>JAFIRS010001673.1:0-313852 GCA_018342105.1 Gonioctena quinquepunctata | reverse complement strand
GAGATCCCCCCGGAAACAGGAAACCGAAAACCTTATAACAGGCTTTTAACCAATTAAAGGCCAAACCTTTTGAATGAGGAACCACGACGAAAGTGATAAATAGACCCCAGCGGTCGCGTGTCAAGGGAAGCAAGTCCAACCCTGTTCTGGCTCGTCGGGCCTCAAAAACCAACCAAAACCAAACCATAAAAATATGAAGGTATAAAAATGTTTCTATCTTTTTTTTTCCCCCTGAATAAAAAAAAAGCTACGCTCTCGCCTTTCTGTTTGAATTTTTTTTAAGAACCGATTTTTCCAAGCACTTTTTTCGGTGAAAGTCCCCCAATCCTCCCCTTTTTTTTTTACAAGTGAAACACCTGTTTTGGTGATAAGTGAAATGTATCACACTTCATTTTTAGCATTACTTATAACACATTTGCGGGAAATATCTGCCCTATTGAAACCTAATTCAGTGTACTTGCATCTCGCGACTGACGGTCAGTATTGGGCCCAAATAATAATTCGAAAAAAACGAGATAAGTTACCGCTGCCAGAGTGTCTGCTAGCGAAGAGTGTTTTGAAAAGTCTATTGGTGGCCATCAACTTGGAAAACAAGGTCAGCCAAGTTAGGTTAGGTTTATTCCCTTCTTCTACCTAAGACATTGACAGGATTCGGATATATTTTATCTGAAATTGTGCCGAAAATAGAGTGATTTGGTGTTCGTAGTTGATGCTGGTAAAAGGAACATTGTGACTGATATTTGCGTGAGAAAACGGAGCTTGAAAATGCGTGTTCAGTACACATGGTGAGACTTCGTATCTATTTGTTGTTTAGCTGAGTATTATATAACTCACAATGTTCGAGCTCGAAAACGTCGTCGGTCGTGTGCAAATCATTCAAGTAAATCCAAAAAGGCCCGACAAAGAACTGCACGTCCGAAACTTGTCTCCGGCATCGCGACAGAAACGATTGCAACACGTTAGAGATCAAATTCGTCTTAGTTATAATAGCCAATCACCCACAAAAAATTACCGTCTTATCCTAACTGAAAGGTGTAAAATAAAAGTAAATTTAAATAATGACTTTAGATTATTACCGTCTTATAATACCAACTAAAGTGTAAAATAAAAGCTAATTTAAAAATCAAAACCGACAGCGTAAAAGTGTACTTTAAAATAAAGATGAAAACAAGATGACCAGAAAATATTGTCAGAAATGTATTAAACTTCGGAGGCAATACTATATCTTCATTGTTAAATTAAAGAAGATGCCTCCGACTGCGTAGATTGTTAGCAGTATTGGGTTTAATAGATAACCTCTTAAAACATAATTTTCTGACAATATTTTCTGGTCATCTCGTTTTTATCTTTTTTTTAAGTAGACTTTTCCCGCAGTTAATTTTTTATTTTAAATTACTTATTTCTATGGGCAATAATAACGATGATAAAGGGTGGGTAATTTATAGTGAATAACCCAACCCGGTACAAATATGTTTTACCAATTATGTCAAGAATGGAATGAACAGCTTATGAAACAGAGTCGATATAGATCGGAAACTCGCCAAATGCAAATCCGGCCCATGGCCATTGTTCCGTTTTCTATTTTTCTGGTGTATAATTACCAGGCATTCCTTGACAGGTCGCTTGAAATATGACGATACGCCTTTTCTGAGATTCGAATCGGTCCTCCCATGCTCCGACTTGAACCTTCCCAACTGTCCTAATGAACAATTTTTACTTTGTCGGCCTTGGATTTTATTCTCTTCGCTGTCTGTGTGTTTCTCTTCTCATGCGCCTTCCAGCATTATAATGAGATCATTTTTATTAATGTCGGTAACGTGATATCTTTTAGCGCCAACTAGTTAGAGGAGAGAACAACCATAATTTGATATGGCGATTGCGATGGGTTCGGAATGAGACGAAATTGTTCATCATATACAACAACACAAACTCCGAACAGAATTGAAAATAAATTATCATACCCACAATACTCGCAATAGGAATTCCAACTACCTACCACCTAAGATCAATAAAACAATTGGCCAAAGAAACTTCTCGTTCCTAGGTCCTAAACTGTACAGACTCTTACCGTCATTTATACGCGAAATCACAAATGTTCATCGTTATAAGAAAGAAGTGAAAAGCTATATACTCACACTACTTCGAGAAACTATTCATCAAATGATAGATAACTCAGGTACACAATAAAGAATTAGGTTCTATTTATATCGCCTACCTGGCATGATCCTTTTTAAATATAATAAGTCTTCATAATAACAATCACGTGCTATGTTGAATCCAAGTTCATACCTAACTATTGACCTTTAAAGATCTTCGTATGCCACATTACAATGCGACAATAATCGTAATTACATTCAAGTTTTAACTTAAAAGTAATTGCATAATTGCAACTGTGTTATATTCTACTTCTGTGTTCTACAGATATATACTATATCTTAATGCTAATGATAATATTCCTCTAACATCCCTCTCATCCTACTCTGAACCCCACATCTGCCCCATCTTATTAACTTCTTCACTCATAAACTGTTTTTGTATAAATACTGTACTTTCTTATCTAATGTAAATATATTTCCCAAAAATCTTGTCACCGCACTCTAAGTCGACACTCATAAAATTTCAAGAGTGTACTTATTATATAATATATATTAGTCTCATTTGTTCTATTGCTCTTGAAACATATAAGAATGTATTTAAAAGTGTATTCTATTATATAAACTATACTAGACCCTACTGTATAAGATATATTCAAATGTATTAATTTAATTTAATTTAGTTTCAACCCGCACAAGAATTCTTAAATTCTTTTTGGGTATCTCATTTATTGTACAATCTCTCTATGTATTACTATGAAAATTGTCCTCTGTACAATAAATTACTATTACTATTACTATCTATATAACTGGTTTATCATCTATATAATGCAGAAAATATCAATGATATCCGATCTGATGATGAAGATACAATTGCCAATGAGTTTGTCAAATATTTCACTAAAGTTGGAGGAAACTTGTAAACGACATACAAAATAAATTAAGATATAAGAATGGAAGCTCGAATCCAAAATGAACAATTCCTTTTTCAAAGGAAACTAATGAAAAGAAGCCCTGCAAGTTATTCCGAATGTAAAAAACAAACTATCTCCCGGAATTGAAACCCTTCGATCAGAAACTATTGAAATCATAGCGAAGAATAAGTAGCAACACATTTGTCATATACAGTGCGGTCCATAGGTTTAAAAAAACCTGAAACAAGTCGATTCCTATTGTGAATTTGACAATATACAGTATGAAAATATTACCCCCTACTTGCACCCCCTCTGAATTATGAGCACCTCAAAAATTAGCTTCATCAGAAAAAACAATTTTTTGTTTATGAACTGCAAATCTGCTTGCATTCTGTCCATTATCAGTTCACAGAATTGTTGCCTTCTATCAGGATCATCCTCATTTAACTCCTGAACCAACTGAACTTTATAAGAATGGTATTTTTCTTTATTTAAAGCTCTCAAAATCGATGATTTACTTACATCATTGTCGGCGGCAAGTTGTCTACTTGTCATATGCGGATTTTCCTCAATCGCTAACAGTACATCTAACTTTTTTCTCATCCAATTTAACATTTTGACCTAGTTTTTTAATAGTTTTTTCATGTCCAGTTTCACGAAATTTTGTTTCTATTTTGCTAACTGTAGACTGTAAGACGTATTGACCAGGGTATTTATTATTGAACATTTCACAAACTTCCTTTTGAGTTCTTGTTTTATTACCGCATCCAATCATAATTAAAATGTATATTCTTCGAGTTCGGGATAAATGAGCCATAGTTAAATCAAATACACACACAAATATTTTTCAATACATTGACGTGTGTCAGCAATATCAAAATAACAGTAGTCTACTAGATTGACATTACATTATTTATGTGGGTTTCGTGAATAATTGTTTGGTGTCTTGAACGACTTTTAGAAAAACTGATAAGAAAATACCTGATTATTTCTTATGGGATTATTTAAAATCAAGAATATATTTCAATAGACCAGACAATATTGCAGATTTAAAAGTTAGGATAACGGAAGAAATTAACATAACCCCTGAGGTCCTACAAAATGTTGTACGAGAATTCCAAGTTCGGCTTACTTATTGTCGAGAAGTGAATGGTGGTTAAACTTAAAATATCTAGAATAATGAATGAACACCAACAAAACTAACGCTAATGACAGACTAAACAATAGTTTTTCATAATGAAATTTGGGATTAGACAAACATTGTAAGGTAATAATACGAATTTATTCTTCTGTATTTTTGGGTTATGAGAGTATTTTAGAAAATTTTACTACGAACTAATTAAAGAGAATAACAATATTAGTGTCTTGGTTTCGTAAATATTTATTATATTAACCCATTTTTGATGGTACTTTATCCGACAATTAATTTCTTGAGTGAAAAAATTTTAAATAATAATTCATTACGGAATAACTGAAATGGTGCTAGAAACTTTTCTACAAGTTCCTGTAGGATTTTTTCCGTAGATTTCGAATCTGAGCTCAGATTGTTCATCATTATTATACAGGCTGACTTACAAAGAACTTAACATGGAAAAAAAAGAATATTCCGGTCCTGATATTGGTTTTGTTCGAAGGGCTACTTGTTAAGGCCTTCCAGTTTAATTCATGTACCAAATTTAAACCAAATGGGCGAATACCTGTATTTAATATGGCGGATTGAATGTTTTGTCTAAATTCACAAACACACATTTGTATATGGCATTTTGCAATCATTTGGCAGCCCCTATAACCCCACAAGTTTTGTCGGTTTGACCTCCGGACACCCTGTATATTTAGGACAATCGAGAAAATACAAAAGTGGTGGATAGGTGAAATATCAACTGTTAGCGGTTATGCAAGAGGTTAGATTACACCCTGTATATTAGGATTTTCAGTGTAATACGCTACGAATTTTTATTATCTTAGCTGTTTTTATATATGTGCAACTTTTCGTACCTTCGTTGAATATGTTATAAAAATATCTTATAACGAAATCAAGTGTCCCTTGATATATCCTTCTGAAGATATCCAAAGTATAATAATTCCTTTGACATCAACTGTCTAGCTATTAACCCACTGAAGCCTATAAAAGTGTAACCAAATATAGAACCGAATTCAAAGGTACGTAAAAGAAAAGTCATCGTGTTCTCACAGAAAGATTCGGCACCCTAATTAAAACGAACAGCGACTTCCTGTTGGAGTTCATTAAAGTTTGGAATGAAACCACGGCATATATCCCTTATTAGGGTGACCTGAATAAATTATTTTACATTTCGTAAATATATATATATATATACGAGGACATCGGATATTTGTCCCATAGGGAGATTTAATTTGGAATCTTCGATTCTTACCTCCATAAAACTAGAAGGAATAGAAGCATTTGTTCCTGATAATTTTCTTGAAAATCTACACAAATAACCGAACTTTATACTCGTATATGTGAACGAGTATTTCAATGTACAAAACAGATATTTATATTTGAAAGCAAAAGATAACATATAATTTCTATGGATCAAAAACAGCAATATTTATATGACGAATACGTAAGTTACAAGGACACTCTCAATTAACTTTAAAAGTGACTTTCAAAATTTTTGAAGCTATCATTTTCTCTCTCGTTTTACGCATGATTATACAGGACTTCCTCTTTTCCTCTCGGGAATGTATAGATGGGGTCAAAATATCACCAGTACTTCATATAACTTTTGTTCCTAAAAGCCTTCGTTACCAAGTTACGGGCCCTCAAAGTTACAAAATGAAAAATGTTTTTCTTTGATAACTTTCAAAGTGAATTCTCAAAATCATCTAAATTTTGGTGATTGACTAAACAAATGAATTCCTTCGATGAGCTTTCATGCAGGAGTCAGTTGTTTTGCTACAAAGTCAGGAACGGACTACCCCCGATGGTCCACACCCCAAAACTTTGAAATGACTGGGATTTGTCAATATGTTTTAACAAAACAAGGTTACCTGGACAATTTCCTGAATGAAAGTACTCGTGTGGAAAATCGATCGGAGCAACGATTTCTGATAAAAATGCATTTTTGTTCGACGACATCCAACCTGAGATGTCTACCATTATTCGAAAAGATTAATTTGTAATGACAATTAGAAATGATAGGTACAATGTTCATAACGAATTTTTATCATGTAAACACTTTTACCTTACAAAAGTCATGGTGTAAATAATCAATCGCAAGCCTCAAGAGCAAAGAGAAATGCAAAATCCGCTACAAAAACTGCTCGATATGACCCCCGTCTCTCTCAATACATTTTTTTAGTCGGCGCAAACCCCCTTTCTGCACTTGAAATTGCATGCCAGGGTCGTTTCGTATGGCTTCACAATGTAATGTAATTCTATTCAACAAGGCATCTCTGGTGTGAATAGGTGTAGCGTGAACGAGGCTTTTCAGATGCCCTCACAGAAAGAAATCCAATGAATTTTAATCCGGAGACCACGGTGGCCATGAATATGGCCCACCTCTACCAATCCATCTTTTGGGGAAAATCTGGTTCAGATGGTCCCGCACAATCAAACTAAAATGAGGAGGAGCGCCATCATGCATAAACCACATATCTCTTCGGGTTTGCAATGGAACCTGTTCCAAAAGTCCATTCAAATCGTCATGAATGAACTCCAAATAACGTTCTCCATTCAATCGGTCATGTAGAATGAATGGTCCTATAAGATGGTTTCCTATGATACCAGCCCAAACAATCACGTTGAATTTCCGTTGGTGTTTGGTTTGCAATATCCCATGGGTATTTTCTTCGGCCCATATGTGGAGATTATGAGAGTTGATTACTCCATCTCTACTGAAACCTGCTTCATCAGTGAATAAAACTCGAGTAATAAAAGTCATATCCTCTCTTTGCTTATCCAGGAACCAATTGGCATATTCCAGTCGTGCTGAAAAATCTTCAGGTGTCATGGCATGTACCTTCTGGATGTGATATGGGTGGAGCAGTTGTTCCCCTAATTATTCTATGAATAGTAGTTCAAAAACACCACGAATCTACATAACTTGATATTTCATTTGAAAAAATATCTACATTGTGAATGAAACTTTCAACTAGGTACTGTACTTTTTGTTTGTTTACGACTTTATTTTAGCATATTTTGTATTATCCCTGTTATAAATGTTGTTGAATTAACGTTAGCATTAGTATTTCTACTGTGAAAATTTTTCATTTCAAATAATGGTGGACGATCGGGTTTGATGTCGTCGAGTAAAACTGCATTTTTATTGAGAATCGTTGGTCCGATCGACTTTCCACACGAGTATGTTTATTCAGAAAATTGTCTACGTAACCTTATTTTGTTGAAAACTATTGAAAAATTATCAGTCATTTAAAAGTTTTGGGGTGTCGACCATCGGGGGTAATCCATTCCTGACTTTGTAGCAAAACAACTTACTCCTGCATGAAAACTCATCGAAGGAATTCATTTGTTTAATCAATCACCAAAATTTAGATGATTTTGAATATTCACTTTGAAAGTTATCAAAGAAAAACATTTTTCATTTTGTAACTTTGAGGGCCCGTAACTTGGTAGCGAAGGCTTTTAGGAACAAAAGTTATATGAAGTACTGGTGATATCTTGACCCTATCTATACATTCCCGAAAGGAAAAGAGGAAGTCCAGGGACACCCTGTATATAACTAATTACTTTTCTTGGGCATCTACATTTATCAAAACTATATAGGTATTGGATTTTTTAATAATGGGTCTATTATGTTCTGTGTTAAATTTCGCAGGAATAATCAATAATGCTGAGAGAATATGAATTACGTTATCGTTCGTCGAATCATTATTCAACGAACTGTATTTTTCTGAAACACGTGCATGAGTGGGGCAACGAATGATGACACAAAGAGGAGAACAAAAACGAGCCCATCAACGTATATAGCATAGTTCTCTCTTTTTCTATCTCTGGCCAAGTACCTATTTTTCGCCCTTTTTGCGTTCGAATCGTTCCGTTTGAAACGTTACTGAAAACGTTGCACTCAAATTCGAACTTGTAATTTTATTGTCATCGCGTCCAAAGAAGTTTCACTTAAAAAATATAACTTCAATACGTCACTTCACTCACCTGTATATGTGTGAATATTTTTCAAAACATAGCTTTTATGTTATTATTATTATTTTATTATTACAAGCTTTTATTTAGTTTCACCTGTCCCGATGTTTGTCATCAAATTTTGCAAGTTAAATTTGACCCACTTATAGTAGTTCGATTAACGTGAAATTTGGCAGATGTTCATAGTTCCCGTGACAATGCATTATGCATTTGTTAGAGAAAAATAAAACAAAATGGCGGCTCCAAGATGGCGGACGAGATTTGTGTTTATGGTCCGATTCGATTCAAAATTGGTATGTGGGGGTTTTCAGGGTCGATGATTATGAATTTTCTGACAAAATTCATAAAACCAAAATGGCGGCTTCAAGATGCCCGACGATTTCTGTGATTATGGTCCGATTCTATTCAAAATTGGTATGTGGGGGTTTTCGGGGTCGGAGATTATGAATTTTTTGTCAAAATTCACAAATTTAAGATGGCGGCTCCAAGATGGCGAACGAGTTTTGTAATTATAGTCCGATTCGATTCAAAATTGGTATGTGGGTGTTAGGGGGTACTTACTAAAAAGCACAAAATAAAATAATTATTAAAAAAAACCTATTTAAAAACAAGCTTTTATTCAAATACCCTAAAAAGTACAAAATAATTCGAAATGAAAACTTCGCACGAGAAGCTCTTGAATCTAAATCTAGAACTCACGGGAATAACCTACGTCACACATCCAAAGCAATTATTTCGTACTCTTTAGGGTATTTGAATAAAAGCTTGTTTTTAAAAAGGTTTTTTTTATTAATTATTTCATTTCTGTACAACTTTTTCTCTACCCATAGTAAGAAAGGGAGTGCCACCCAAGCATCGTTGAAACAATAAATAAAATAAAAATAGAATCAATAAAAAAGTGTTAGCTTGATGACAATCATTATTGCATTTGATTATTTTTCGACGGACTATATGCGCTGAAGATAAAACTCATTTTCCGTCTATGCATATATTTTGACTTCACATTTTTTCTCCTTTTTCTCCAACAACCCCAAACTCTTATCAACATGGGGATACCTTCCCATATGAACGAAATTCAGTAATTCCCTGGGAAGCGCCAGAGGATGCGGAATATCGTTCCGAATAATCTTCAAATCAACTCGGCATCCGTAGTCCATAGCGCCATAATATCGGTGTTTGAAATGATTGGACGGGTATTCGGCTGCGTGAAGTTGTCCATCAACCTCGTAGATCTTCACGTCCAAGTACTCTTGTTTGAGTACTCCTGACTTCAACATGCGAAACAATCTCTAAAAAAAAATCATGATTACGACATTTCAAGGTGCCTGTTCTTTCAGACGCGTAAAATTTGGAATCAAAGTCGCTTATTTTTCGAGGAAAAAAAAAAACTGGCGTAGAAACAAACCATGTTTGATACTTTGATTTGGTAATTGTATACACAAAATAATTTCTACATATTTTGGGAGTCAAAAACTTCTTTATTTTGAAAAAACATAAAAAATCGATTCTTGTTAAACAATTTTTTCAACGTATTCGCGGTTATATCTCTGAATGATTGTGCTATCTAGCTGATCTAGCCGTCTCACAGGAGTATAATATATATATATTTTTAATTTGTTAAAGTAAGTAAGTAATTCTCTAACGAAAAACAACTACTTTCCCGGCTAAAGCCACGCTGGACATTGGACTAAAACTGATATTGAAAATGTTTCTCTTTTCAACATGAACATCTTGAACGATGAAAAATAGTGAGTAAAGTTTATCTTTGAGCTGCAGAAAATTCTGATTTGCCAAACAAATGAATGTAACTTAAACATATTTTCGTGAACGTATTTTTTGGAAAACTTTTATTTATGAAAATTTGTATATACGTGCTGCGAACAACTTGAAGCCAATATACGAAAAAAAGTTTATAGAATCATCATCTATAATGTGCTTCGAAGTGCTTGACAATTACAGATTTTTGTTTAATGTCTGTGAATATATATAGAAGTAGGAAGGAAATTGTGGCATTGCAGAAAAAAAATATCTTCGAGCAAGAATCGAACCCGCGACCTCTAGATTGCTAGTCTCAAGCTCTACCAACTGAGCTATCGAAGACACAGGGTTCACATCTGCGTTTCGCGATACCGTTTTTTCCCAGAATTTAATGTTAGTTGTTGGAACATGGAAATGAAATATGGAATGTAACGAATCTACGTGTGTTATCAATGACCATCAAGATCACATTTTACCTATCGCCGAGGTCGCCGAATTTGCCGGCTTCAGTCGATGTTCAGGTGCTGTTCTCCGGCCACTGAAAACGAGATATTTTTGCCAGATGTATTTACAAGAGTTTTTAAAGTCTGTGAATATTATAGAAGTAGGAAAGAAATTGTCGCATTGCAGTCATTGAATATACAGGGTGTCCACGGAAAGTGGCTCGCCCCTATAACTTTTTTGTTTTCGGAGATAATGGAATGAAATTTGGAGGATCTGTTTAATGCATAAAACTGCATTTTTTAACAAGTAACTCAACTTCATGCAAATTCCGGATTCACCGGAAATGACATACACTTTCGATTTTTAAACGGGACACCTTGTATATTTTCAGTATTTTTGTTTCCATATGACGTTTAGAATACAACCATGTATCATTTGTTACTGTTGGTGGCCGTTTTTTTTTTCGACATAACTTTTTATTCTAGAGGGCTATGGATACTTTCAAATAACTAATTTCAGTCCTAAAATGTTTGTAAAAATACAACTTTACTGTTTTCAATGAGAATGTTTCAGCTATGTGATGTTTGATTTTGAAATTTGTATTACAATTTTTTTTCAAATGGCAACGTGGTGGCTCGTCGAGTTAGAAAAAAAGAGCATTTTATTACGATTAATCTGATACCGCACTCTATTAGGTTGTAAGAAAACTTTCGATAAAAAACTGAAAATACCATAACGTTAGAACTTTTCTAAAATGAAGCACCTGTTGAAAATGAAATAATTATATTGAAACTACCTATTTACATATCTTTAGGGTTCCAGATGTTCAAAGTGACCTCCATCTTGTTGCTGACACAGGCGAACTTTTCTTATTGTTGCTCTTACAACGTTTCACAATTGTCTTGGTGTAATTATATGAATAGCTGCCCTTACTTTGTCCTCTAATTCATGTCATGTGGCAGGAGGTACATCATAAACCTCGTTTTCAATAGATCCCCATAAAAAAACTAGAGGCGTAAGGTCGGGTGACCTGAAAAGCTTTTTAAAAATGGAATAAATAAAGGTTTAAATTGAAAACAACCCTTTTTTACATAGCCGGCCACCTAACTGGACCCATATTTCCAATCCAGTTTTCGTTGTATGTTTCATGCAGATATTCCGTAACTGCCCTCAGGTTGTGTGGTGGAGCTCCATCTTGTTGATAAAATAATCCAACTCGATTTATTGATGGAACTTCGCCCAAGAAATGCTCAATTTCCTGCGTGAGGAAACTTAGATATCTAGCCCCTGTCAGGACACCGTCAAAAATTATAGGTCCTAAAATTATGTCCTCTAAAATCTCAACCCAACAATTGAAACCAAACCGTTCTTGGAAATTTCCTTCCTCCATCAAGTGTAAATTTGCATCGGACCAATATTGCTTATTATTTCTGTTGAAATGTCCCAAATTAGTGAAACGGCTTTCGTCAGTATACAGAATTTTATATGGAAATGTGTTATCCTCCAAATATTTTCCAAAGAACCAATTGCAATACTCAAGTCTCCTTGCATTATCGTTTCGGTACAGGTGCTGGTGTAGTTGATATATAAATGAATGATATTTATGTTTCTTCAAAATGTTAGCTGCAGAAGACTTCGAAATGTCACACTCTCTTGCGATCTCCCTGAGTGACGTATTAATATTTACTTGAACGTATGCCAGAACATCTATTTCTTTTTCTTCACTCACAACAAACGAATCGTTCCCATCAGGCTCATTTCGCATTTTTTTAACCAGTTTTGGAAAATAGTGCCGGGTCGGGTGACGCCGATCAGGATATCTCTGTGCGTAGAGACGTGCAGAATCGGTTGAATTTTGCCTACATTCTCCAAAAACTAATAACATATTATCTTTTTCAGTTCTTGTATAAATATTGATATTTTCCATGATTTTCAAACAATGAGGTACACAGTAACTATCTAATTGACTTTGTAGAAGAGATGTAAAATAATATTCGACACGTCAATTTTTACCGCAACAATTTAATGATTTTGTTTCAGTTGTGTTGGTCACAGGCTACTCGATGATTTTAAATCTTTTTTTAATCTCAATAAGATTCTTCATTTAACGAAAGTTCTAACGTTATATTTTCAGTTTTTGATCGAAAGTTTTCGTACAACCTAATAGAGTGCGGTATCAAATTAATCGTAATAAAATGCTCTTTTTCTTAACCCGACGAGCCACCATGTTGCCATTTGAAAAAAAATTGTAATAATTTTTTTTAAATCAAACGTCACATAGCTGAATTATTTTGAAACAGTAAAGTTGTATTTTTACAAACATTTTAGGACTGAAATTAGTTATTTTAACGTATCCATAGCCCTCTAGAATAAAAATGTATATAAAAAAATAAAATAAAAAAACGGTCTCAAACAGTAACAAATGATACATGGTTATATTCTAAATGTCATATGGAGCCAAAAAAACTGAAAATATACCAGGTGTCCCATTTAAAAATCGAAAGTTTATGTCACTTCCGATGAATCCGGATTTTGCATGAAGTTGAGTTACTTGTAAAAAATGCAGTTTTATGCATTAAACAGATCCTCCAAATTTCATTCCATTATCACCGAAAACAAAAAAGTTATAGGGGCGAGCCACCTTCCGTGGACACCTGGTATATATATATATATATATAAATCATATTTTTTTATCGATAGGTGAAAATTGTTCCACATTAAATCCAAATTTATATTTCCTTACTTTTAGAGAAATGAAAATGCGAATTGTGCTACAGTGTGTACTAGCTAAAAAAATACTTCGATAGCTTTATTAGTTTTATAAATACGAGGGTAAAAGCAAACAAAAAATACATTTGATTTAAAATACAGTTTTAAATTTTTTTTTTAATTTGAGACCACGAAAAAAATTTAAAAAACGATTTCATATGCCCAGCGACATGCTTAGCAAACCCTATCATGTTTCACATGGTTCTACGCCAAAGAAATGAAATAAAAAATAAACGACTTAATTTGTAAAAACGTATTTATTGTTTTTGAGATGAAATTTACATTTATTGCGTTCATTATTTTGTTCCCTTGTCTCTGCATTTTCAAAATATTACAATGTACGTTCATTACATGAATTTAATTCGAAAATTTTGTGACGTGAGGCATCATTGCATTATTTAATTCAAACAAAATATGTTCACCCGTTAGAATTAAAAAACAAATGGTATATCACGTGATACCTATTTCTACATCGTCCAAAAGCAAAGCTCAAAAACAATTCAAAAATGAAAATCAAACTATTATGCAAATAAAAATACTCAATTCGCTTACTTTACAGCTCATTTCTCCAAATTGATTACCCCATAAAAATAGTATGCGCATCTGACATGATTTTTTCAATGTGTCAAGCAAATCTGTGAGTCCCCAGTCTTCAATTTTATTATTGGTTACATCCAAGAATCGCACTCTTGAAAACGGTAGACCAAAACTCAAAGCCCTAAAAATAAATTTTCGATTAGCTCTTTACACGAAAAATGCCATGATGAATATCAGAACCAATGGTGTAATATCTTCAAACGCACATGGCATAAACTAAGATGTTTGTTCGATAAGTCACCTATAGGACATTCCATTACGCTTTTTATCTCTTTGGTGCAACTCCAGTTAGAGGAAGATGCAAGTGCAGCTGGCTTTTTTGTATAGAAGAGAACTGATCGGGTTGGGTATTAAAATATTTTATATTTTGCATTATAATAAATGTTTGTATTTCTTTTGTTTTTCTCACGATCGTAACAATGTTGCTAACATAAGCAGAATAGTATATTATGTAACAAGAGGTGTAAGAAGCATACTTAGAAGTGCGTAATTGCCTTACAACTCGAGTTGTGTATTAATTATACTTTTTCTACGACCCCATTCATTCCCATCAAAAATTAAAATTTCATGAAGTGAACATTTTTCTAATTAATCAATTGAATAACTGCAATAATAATTCAACTACGGTATGTTCCTACTTGTAGATAACCGCCAACCACCGAGCCTCTTTAATGCTAGCATATCGCATGCACAAGAGTATAGGATGTCTAAAAACCCTGGTGTATTCACTGATTCGATTTTATTTAGAATTTTTGGGGGACAACAAATGAAAAACGTTGAATTCTGCTTAGAACTTCATTAGTAGATGGCGCGGTTGAGGAATGTTTGTTGTTTGTGTCACGCAAAATGTCAAACTTCAAACCTATGAATTTTTTTTTTCTGTCAACATTACTTCATGCAAAAAAATGTGAATTGATCGTTTACAGAGATTATAGTTCATCCCGCTCAGAACAGTTGGCGCGAAAATGAGATGAAATCCTCGAAACTTACTACCATTGTCTACTACAATGTTTACATCAAAAATCAGATTTTTCTTGAAGTCTACCTGGCGATTTTTTCAAAGTGATTTCTTCTCAAATGGCCTTTTTGGGATCATGGAAACTTTCACGAAGGAATGAGAAAAGGTAGGAGAGTGGACTGATGTCTCTAGATGATGATTTAACTTGAAAATTGAGGGGATTGGAAAATGTCCCCGATGACATTGTTCCATTAAACTTTCCGATACAAACTATTACCAAGCCATTCACTGCCCATCTCTACCGGACTGTTGCCTCTCTAACAACTTTCTGATATGAACAAAATCAGAGAGTTCATTGTAGATATCATAAAATCTGTTGATGAAGTTGAGAAATCGATGAATCCTGGTGTGCGACAGTCTAAGCTGCTTCGATATCTTAGAATGACTTCTCCGGAAAAGGTGAGCCCTACTAACAAAGGTGAGGGGAGGAAACAATAATCTAAATGCTTCTCTTTTATTATTAGTAACACCCCGCATGAGATAATCGGAGGAGGGCGATCTAAACCAAGCAGTTGTTCGGAAGAACAAGGCCCACTCCCAAGATCGATAAGGCTAATGACTATGATTAGGATAATTATCACTTTTATAAACCCATGAATTTCACAAGTAAGCGTGGACTCTTCATTCTATGGAGATATCATGATTTTGGATAGTGAATTCCGAACCGTCACAGAGGGTCCCATGGCTTTTTGGAAGAAAATATCCGCTGAATTTAGAATTTTCCAATACTCTTAGTCAGAAGATTGTCATCTCATGGAAAAAAATTTATACAAAATATATATAATATAAAAAATAAATATAAAAGTAATAATAAAATTATTTGATTTGCTAGTTACTAGATACATTACAATCACAAGTTGGAAAAAAATTATTACAATGGGCAAAGGTAGTTCAGAGAAGATTCAATTTAATTTATACATATACGAGTCATTTTACTAGTAGTGGAGTAAAATTAGATTTTAGTTTTTAGAAGTTGGGGGATGATGGAAAATGTTTACTGTACATTAGTGATGATGTTGGGAACAACATATAAAAAGTTACCCACCGTAAAGTGTGTGCTTAATTAATTATTTAACAAATAAGTTGCCAAAATACATTGTATATTGAATATTGAAAAAAAAATTAATAAATAAAGGAGCCACTCGCAAAAATGGAAAATTTCACATCAAAACGTAAATAAGATGTTTCTTTAAAATAAAAACTGTAAGCTGCAGAATTTTTTTGCTTACGTGCGAAACAAATGTGAGGCGGCGACTCTGAAGTGCAGCGCTGGAGGAGCACGCAGCCACGAGCGCTTTACACTAAATTTGTTATAACTTTTGATCTAATTGATTAAATTAACATAACAAAAATTTAACTGAAAGTAGAAAAATGCATCTAACGAGAAGTCATGTTTTAAAAGTGAAAAAATATGTATGGGAATAGTACGTAAATAAAATTACGTCAAAACAGAATTCTGTCTAAAATCTATTTTTTTTTTAATTTTCAAGATAAACATCTGAAATTTTCACAGATTACTCTCAAAATGATAAATAAAAAAACGCCAATTTAAAAAAAAAAACATTTCGAAAAATACAGAGCTCAAAATATTGAATAGTTTAAAAAAATACAAATTTGAATTTTGAGGCCATGCTAGTTTAGAATGTGATATTGAAACTTGTATATGGGATATAACGAAATTTGTTGAGTGGGGGCTACATTTTTCAACCGAATGAAACAAAAATACTTCTCATGAATACCTCGGCGAATTTCGAAAATGGTCCAATAGTCTCAAAATGGCAGCTGTTGAAAGATTTAAAAAAAATCGCAATATTTCATTTCCATACCCAATATCGGCAAACTATAAGTCGTTTGATAGAGCTTCATCAGCTCCACAACTTTTACCCGAAAAAATTTTCTCCGAGATGTACACATAAATAAAAATAGGTAGCTGTAAATTATCATTCATGAAATCTACCTTTACGACTGGCCACGCTATCGTTTTTTCAATGTCATATTCTGGTTCAGCGACCTCAAAAACCCCTATAGCATCAATTTGGGTGAAATTTTCTTAACAATATTGTTTTTCATTGTTTAAACAATTAGTAAATAAGCAGCGCACGAATATAAGTTTATAACTTTTTTCTGCAAGCAATTCCTAAGTAATATCAGAAGGTTTTAGGAAAATCCATGGAGTCCTCCAGGATTCCAAAATAATGCATGATTTTGAGCTATTTTTACTCCGCTATATGAAGGTAATTTGAGTTCTTGCGATAAGATAGTCGTGTTGTCTGCCAAAATAGTGAACACCTCTTAATTTATCCAAAAGCTGAGAGGTTCTCTCACTCAGATAGGATTGGAACCAATTGAAGCTTCGTCCTCTGAAGCTGTAGAGATGAAGCTTACGTAACAGTCAAAAGCTTCAGATATGTCGCAAAACACTTCCTTCAGACTAGAGTATAGATTTTTCAGAAAGCGAAAGAGATTGCATCTCCCGTACTTTTATTGGTTTGAAAGCTAAAATAAGTAATTGTATGTAATTTACAGCACTTCATAAAATCATTATCCGCTCCATCATAATATTTTTATCATGAGCAAACAGGGACAGAAATACATAAGTACCAACTCTGTGGAGCCGTATCAATAGAAAATTAACCATACAAAATAAATTGGTACGGTTCATAATTAGAATTCTATATAACACTGACATAAGTACATGGAATAGTTTGTTCTAAAATATGGTACATCGATCGATCAACCTCAAAATATTTCACAACGAATTGACATAACCTTAAAAAATTTTTTTTCCTAATCATCATATTATCGTTCTTTCATCAATACAAGATATAAATTTATTTGAAAAAAAAATTTGTTGATACATTTTTTATAAACAAATTGATTATTTCAATATTTTGGAAATTTTTTTTACGAATTTATTGTATTACAAATATTATGATTTTTGAAAAAAAAATGTTTCCTTAATAACAATTTTTAATTGTTTATAATAGTTTTGTTATATTTATATTGTTTAAATAATTAGTTGAGATTTTTTCTTCTAAAAATCATAATTGACAGTCTTCTATAAAGTAACAAAAAAACTTTTTTTTTATCAACAATTCCATTGTTTATTAATTTACCAATTTGTTATAAACAAATTTTTGACTTTGTTAGATTTTTTCTGAAACTTCTAAAATTTACAAAAACAACCATATATAAAAAGTATAGAAAAAAATTGTTTCCAATTTTTTATTGTACTTTGGGAATTGGAATTGGAAAAAATTGGAAAAAATTTTTGTTATACTTTGTTATATAAGGTTGTTTTTGTGAATTTTAGAAGTTTCAGGAAAAAATCTAACAAAGTTAAAAATTTGTTTATAACAAATTGGTAATTAATAAACAATGGAATTGTTGATAAAAAAAAAATATTTTTGTTGCTTTTTAGAGGACTGTCAATTATGATTTTTAGGAAAAAAATTATTTCTTAACTAATTATTTAAACACTAAAAAAAAAAAAAAAACCATTATAAACAATTAAAAATTGTTATTAAGGAAAAATTGTTTTTTCAAAAATGGCGGGAAAAAGTTTTTTTGCAAACCAATTTATATCTTGCATTAATAAAAAAACGATAATATAATAATTAAGAAAAAAAAAATTAACAACATTACTTGGATTTTTTAGTTTTTGTTCAAGTACAAAAATTATTATAGACAAAGTATGAATAATTTTTTAACTTTCATGGCGTGATCTTGTTAAGTATGTATATAAGAAAGACTCTACGAAGCGAAAAATTTTTACAATTATTTAAACATTTTTTTTCATTTACAATTAAGACAGAAGTTCGAGAAAATTTTGTTAGTTAACAATCGTTTAACTTGTTGAAAAATTAACTTTAAGTAAAATGTCCAACGGGAATAAGTTATTCATAGTGTTCAGAATACACCATAATTTTTTCAAATTAAAAAAAATAAAATAAATACCTTAAATAAATTAATTAATGTGTCGTACTCGCTTTTGACGCCGCGCGCGCAACCTAAAAATGTCGCGCGGAGACCAATTTTCAGCGTTAAATTAAAAATTATGAATAATGGAGATAGAGTTCCGTGAGCACAGAGTTTTTTATTGGAAATTTCCTCCTCTTTCAGAATCTTGTTTTGAAATTTCTTAAATATAGATAGTTTATGAAATATTGGCAAAAAACGAAATGCCATTTTTTTTCATCTTTAATTGTTTATAACTTTTGCAATTTTTTATGTGCTAATACACGCTTTTGGGACATTTTTCTAGGCGTTATTCCGGATCCAATGAGCTATCACACATCATTTTAAGAGCAGTATCTCTATTTAGACCATTTTCAACTTGTCGATTAGACTAACAAGAGTTGTGGCTGAAGAAAGCCTAAAACAATGGTCTGTGTATTTTTTTTGAGATTCGCTAAGTCTAGATATTCTGCGACTTATTTCAGTATATTGCCGATTTTGTTTATTCCAAGACATCGCTGGGCGCATTTTCTATTTACGAAATTCAGATAGAATATTTATCTTGGAATATGCTCGGATATAGGTATATCGTTGACACTAGAAAAAAGATAACTGACCTGGCTCCGACATCCCTGATCACATTAGATGCTATATTCAAAGCACGCAGAGGAGGTCTTTGTTTCAACCATTTCCCTATAAATTCCGCACCCAGGTCACCGATTTTGTTGCATGCTAGATCGAGAAATTCTACAAATTTGTTGGCTTTCAATCCACTCAGTAAAGTTTCCATATCATGGCCATCGATGTGACATTTTTGCATGTGTAGCTCTACCAAGGTTTCATTCATCTGGAATAAGTGTGCTCGATCAAATACAGGAGGTTCATTAAACATACGGCAAAAATTAATAATAATAATAATAAAATTTGTATTTCCTTTTGACAATGACATTGTATGGGAATTGTCAATAACTAAACCTAAAAGTAAAATACAGAGAAACACATTGAAGTAGAAAAACTTACAAACTAAAGATTCAGCAAACTTATAGTTAGTTAAAGTTAGTTACATAAAATTCCGACAGTGAATAAAAACAGTTTTCCATTAAAAATAATTTCCAATCTTTCTTAAATATTGAGATATTTTTGTGATTTTCAATATCTTCAGGCAAGCTATTGAATATCCTTTCCCAAGATAAAAAGATAATCGCTTTCTTGAAACGTCACAGTAAGAACCTAAAAAATCAAAAGTTTTAAAAGTGGAAAACGAATAAAATTTTTGAACGAGGCTCCTAACGACAAGTTTGTGTTAATGAAAGTGGTATTAATTTTTTAACCGACGAAACCAAAAAGGAGGAGGTTTTCTAGTCGACGCGTATTTTTTTTTATGTATGATCACGCATAACTTTTTACTGAGAGAATATTTCATTTTTTAGTGGATAGGGTGTACTTCGAAGTTGGTCCCATTTCAATTTGAAAGATGAAATCCACCCCTAAGGGTAGCAAAATGAAGGATATTGATCTCTCACACTTTGAATTCTGGTCCGTTAACCGATTCTATCAGGCATAACCTTGTACTGGGTTCTTCGATTTGGATGTTTTTTTTAATTATATAGGGTATACCTCATAGTTGATCATATCTGGATTTCGAATGGAATTATCCACCCTTACGGGTAGAAAAATAGGGGATAATTGATTTTTCACTTGTGAACATTGGCTCACATATGTAGTTGACAAAGACATATTGCTATTGTCATTCTTTTTGTTCTCCTACATCCGTCACAATTATTATATTCTATGAGAGGATCGAATGATATACAAAGTAAGGAAATCAACTAACCAGAACAACAAAAATAATTTATTTTACAACAAATAGTAAAAGTATATAATCATATTATTTAACTGGTAATAGTTAAAGTAAGGTGGGTAAGTATTTCGGAAGTAATAAAAAACAAGTAGGTAGTAATTAGTAGATTTCAGCCACAAAAAATAAAAACTTTTTAACAAAAAAATAAAACGACGAAATACGGAACTGAAAAGTAAAAAATAAAATAAACCTTAGTCTCATTAACTAAGCTCCTAAACTAATGTAAGTAACTAATTTTGAGTCGGCGCCAAACGAACAATCAACGAAGATCGTTAAATTACTTCAAAAAAATTATCAGAATGTCACCGCGCAACTCGATGCCATCATTTTACGCCTTACCTAATTCATTTGCTCGTTTGTTTGACGCCGACTCAAAATTAGTTACTTACATCAGTTTAGGAGCTCAGTTATTGAGACTAAGAAGGTTTATTTAATTTTTTACTTCTCAGTTCCGTATTCTGTCGGTTTATTCACTGTACCCTTCAAATAATACTGACGTTTTTATGCAGTATTGGTTGCTATGCTGTAAAATGGCCCTTTACTTTACGATTTTGAGGTCGTTAATGCAGTGTATTACTGCTCAAAATGCGAAAAACTAAATTAAATAAAAATCGACGGCGCCCTTAATATTGGCAAACATTTTCAGTGAGATATCCCGTGTTCGTATGACCTAAAAATGATGGAAGTCTATAATTAATATCTAATACGAATATCAACATGGAGTTTCAGTCGGTTGATTTAGTAGAAAGTTATTATTGTTTTAGACACTCACTTTGAGGGCAACTGAAAGATCATCGGCCAGGGTTGCTGAATTGTACTTGGTGTAATAGCTCAAAGGAATAATCCTAGATATATCCAGAGCTCGAAGGGTACTGTGTTCAATCACAATCAATATAGATTCAATGCTTTCCAGGGTTTGATCGGTTTGTGCAATATCAATGTTTTCCAAGGTAGGACAACTTTGGATGAGTCTGGCAATGTAGCGAGCCCCCTGAAATTTTATAATGGTTTACTTAAGAGTGGACAAGCTATGGGCAACCTTCATGTCATTCAAATTAAATTACATTTGCTCACATTGATTTCCTGAGAAATAACCTACCAAAGGACCTGTAAGTTACTTTGGCCCATATAGTATAGGATCCCGATATAAAACGACCTTCACCGAGATGTTTATTTGATGAAACGTATTTTATATTTAATTTAATATGTCAATAAATATATTGCATATGGGTTGCCTAACAAATTTCAGTCCAGGATATGATTAATTAATAATTTAAAAAAAATGTTTTTAAAGTCACCGGTTTGATTATTAGACAAATTCTATATCAATCGATAGTATGAACCCCATAGAATATGCAAATGTTAGGTTGCCTATTCTTTTCCGGTCACAACTCTCGGGTAGCCAGGTATAAACAGGTAAATCGATACTAGCATTTTGCACCGGTCTGATTATTGAATTAAAATTAAATGAAAATAAAGATTATTTCATTATGATCACGGTGGTATAGGGTTGCCTGCGAAAAATCAGTCCCGAATTCCGGTTGTCGAATTTTGAAAAGGTAAATATTGCTGCGAGTGAATATGTGCGACTGAGAGGTCCCAACCAACCATCCCA
This sequence comes from Gonioctena quinquepunctata, assembly GCA_018342105.1. NCBI lineage: Eukaryota > Metazoa > Arthropoda > Insecta > Coleoptera > Chrysomelidae > Gonioctena > Gonioctena quinquepunctata. The sequence goes on along the minus strand of JAFIRS010001673.1, from coordinate 291,704 downwards.
TGCGATAGAAGAGGACACAGCATAGCAGCTGTTTGAAGTTCGTCCATCTAAAGAAAGAGAGTGCGCATGCTATTTGTTCTTGAAAATGAAAAGGATAGCGATAGACTCGTATATGCTGTGCATCATTTTGGAGTAGTTTATTATCAAAATAGAGGAATTGTTATTTAATTTTTTTTGAACCAATTAATTATTTATGTGTGTATATATTTTATGTGACACTAAAGTATATATACATCTTTAGTAAAAAAGAAGGTTATAGTAAGACCGGATGCGTGGCCACATACAATCAGTTTTGTCAAGCTCCCGCTAGAAGAAAGATGTTCAATGGACGAAACGGTCCATCCGGTCAGGCGAAACTAATTGAATTTCTTCAGTTGCTCCGGCCACCGGATGGCGCATACCTCGAGGCGAAATGCGCATACACGGTACGGATTCGCATCCGGTCAGGTGGAACTGGAGGCAAAACTGTCCATGTATGGGGGCCTTTAGACCGCTTGGACAACTGGATGATATTAATTGTCAAACGCATTATGATAGTCCAACGTAAGTTTTTTTTCTATACCCGTACTATAATAATACACTTATATGCCCATAATCCGTTTCATAATGAGATCCATTATGATACAGATTTTTCATAACGATACAGATTTTTAATCAATAGAAACCCATAATTTTTCAATCAAGCATGCTGTGCATTTGTCGTTTGTTCTAGAGTCCTTTCTAATTGTTTTATTTGTCAAAATCAGTAGGTATTAATTTTCGTAGAATATAGCTAAACTTCGTTAATTATATTATCAAAATGTCTGATATCAGCGATATAGAAGAATTACCATCGACTCCTCCACGCAGCCGCTTTTTTCGTTAATTATTTTAATGGAAAATGCACAATTCAAAACATTGGTATTAATAGATTTGTAATTTAGGGAAGCAAATAGCAACATATTTAAATCTGCCCGATCCGAATTTATATACAGGGCATTGTTTTCGAAGGACATTTATTATTATATTTTATTCCTGTTTATTATTCCAATATTCTATTTTTTTTTAATTCATATTTCTCATACCGAAACAAGTGTGTATACACTTATCGGATTTTGCTTTGTTTCACAAATAATGTGATAAATGTTTTGTGTTTTGTATTTTTATTTGTGTGAATAAAAGCGTATTTATTATTATTATTATTACATCTGCAACCGTATTAGTTGATGCCGGTGGTGATATTAACTGCATTAAAACGTCATGGTGGCTGGAAATCCAATTCAGTGGCGGAAGGCTACATTGAAAATTCGGTTCCGAATAAAATCAGCATTTCCAATACAATATGAACTCTATTGAGACTAGCAATAATGAAATAAATGTAAATATTCCTTCCACTTCCAGATCAGTGGGACCTGGAATAAACTTTTCAAACTGCACAATAAATAATCTTAATATTTTTAAGAAATCAGATTGATTACAATTATTATGTTCAATATAAATATAAATATAATGTTTATAGTTTGCCTATAGCAATGGTAATACCCGAGGTAATACTATTAATTACAATTTTGTAGAATTTTTTATAGAAATATGAGTAATTACTGTTATTGTGTTCAATGCAAATATAAGTATAATATTTATAGTTCTTCATTATTTATCGGGCGAAGAAAAAATAGCGTATGCAACTCTCATGTGATGGTTATTAATACACTCGCATAAACCATACGAAACTCGCCGTCGGCTCGTTTCGTATCCCGGTTAATGCTCGTGTATTGATAACCATCATTACATGATCGTTGCATAATATACTATAATGTACTTTCATACCTGCTACCCGTAAAAGGGCCCTCTTCCAAGCTAGCAAGTATACATAAGTTCTTAACTACATATCACACTAATCATACTCAAAATTTCAGCTTTGCTAAAATGACGTAGGTTTGCCGGCTCCGGGATCTTGGACTATTTTAATTGATTTCGACAAAGCACCTCACGCTTTTTGGCATAGTCATTGAATATTAAAATCATTTGAAAGTGGAAATATTGCGTCCGAAATACATATAATGAAAAAAGGGAGTTTTGTGGCATAGTGGACAAATTATTAAATTAAGGAAAAAAAGCATCCTCAAGTGGAAGTCGAACCCACGACCTTATGATCTCTACCCATACGCTCTACCAACTGAGCCATTCGAGGACATAGGAATCGACACACACTCGTGAATCCTTTCATTCCACAATTTAATATTCATGTTAGAAATGAATCGAAAATCAAACGTATATGTATTTCGGACGCAATATTTCCACTTTCACATTATATATTTGGCTAAATCTTATCAGTGGTTAGAGATCATCTGCTTAAATCTGCAACTGAAATCGTCAAATAACGATGAAGTTGAGTGTCAGGTAATGGATCTCGACGGACAGTGATAAGTACGTTTGATTTTCGATTCATTTCTAACAGGAATATTAAATTGTGGAAGGAAAGGATTCACGAGTGTGTGTCGATTCCTACGTCCTCGAATGGCTCAGTTGGTAGAGCGTACGGCTAGAGATCATAAGATAGTGGGTTCGACTCCCACTTGAGGATGCTTTTTTTCTTCAATTTAATAATTTGTCCACTATGCCATAAAATTCCCTTCTTTCATTATATGTTTTTCGGACGCAATATTTCCACTTTCACATGATATATTTGGCTAAATCTTATCAGTGGTTAGAGATCATCTGCTTGAATCTGCTACTGAAATCGTCAAATAACGATGAAGTTGACGGTCAGGTAATGGATCTCGACGGCCAGTTATAAGTACGTTTGATTTTCGATTCATTCCTAACATTAATATCAAATTGTGGAAGGAAAGGATTCACGAGTGTGTGTCGATGTTGGTAGAGCGTATGACTAGATATCATAAGGTCGTGGGTTCGACTCCCACTTGAGGATGCTTTTTTCTTTAATTTAATAATTTGTCCACTATGCCACAAAATTCCCTTCTTTCATTGAAATTATTTTTTACTTTTTAGTGCGTTAAAAGCGTGTTCTTATCCTTGGAGAGACTTCTATGGAAAAAAATTAATGCTACATAGAAAACTACGTTGTCAGCTGGGGTCAGTATCACCAATTGTTCAAATTCTGTTACTAACATGTATAATTAGTTTTTACCATACATATTATGTATTGAATAGCTTCAAAATTATAACAAATTTTATTCCTGTCTTTTTTGCAACTGGTGGTGAAATTTACTTTTCATCACCAGTTGCGAAAAATTTTACTTTTTGCTACTGGTGATGAAAAGTAAAACATTTGATAACGTCAACGAGTTTTAGATCAGGATAATAATTTACTTTTCATCGCCAGATGCGAAAAATTTTACTTTTCGCAACTGGTGATGGTGATCGTCGACGAATTTTGAAAAGTGTCACTTTAAATGTCAAAATGAGAAAAAAAATATTATGACAAGATTCAGACAGATGACGGGTTAACGGCTGACATTGAGGCGAACATTGTCCACTGACTAAAATAAATAAAACTGGGTTACATTTTGCATTTCGTCTATATGATACTGGCTTAGATTTCTACCAATTAGCGTGAAGCTTCCACAGCTTTATTCCTATTTGAAATGTATAATATCCAAATGTCGTTTTGGAATGAAAAAACATGGAAAAATTCCACATGATTAAGAAACCCTGGGAATTTTACCGCTATTGTAATGAAAATGATTATTTGCCAACTTTGATTGGTTTAGTTCTAGGTCCTCAAAAATTTAAGAGTGGAAGAGCGGGTCGAATAAATGGCTTATGTGGAGCTCTTGTGGTTCATACTTTCCTTCTTTATTCAACGTCGGCCTATTTCTGCTACCAAGGATAAATAAACACCGACGCCGGTGAGCACACTCCTCCCAACCGGAAATTTTGCCGAATCCTCTGTTGTTTCAGAGGTAGGGTTCTTTAACCGGCTCAACATCTATGAACTCGGGACCGCCATCTTAACGTCCCCTCCGAAGGACGGCATATCTATCGTCTTATCTCGTGCTCATTGATAAGACGCCTGCAGCTGCGGATACGCTACAGTTGTTAGGACATTTCACGCGGAGCTTCCTTGTCCGGCAGGGCCGATCCTAGCGGGTGTGCAGCGCGTGCACCGCACGCGGGCGGCCAAACTAAGGGGCGGCCGCAGGCCGCATTCAGTTATAACAATCAGCTATTTTTTGAAAGAAGAAAAATGAAACGTTAGTGCTCAGTTGTGTTGTGTGTTGGTCTATTGTCCATTAGTATCTTCTCCCACTCTCATCTACACACATTCTTCATTTGATAGCAAAATTCATGGCGGAGCCGGCAATGCAGCATAAAAAAGTGAAATTTCTATAAAAAAAAAAAACCAAGGGCCATATTTTTGACACGACTAAGTATGTTTGGTTCCTGTGTGCGGCGCGGCGGCTTATTTATGTACGTATAGTCTTTACGATGTCAGTTGGAACGGCGAAAAATTTTTTAAAGGAGGTACCAGCGGCAAAACCTTTGAAAAAAACGTGCTGCTGTTCGCCGGGCGGCTTTTTTTCAAAGGTTTCGCCGCTGCGGCCTCCTTTGAATTTTTTTTCGCCGTGCCAACTTTACTTGTAAAGACTAAGATATATCACAGTCGGCACGCGGCTCGTAGGTCAATGGTCAAAAGAAACTTTATTTTAGCGGTTTTCTTTATAGATAAGAAATGGATTGTTTCGACAAAGTTAAAGGGATGCGGCATCGGAATTTTTTTTGCTGCTTTACCACTATGTATAAACCATTTTCATTTCAAAATGTTCATTTAATTTTGAATAACATACAATAAGACTGGTCATAAACACAATCAAGTGCAAGTGTAAGTTAATATTGGAAATTAGTGACAAGGTGTTGCTGCTGAGTATCGTTTAAATATTTAAATCAGAACTGTGGTAAGTACCAAAGCTCTTAACTAGATTTATAAACGAATGAAATGTTGTACAGGGTGTTTTCTAATTAGATAAAAAAAGTTGGCATATTTTTCCAGGTAAGAAACAGCCAATTGAGGTATTAGAAATCATAGTCAAAAATGATCTCATTTCCTGTTTTCCTAATTTTGCTCTAACAATAAGAATTTTTTTAACCTTTCCTGTTTTTGTGGCTTCAGGAGAAAGAAGTTTCAGCAAATTAAAAATTATTAAAAATTACTTGAGAAATAATATGACACAAGAAAGGTTTTCAGATTTGGCCATCATCTCTATTGAATCCGAAATCTGTGAAAAAATAGATTTTACGGAAATTATTGATAAATTTGCCACTCAGAAAGCCAGATAGGTTATTTTATAATTAGGTAATTATAATGATTAGGTACCAAGTCTGTAGACTGTAGAACAACTGATTTATATACTTTTCGTTGGTATACGCACTGAGTATGTCCAAAATCGTTGTGTGTGAAATAGACGTTATACAGGTAGATGAGTTTAAGAGTTTATAACGTCAACGTTAAATATTAGTCAAAATAAGAAAAAATCTCTGGAGGGGCGGCACATCTGGTATTTGCACGCGGGCGGCCAATACCCTAGGATCGGCCCTGTTGTCCGGTGGTCACCCATTCAAGTACTAACCACGCCCGACGATGCTTGGCTTCAGATATCGATAAGACTCTTCTTCTTCTTCTTCAAATAATTTATTAAACTGTTACTAGTACGGGACATCTACATTTCATTTATATATGTACATTTCTTTATATCACAAATTTGTCGTCCTAGAAGGTCTAGTGGGCGGCAGGGATTTGTGATATGGAAATGGGGTCGGGGAGAATTTGTGGGTGCAATTTATCTTCCTTGTTCTGCAAGTTAGACGGTTACACCAACCTCCAAACGTCTCGTACGCCCCAGAACAGGGGCAGTAGGAGGACGTCGCGCTGGTCTTAGCAAATTTGCCCTATATCTAAGTGAAATGCTTTCTAAAATCTAAGCTATGTTCCTATTTCCTGCGTTGAACGCTTATACGGGAAGTGAAGTGAAGGTATTGAGGAAAAAGTGGGTAGGCAAAAAACCAGGTAGAGAGAAATTTGCTTTAGCCTGCGGCCTGCTGGCACCCATAATGTGCAACTGTACGCTCAGGTTAGTATGTGCTATCTTTCATGAAATAGAGCTGTGTTTTGGTAAATCAGCCCTCCGTACTTGCGGGGCTGATTGTGGTGAGCTCTAATGCCGGTAATGTCTCGTGTCAATGGACTTTTAGGGATAAAATATTTATAAAATTTATAAGATATTTGTTTAATATATAGTCTAGTATAGAAGGCACGCCTGCCAGCTCACGAAGCTCATCCAGCCGAATGTATCTATTGCTGTTGGTGACTATACGGAGTACCTTGTTCTGCATCCTGTCCAATTTCAACAGGGTTGTTTTGGGCAAGCTGCAGAACACCGGGCAAGCGTATAACATTACTCGCCTTATTATGGTTTTGTAAATTAACAGTTTATTGCTAGTTGACATTCTCGAGTTTCTCGCTATTAGAGGGTAATTACTTTTTACTGCCGCTGAGGTTCTCTGTATGGCCAGGTTGACGTGTTTATGTAATGTTAAACGCTTGTCCAGTTGCACTCCCAGGTAACTCACGGGGCTCGATTCTTCTGTAGTATTATTTTTAATTTTGATTTTGCGATAAGACTCTCGTCAACCTGACCAGCCATCGGTGCCCATAGTTAATACTTCCTTTTATCGAACGAGTTTTGTTTTTTTTTTCTCGCAGAGTGAGGTACAATATAGGTTCCTTGCTCTCTGAGTATCCACAATTTTAAATTCATAATTTAGAGGAAAATACGAAATTTTGCGTTTTTTAAGTCAATGTTTAGGAAATTTTTTAGAATTTATTCCTATGTCTTCAGATGAAATCAACCAGAAATTTCGTTTATTCTGCAGAAAATATAAAGCTGGAGCATTGCAAATCGTGAATACATCATTTTTCAAAATGTATTTTGGCCATGGATGCGAGTTATTTCCATAAAACACATGTAACATGGAAAAACTTGCACAACGAGTAGAAAACCCATATAAAATTGTTCGTGAGTAAGTTTTATATCTCCGTTATATTTCAACTTTTTTCAATTATCTATTCTTTCTAAAATTTTGTTGAAGCATTGTCTGAAATTCAAACTGTATATCGAGAAGATAAATATACATATATCACCTCTGCGCCAATACTATTTCCGTTGATTCTACAAGACTTCAACCTCAAAAATTTGCTCGAGGAAAACTTTTGCATCCCTTCTGCGTGGATGTCGCAATTCATTATATTTATATATTGCATGTTGTTTTCTTCGTTGAAATATTCTTCGCAAAGAATTTCCAGACCAGCATCTCCAAAATTGTTGTAGCACAGGTCCACGCTATTTATCTCTGGATGAGATTTCAAGAAAGCGGCGATTTTCTCCATGTCTGAAGCTTCGATACGAGTACTGAAAAATATTCTTTTGTAGAAAAAAACCAACCTTCATATTACCAGACCTATGGTAAATAAAACAGACTAATTGAATAGATGTTAGGAAAACGAGTATACTACGCCGCTGCCTCCCAAGTAATGCAAGAGAAACTCTTATTGCGCTTAAAGTTTTATAAACGATATATTATGGCAACTTATAAAGCTAACTAGCTATATAGAAGCTTTGTTCTTCACTGAATTGCTTATAAGGAGATTCGGTGAAATAAATTGCCGATTAAACGCTCTCATCGCTTAAATAAGGGTTTGCTTTATAACAGCATCTAATATATCCTTTCTTTGCGTTATTAAAGGTTCAGTGAGATATTTTATACAGATACAAATCATACACATTTATAAGTGTCATATAAGTCTTTTTCTACAACCTCAATAAATGTTCATTTTATAACCGTAACTCCAATCATAAACAAGCACATTTTGAACAGAATTTCATTTTTGCATCGGTTGCTAGGCAAGTTGCTAAGCAACAAATGCGAAATGGAATATTTCGTGTTAGGTCTAGGTTCACTCTAAAATCACGACGACTACGGCTTGTCAAATTATGACGTCCAGCGACAAATTGATGAAATGTCAGCAGATCGTTTCTGTCAAAGTTTTAGTAGGTAACGAGTAATTTCATAGTTGTTTTCTATAAAAACTATTGATTAAAATGGAAACTGATAGTGATATTGACTTAGATTTGACACCTCCGAACATAATAGAAGCAGCGAAGGTAACAACACTGAATTTGTTACCGGAAACGTCGAAGAGTATGTATCAACGCGCTTATAACCTTTTTTTGGAATGGAAGGTAGATCAAAAGACAAAATCGTTTTCCGAGAACGTTTTAATGGCTTATTTTGTCGACTTAGCCAAAGAATTCAAAAGTTCCACTTTGTGGTCACACTTCTCAATGCTGAGAACGACTCTTAGTATCTATAATGATATAGATATTGCCAAATATTTGAAACTGAAAGCATTCCTCAAGCGGCAGTCTAACGGCTACTAACCCAAAAAGTCAAAGATCTTTACAGCAAATGACATCGATAATTTCATTGAACAGGCTCCATATGAAATATATTTGGCAACAAAAGTAAGTTTTATATTTCCATTTGATGAAAAATATGTTTAAGTAAACTAATTTACATTGTAGGTTGCATTAGTTATGGGAGTAATGGGTGCATGTAGAAGACAGCAATTACATCAAATGAAAATTACTCATTTCAATGATCTTGGTTCAGCTGTTTTAGTAACAATACCAGACAGTAAAACCAAAATAGTACGAAATTTTACTGTAACTGGCAAATTCTACGAAATTTATAAAAAATACGCAAATCTTCGCCCTCAAAATGCTAATGGTATATGGTTTTTCATTATCAAAAAGGAAAGTGTACCATTCAGAGAATAGGTCTGAATAAGTTTGGAGCTATGGGAAAAGACATTGCCAAGTATTTAAAATTGCCAAATTACAAATTATGTACTGGGCACTGCTTTCGCCGATCCTCCGCAACAATTCTTGTTGATGCTGGAGGTGACATAACCACGTTAAAACGCCACGGTGGCTGGAAATCTACTACAGTCGCTGAGGGATATATTGATGAATCGAAGAAAAGTAAGCTTGACATAGCAAATAAAATTGCAAATGCAATACAGAACATACCATCGGGCATACCAACGAATTTAGAAATGGAAAATCGCGAGAAGCCGTCTACTTCAACGTCGACAAATTATCAATTTCGAAAAGAATTAAGTATTCAGCAATCAAGTTCTCCAAATATGATATTCAATAATTGCACATTCAACTTCAATTAGATACATACATACATTTATAGGCTTCTATTTCTGTGTACCTATTAGAAATAGCAATAAAGAAAATATTTACATATTTCTTCAATTTATATTTTAATTCTGATAGAAAGCCCATTAGCGGCGAATTCGCATCATTTTGTACTCATTGCATAATATACTATTTTCTACACCCGTTCTATAATAATACACTTATATTCCCATAATCCGTTTCATAATAAGATCCATTATGATACAGATTTTTTTTTATTGGTGCCCCTTTTTACCCATTTAAAGCACGCCTCAGCGTGTTTAAATCGAACTTTAAAAAACGCGCGTTTTTTAAAGGTAACCATGACAACATCAACAAATCGAGAAACGTGAAGTCTAAATGACAAATTTTTGATTATTGATCTGACAGGAGTACCTTGTAACGTTAAATAAAATATTACTCACAATTCGTTCATTTATATGTGCTCCTCCATCCATTTGATGAACTTTTCATATCTTTTTTTATATATATCACTGGATTTTCGCGGTATTAACCGCGATTCTGCCTCACTATTCAAAAAATCGATATTAGAGTAATTCATTTTTGAGCTCTGGTGACAACAAATATTGATCTTTGATAACAAATTGCAAATGAATATCTATTTTTCTCATTTCCATGACAACGAATGGTCTTACTGGAATAAAGTATATTTGTATTTGTACTGATGTCCATTTTGCATTATTAGTTCTTATTTCTATTTTTTGTAGTAATAATACCAGTATATATGATTTCAAAGTGCACCAATAAAAAAAAATAGCGTAAAGTATTCGTGGATAACTGGTCTTAAAAACACTTGCTCTATTTCGAGCACTCCGGCTGCGCCGTCGTGCTCGAAAAATCGCGCGTGTTTTAAAGCCCTTTTTATCCACTTATACTTTAATATACTATTTCATAACGGTACAGATTTTTAATCAATAGAAACCGATAATTTTTCAATCAAGCATGCTGTGCATTTGACGTTTGTCCTAGATTCCTATCTAAGTGTTTTATTTGTCAAAATCAGTAGGCATTAAATTTTCGTAGAATATAGCTAAACTTCGATAATAATATTATCAAAATGTCTGATATCAGCGATATAGAAGAATTACCATCGACTCCACACATATCGGAGAAAGCAGAAAATGCAGTACAAAATATTTTACCCCAAAAATCTAAGAAAGTGTAAGAAAAACTATATCAACGGTTTATGGACTGGAGAAATACAAATCATTTTTCGACATTCTCCGAAAATGTTTTGATTGCTTATTTTCAAGAATTGATGGAAACTATGAAATCATCTAGTACATGAACACATTATTCAATAATAAAATCGTTGGTAAATATCAACCATAATATAGACATTTCTAAATATAAGAAGCTACAAGCTTTATTAAAGCAAAAGTCCAAAGGATATGTTGGAAAAAAATATTTTCACGTGAACAAATAAAAACGTTTATCGACGAAGCACCCGATGAAAAGTTTTTATTTATAAAAGTAAGTATCTACCTAACATTGCATTTTTTTAAATGTTGTCATTCCATTCGACTCATGCATGCATGCATGCATTTTCCATTCGACTCATGCATGATATATTTCATTAATGTCGAGAAAACTTGATAAGTTAACTCGAGGCAAAGCGGGTTAACGCGCTAGATTTGAACTATAGACTACAGTATGAGACGCGGGTTCGAAGCTAGCCTAGGTATTCCTGCTTTTTGTTTAATTTGTTCTTTTTTTCTTTTATTCATTTCTTATTGTTGTATTTTTTAATTTATCTTTTTGTTTTAGGTAGCAATAATTTTTGGAATAATGGGAGCATGTCGAAGGCATGAACTACATGACCTTAAATGTGAAAATGTCAAAGATATGAATGGAATCTTAATTGTTAATGTGGTAGAAACTAAAACAAAAGTACAACGAACATTTACAATTACCGGCAAATACTACGAAATTAGTAAAAAATATATGAATCTACGGCCGAAAATTTGCCCCACCCTTTCTTTTTTCGTTAATTATTTTAATGGAAAATGCACAATTCAAATCATTGGTATTAATAGATTTGGTAATTTAGGGAAGCAAATAGCAACATATTTAAATCTGCCTGATCCGAATTTATATACAGGGCATTGTTTTCGAAGGACATCTGCAACCGTATTAGTTGATGCCGGTGGTGATATTACTGCATTAAAATGTCATGGTGGATGGAAATCCAATTCAATGGCGGAAGGCTACATTGAAAATTCGGTTCAGAATAAAATCAGCATTTCCAATACAATATTGAACCTATTGAGACTAGCAATAATGAAATAAATGTAAATATTCCTTTCACTTCCAGATCAGTGGGACCTGGAATAAACTTTTCAAACTGCACAATAAATAATCTTAATATTTTTAAGAAATCAGATTAATTATCATGTTCAATATAAATATGAATAGAATGTTTATAGTTTTCCTATATCCATGGTAATACCCGAGGTAATACCATTAATTTTGTAGTTTTTTTTATAGAAATACGAGTAATTACTGTTATTGTGTTCAATACAAATATAAATATAATATGTATAGTTCTTCATTATTTATCGGGTGTAGAATAAATAGCGTATGAAACTCTCATGTAATGGTTATTACATGATCGTTGCATAATATACTATTTTATAACATTCATTCAACTGTTTCACAGCTTCGCTAAATAATATTGAGTTTTAGATTGTTTTGAAGCAGAATTCCACAGCAATATAGTTGGTTTACGCCATCTATGCCAGCCTTAATACAGTATATTTTCAAAGGACTCATACCTGTAAGACAGGCGTGTTCAATATAACATTTATACAGCTTACATTTTGTTTTGGAGCCATGACGTCTGCCATAATAGTATTCTTTTATAGTTCAAAGTGGAGTTCTCTAACCTTAAAAATAGTTTAGAAATAAGTAGGAACTTATAACGATTTTGAAATATTGTGCTGTTTCTTAAGTCGTGTTACCCTCCAATATTTTTACAATGAACTATTCATTCTTTATTAAGGAGAAATTTATATAAGTATATATATATATATATATATTCCCCGAGGCATACAACCTTCAGAAATTTAAGAAGAACACCAACTCCTACCTTCTTCCCTAGGTTCCCACGATGTTCTCTGAACATTACAGGATATCCCTTTTCGTGGGAACCAGAACATAAAAAAAAAAATATATATATATATATATAAAAGTATGTACCCTATGGGAAAAAAGTTTATTATTGGAGTATTAGAAAAATTATTCTGGGGAAAAGTTTGTACAATCGATTTTGACACATGTCACGTGATCGCTAGTATGGGGGCAAATAGAAAAAAATTGCTATGAAAAGGCGAAAAGTGGGGGAAGATGGCAAAATATAAAAAAAAATTGAAAAAGTTACTTAGAATTCAATTTTATGCACATGCACATCAAGAGATAATTGGAAATAACTATTTTTTTTTGAATATTTTCCCATCTATTTAAAAATATCAAATGTTTTTCTTATGAATAGCTGGACTATACTGAAACATTTGCATTTCAATATAATGACAGAACTTTCTCAATTTCTCCTCACCAAAGGGCACTATATTTAAAAAATAGGATTTTGTCAGAACCCTTGCTGTTACATCGGTTCGTATCTAACAGTTATATCAGAATTCCACGACAATTGTGATGACATGACACTCCAAATCATGGTGTTTTCCAGATTATAATCAAGTTCCGATGATAATCGTGGATGAGCGTTTCACTTTGCACTTAAACATGTAAATTATAAGTCTCTGAAATTTGACTCCTATTTCATTTTGAATATTTTCACAATTTTTTTGGCAAATATAAACATCGAAAATAAACCATACTGAAATGGAATCAGGTTATTTCAGTGGTCTACATCAGTGTCCGTGAACAACCTCCTCAATTATGTCACAAAATTCACTTTCCAAAATACTATTTCGTGTGCTTTTCAAACAAATACCTACCTACCTACTTATTTATTACATCAGGATTCTATAATAGAAGACCATAGTAAAATTCCTTCTTTTCCACAAAAACAAAATGTAGTACACCAAACATGCTTTCTTGAGTATGAAATGCACCAGAACATGAAATTTTGATCTCTTGAAAATAGTCAGTGTTTAAGTATTGCATCAAAATTTCACTCATATTCCAAAAGATAGCAATGGATTTTATTTGACAGAAAATACGTAAACTTATTGCAACAAAAGTCTAAGTAAGGACTCCATATTTATACATAGTGACGTTGATAATACCAGCAAGTTTTTGGTTGATTATGTCGAAGTTAAGTCAGCAAGAAAAGATCGAAATTGTTTTGATTGTGGGAGAAAATTACAAAAGCTATAGAGAAGCCGCAGCGATTTTCAACGAGAGGCATACCAAAAAATTATTTCACATGTAACTTTCGGAAGAATTGTTTCCAAGTTCAAAAATACTGGGTCCGTGGAAAACTTATTCAGAAAACAACATAGGCACTGGGTTACTGCTGAGGAAACAGAGTTTGAAGTTATACAGAGTGTAGTTGAAACTCCAAGAACATCAATTAGTAAATTGTCTGGGAATTTGGGTTTATTTTCAACTTCTATCCGAATATTGCTAAAAAAAACAAATTCAAGCTTTATAAACCAAAATGTATTCACACGCTTAAGGAGAGAGACTACGATCCACGCTTGTATTTTTCCTTTTGGCTGCAGGGACAAATTGAACAAAATATATCATTTACGAAATTTATTTTATTTAGTGATGAGTCAATTTTTACTTCAAATGGTGTTGTTTCATCTCAAAATTGTAGATGGTGGTCGGATGAGAATCCACATTTTGCAGTAGAAGCCCGTGATCAATATTCATTGAAAGTGAATGTTTGGTGCGGGATTTTTAATGACAGAATAATTGCACCATTTTTTTTTCGTCAGAATTTGAATGCTGAAACGTACTTGGATTTTTTTGAGGAACGATTTCTACAATGAATTAGACAATTTCACGTTAGAAGAAAGGCGAAAAATGTATTTGCAACAGGATGGGGCTCCCAACCATAGTACTTTGGCAATAAGGAATTGGCTAGACACTACTTTTCCTTGAAAATGGATAGGTAGGTTTTCAGAAATTTCTTGGCCGCCACGTTCACCTGACCTGACCCCATATGACTTTTTCTTGTGGGGCTATTTGAAAAATAGTGTTTACAAATTTAGACCATTTCGAAATATTGAGCACTTGGAAGAAACTATCCGTCATTGTGCAGCAGAAATTTCTCCAAATTTTTTGTTGAACGTTCGAAAAGAGATATACCATGAAACGATTCTATGTATAGAAAGTGAAGGAAGGCAAATTGAGATATGAATTGTTATTACATAGAAATAGTTGAAAATTTGTTGTTTTGTTTATAGAATATTTGAATTACTTAATTGAATAAAAAACCTGTTCTGCAGAATGTCTTTTCAGGACCACATCTCATCATTTTTAATTGAGTTATACATTAATATCTAACACCAATAATTAGCCATCGATCAATGCTGAAAAAACTATGAAAATATTCAGAATTTCTATTTTAGATTAATAGTGCGATAAATTAAATAGTTTTCCAGTTTATGTACGAAGTGAAATGTTCATGTACGATTATCATCGAAACTTGATTATAATCTAGAAAACACGATGTTTTTGAAATGTCATGTCATCACAATGGTCGTGGAATTCTGATATAACTGTTAGATACGAACCGATGTAAAGCAAGGGTTCTGACAAAATCCTATTTTTTAAATATAGTGCCCTCTGGTGAGGAGAAAATGAGAAAGTTCTGTCATTATCATTGAAATGCAAATGTTCCAGTATAGTCAAGCTATTCATAAGAAAAAAAATTGGTATTTTTAAATAGATGGGAAAATATTCAAAACAAATAGCTATTTCCAATTTTTTCGAATTATCTCTTGATCTATGTGCATAAAATTGAATTTTAGTAACTTTTTCAAATAACTTTTTCTGATAGCTTACCATCTTACCCCACTTTTCGCTTTTTCATAACAATTTTTTTCAATTTGCCGCCATACTAGCGATCACGTGACATGTGTCAAAATCGATTTTTAGGTAATCGGACATGCACAAACTTTTCCCCAGAATATTTTTTCAAATTCTCCAATAATAAACTTTTTTTTCCATATGGTACATACTTATTGGCGGACACTATATATATGTATATATATATATATTATAAACTTTCAAACTGATGGTATTTTTGGGTTCTGAGGACCATGATCGGAGAAAATATATCAAATTTTTTTGAAAGTCTTGATGTGGTGAAGTCTCCAATAGGTAGTAAAAAGGTCGATTACCCAATTTCCTCTAGTGCAAAATATGTGGGTTGATAATATGTATTACTATGCCAAATCGCAAGTTTCTACATCGACTGTGTCAGCTGGACAGATTTACGTGTGAGTCATCTTATTCTGAGAACCATAAGAAAGACATTATTATTATTAAAGTATTCGAGAGCGCAAAGTATTGATTGCAGATTCGTGTTCAGCAGGCAAAAATACGTAAACCCCCGAAATTATTAAGATCGGTGGTGGAACACAGATACAGCAGATTTACCAAAATGGATTAACTCTCACCCAATTCTTTGATACAGTTCATTTCCTTTGAGCCGCAAATGTCTGGTTCCATCCGAGTTTTTTTCACAAAATAGTTTGAGGAAATCATTGTGGAAATGACGGCGTGTCATCTCAAAGGAACTGTCAAACTGGTATTTCAGCGAATTGTCGAAGTCACTTTATTACTTGAATTCGTATACAGAGGTAACTTTTTCGAAATTCGAAAAAAATATATCTAAAAGTGTTCAACTTTGGTGGCTTTTACATTATATTTCTGCTTGCTGCGCTTGATTTTCTGTAAAAAGTTGAGGTGGGTATAATTTTGCGATAAAAACTATAAAGACATCAAAAAAATAAACTGAGTTTACAGGACAAACCAAATTAGATATTTCCAAGATAAATTTTCCATGAATTGATGTAATTTCCAAGTACTTTTTCAACTGTTCTTTTCGAGAATATTTTTAAATTTATTTAAAATTATTAGTTTTGATAACCGTATCAAGAGATGTTTGAAATCTTCTTCGGAAATCGTCCGCATCATCCCTGAAATATCTGGAAGGTACCATATAACATAAAAGTTATTTTTCGACAACCGTCCGGGATGTACCCACTTCCCGGACGCTTTTTCTTTGAGAAAGTAGCATTTTCCGGCCTAGTCCGGGAAGTACGTACTTCCCGGACTAGGCCGGGAAGAATCACGTCGTTGTTGTCATTGTAAATATGAAAATCTTGATAAGTATGGTTTTGATAAATGCAGTTGATCATTACCATAGCAACGAAATAACGGCTGACAGTTCATATGAAATTAGTCGTCAAAAGTTTGCATGTTTTTTTATCGCAATTCGCAATAAAATATGGAAAGCAGCAGCGATAGTGACTTTGAAAATGTGCCTTGGGAAATTTCCATCGAACAAATTGAATCCCTTCAATATTAGCAATTGCTCGAATTTTAATATAAATAAGAATTAGAATGTTTCTGTTAATATGTAGTATTTTTTCTGTTCTGTTTGATTCAAATAAGAATTAAAATGTATAATAAAGAAATATGTCGTCTCATTGATTTGTTATTCTACACGGTTGCCGAAAAAATACTGTACGCAACACGCCCGAAAATAGTTTTTTTGGACTCACAGACTTCCAGGACTCGCCTACGGCTCGTCCTAGAATTTTGTCTATTCGTCCAAAAAACCCTATTTTCCGGCTTGTTACTTAAATTACTATTGTATTCCAAGGCCGCGAAATACCTTTTTAGCGTACCGAAAGAAAAGTTATCGTCGAGGCCGCTTGCGGCCGAGGCAGGATAATCTTGAGGACGCTGAAAAGTTTCGTGGTACGGCATACACACTATTTTTCGTGCAATCGTCAAAATCATTAAACTAGATAATTGCAAATATACATTTATTACTTTAAAAACGACAGCAGTTCAATTCAGTTAACAAAGTCACAGCGTTGCTATGGAAATGATATGGTTGAATATATACAGTGCGCGTCAAAATTATGGAACACATTCGATATTTCGCAAGCCATGTACTTTTGACAAAAATCCTGAAATAGGTCGATTTTTATTTTGAAATGCCGATTTTTTTATGTATATTCAAAAGAGGTTATGTCACTGGTTTTGACATGGTGACGTAATCGGTAATTTTATAAAATTGGAATAGATGTCTTGTGATACCTCATCTGAAAGGCCTTTCAATACTGCATTCAATGATAATAATTAATTAGATTTTTTTTGTACAGGGTGAACAAAAATTAATATTTTATTTCAATAAGAGAATAACTTTATATTCAACAAAATAAAACAGTTAAATAAGATGTTCGAAATGCCATCCACCAGTCTCTTGACAATAAGCAAATCTACGGAAACATTCCTCTTGCACATTGCGAATAACTTCCGGAGTAATTCTGTTAATTTCGATCCTAATTCGATTTTTCAACTCTTGTAGATTTTGCGGCCTATCTACATAGACCTTCGATTTCAAATAACCCCACAAGAAAAAAATCCAGGGGCGTAAGATCTGGAGATCTTGGGTGCCACTCTATCGGTCCGCGTCTACCAATCCACCTCCTAGGCAAAAACTCGCGAATATCACGTGCATAGTGCGGGGTGCACCATCTTGTTGCAACCAAATACTTTCATCTGGTGAGTTAGGATTGTTGGCCTTTGGAAAAATATCGGCAAGGCTAGGTATGAGTTCATTTCTTAAAAATTCCAAGAACGCTCCTCTGTGAGATTTCCTTTGGAAAAATACGGGCCAATAATCCTGTCGTTTATTATCCCTGCCCAAACATTGACTTTCTGAGGGTATTGAGTATGCCCGTTCATCATCCAGTGAGGATTATCCCTACTCCAATATCTGCAATTCTGACGATTTACTGAACCATTTAGGCAAAACGTAGCCTCATCGGAAAACAGAATTTGTTTTATAAAACGTGGATTGCGGTTACACAAATCCTGCATTATTTCACAGAACTCCACACGGCGATCGGGATCATCATCATTGAGTTGTAGATGTAGCTGAACTTTGTATGGATGGTACTTTTCTGCTTTTAGAATACGTAATACAGAACTTTGGGATATGTCAAGGTCTGCTGCAATTTGTCGTGAAGTATTGTGAGGATTATTCTCTACCCCAAGTTTCACGTTTTCTTCTATTTTAGGACGTCCAGCATTCGGAATATGTTTGACATGACCAGTTTCTCTAAATTTTTTCTCAATCTTACTGACTGTTGAACGACTGATAGGTCTTTTTGGATACTTCGCATTGAACAAGTCGCATACCTCTTGCTGAGTTCTGGTTCTATCTCCGCATCCAATAAAAATTAAAATTTCTATGCGATGGGTATCACTAGAAGTAGCCATAGTTTTCTTTTAGAACCTTTTTACCTAGAATTTGTGAAGAATATTTGTTGATATTTCAACTGACATTTATTTTACACTAACTTGCCTATTATGGCATTAATTTGTGATTGTCTTTTGTTTCCATTTTAGACTAGGAAATAGCTAACTATTAATATTTGCAAAGGATCCATTGGTGTAGTAGAGCACTGACTCACTAGTCTGCCAGGGCAGTCTAAGGGATTAGAGCCTTGGCTCAAAAAAGTAAAATTTTGCATTTTTTAACACGCTTTTATTATCTATACTTCCAACTAAATAACTCACAATGTAATAAAATCTTGGAAGTAAATATTCACCCACTTCCAATCTTCCGAATAATCTGAAATTTGTCACACATATCAAGGACCGATGACAATACAAGAATTTCATAATAATAATGTAATAATAATAAAAATATATTTTTCCAAACGCCAACAATCCTAACTCACCAAATGAAAGTATTTGGTTGCAACGAGATGGTGCACCCCCGCACTATGCACGTAATGTTCGCGAGTTTTTGAATAACTGTTTTCCTTGGAGGTGGATTGGTAGACGCGGACCGATAGAGTGGCCCCTAAGATCTCCAGATCTTACGCACCTGGATTTTTTCTTGTGGGGTTATTTGAAATCGAAGGTCTATGTAGATAGGCCGCAAAATCTACAAGAGTTGAAAAATCGAATTAGGATCGAAATTAACAGAATTACTCCGGAAGTTATTCGCAATGTGCAAGAGGAATGTGTCCGTAGATTTGCTTATTGTCAAGAGACTGGTGGATGGCATTTCGAACATCTTATTTAACTGTTCTATTTCGTTGGATATAAAGTTATTGTCTTATTGAAATAAAATATAAATTTTTGTTCACCCTGTACAAAAAGAAATCAATTAATTATTATCATCGAATGCAGTATTGAAAGGCCTTTCAGATGAGGTATCACAAGACATCTAATCCAATTTAAAAAAATTACCGATTACGTCACCATGTCAAAACCAGTGACATAACCTCTTTAGAATATATATAAAAAATCGGCATTTTAAAATAAAAATCGACCTATTTGAGGATTTTTGTCAAAAGTACATGGTTTGCGAAATATCGAATTTGTTCCATAATTTTGACGCGCACTGTACAAACCATTTTGGCAGTTCTTGACAAAACGCAAATATGTCAGATACTGATAGTGATATTTTAGTATCTTGCACTCCTCCAGAGCCAATTGTAAACTTGGCGCATTCCATTTTAATACGTGAAAATTCTAAACGGCAGTACGAAAAATGTTACAGCGAGTTCAAAGATTGGTGTGACAAACAGAATGTAAAATAATTCTTGAGAACGCGAAATACTCACTTTGCGTGCGTTTGCACGAAAAGAATTTGTTGTTACATTAAAAGTTCACTTATTCTTTTTATCATTTTTCTACAAGAAAAACCTTGAAACCATAATTACGACAATACATTTTTTTTGTTATTGTTATTGTCGTTAACAATTAATCAAAAACGTTACTTTCAGCGTAGACTGCATAGACGCGAAATATACACAGAACTCATAGAACCTGAGAGCAGCCAAATCTAGTATGTCATGCAATTGCAAAACATCAAAAACCGCGCGAAGGTGATAACCGGGATGTCTTTTCTCATACAGTTTAGGAGTTTAGTGTTCAGTTTACTTTTACACGTTCAGAATAATGAATGCTAGTGGTTATGGATAAAAATATTACTCGAAAAGTACCGACCAGGAAGACGTTTTTATGAGCTGTGCATTTTTTGTGTTATTTTTCAACGAGACGCCATGTGAGGACTTATTACCGTTGAACAGAAGGCGAGGTTAGTAAATTATACAAGCTTCATTATTGGTTTTCCTTTTTTTTCGACACAATTCTTTGGCATTTCACAGAGTACTTGGTAGGGATCCCATTTTTCATAGAATTTGTAGAAATCAAACATCATTTGTGTGCATACTAGATTGATACCCAATTTGTAACAATTCATACCTAACCCTTTCGTTTAGGGCATGTATTTGGGACTTAATCTTAATCAGTTCAGATGAAACTATAAAAAGTATGTTGAGCATCTTTCAGTGAAAGAGTAGGAGAATTAATTTGCTTTATCTAAGCAGTTTGAACAATTTTACAATTTTGCATTATATTGGACATTTCTGCATCTGTGCGCCATCTATTGATTGGAGGTAGAACGTATATATCCGACAATGAATCCCTTGCAGATTACTTTTTGAAAGCGAAGTATTTTTATTTTTTCCTTTTTTCAATAAGATTCACCATGGAATTTGTACAAATAATGTTCCATTAAATTAAATTTAATCGAAAAAAATTGAAAAGGAGCTGTTTGTATAATTAAAAAAAAGAAAACTCACGACCAAATATTTCGACCATAACAGTTCATGTTAGTTGATCGGAGGTTTGAGGATTGACCTGTTGGTTTTTTGTCTATTTGTCAGATTGACTCTCAGGGCGGGCCTAAGATAGTATTTATATTGCAGAGCGCTCTGGGTAGGTACATAGCTTTTCTGTCATAATAGGTACCTATATGTGAAGAAAACTCTCCGATATACAGTTTTTTCTCCATGTTACATTTATAAATTAAACCATTGTAAGAAGATTTAGACAATGATTAAACCCTTAAAATAATATCACAGTTTGTTAGTTTCCTTCACTTTTATTACAAGCTTTTATTCAACTTCACATTTGTATGTACCTATATAGTTATCTTTATTTAGTTCAAATCTTGCAAGTGAATTTTTTTACTCACTTCTATTGGGAATTCAAAATTAGATGCCAGCGCCAGAGTGACGAAAATTCAAACCAGACATACGTACATTGTTTGTATCTTTTCTCAGAGGTTATACACTTGTGTTTGGAGTTTTTCTTAAAATATTTCCATTTGGTATTCTTTTCCAGTTACCATTTGTGCAGTGTTATTCATTTCAAGACTCTAGTGAAGTGGTGTATTTCAATCTTAAGACAATATCATTTGCAAAAAATATTTTTTTCGAAGTTTCTGGACAGCTTAGTGAAGTCATTGGAAATTATTGTTATGAATTATTTTGAAGAAACGTTACACATTATATTTGTGAATGTTCGAATTGAAAATACTACTAACATAAACAGTTTTTTTTATTTCATCTAAAACAAACAAGATGGTGTGAAAATGTGTCCTTATCGCCGAGATATGCATATATAGTAACTTTTTTCCATACTGTATGAATAATCTTCGGTATGTTGAATAATATCTCTTTTTTCTCTTCTCCACTCTTTTTTTTCTTCTCTACTCTCTTTGAATAAGGTTCTCTTTTTAACTTTTTTTCTTGGTCACACATGATACAGAAACATTTTGGGAAGGAACTGTATCCTTCTTCAAGATCCCAAGAGCCCGCGGTCTGTATCTATAGACTCACTCAATCCTAGATTAGTCTGCACCAGTATGTTACATTCATTTTCTCACGGAAAATGATAAAAACTTATTTCAGTACAACGGGATCGTTTTGCCTAAGTGTCACATTGAGGTACACAACAATAATGATTTGAACTAGAATCACTTATTTTTTCACTCGAGGACATACAATAGTCAACAGAATATTCACCAGGTAAACCAGAATTTCATTGAATGCCAACAAATCACAAGAGATTCGACAAGTTTTAAATGTACAATATCTAAAATCATATAAACATTAATGTTTCGAAAAGTAAACAATGTGTACTTATCACCTAGATATACATATATAGTCACCCTTTTTCAATACTGTATGAATAATTTTCGGTATGTTGAATAATATGTCTTTTTTCTCTTCTTAACTCTCTTTTCTTTCCTCTCAACTCTCTTTGAAGGACCTTTTCCACTTTCTTTCTTGGCCACAGACGTTACAGGAAGATTTTGTATTATTCTTCAAGAGCCCATCGCCTGTCTCCTAGATCAGTCTGAACCAGAACGTTACATTCATTTTCTCACGGAAAATGATGCAAACTTATTCCAATACAATGGTATCGTTTTGCCAAGAGTCACATTGAGGTACACAACAATAAAGATTTGAACTTGAATCACTAATTTTTTCACTCGAGGACGTACAATAAATAGTCAACAGAACATTCACCAGGTAAACAAGAATTTCATTAAATAACAACAATTACAAGAGGTTCTACAAGTTTTAGGTATATAATGGCTAAAATGATATTTAAGCATTAATGTTTGGAAAAGCAAACAATGTACACGTATGTATAGTTTCAAAAATGACACCAGAGGGAGTATCCGTTATTTTGAAGTCCCAATAGTTGTCCGATTAACATGAAATTTGGCAGGTGTTCATAATTCCGGTGACAATGCATTAGAGAAAAAACAAAATGACAGCTCCAATATGGTGGACGAGTTTTGTCATTATGGTTCGATTCTATTCAAAATTAGTATGTGGTCCCAGATGGCGACGAATTTCGTGATTATAGCCCGATTCCATTACAAAATTGGTATGTGGGGGTTTTTGAGGTCGAACTTCATGTTTTTGTCAAAATTCATGTATACAATATGGCGGCTCTAAGATGGCGACGTGTTTTGTTATTATATGGCCCGACTCCATTCAAAATTGGTATGTGGGTTTTTTTTGGGTCGGAGATTATCAATTTTTGTCCAGAATTCAATAAGATGACGGATTCATAAATGACTAAAAATTGAATGAATGTGGTTTTTTGTGGAGGAACAACGTTTCTTGACATGTTTTTTGGGTAACCTTCCACAGTCTGAAAATGAAAATATAATCAGGAAAATCTATACAAGTGTAGAAAGGGCAAACTAATTAGTTCACCC
Source organism: Gonioctena quinquepunctata (assembly GCA_018342105.1). Taxonomy (NCBI): domain Eukaryota; kingdom Metazoa; phylum Arthropoda; class Insecta; order Coleoptera; family Chrysomelidae; genus Gonioctena; species Gonioctena quinquepunctata. Next base: position 268,184 of record JAFIRS010001673.1, on the reverse strand, counting down.
CGATAAGTTATTGCGTTCACCAAATTATATTTCCTATAGAAAAATGATTCAATTAGTCAATAACTTGTCTTCTGAATTTGCCTATCAAATTTTTTTTTTTTAATTCAAAAGATATATAGTTTTAATTGTTTTAATTAAAGGAGATTTAGAAGATTTTGAGAACGGGGGCAGATATAGTCCCCGAAACGTCAATCAAAAACTGTACCTATAGAAAAGTATCTTTTGAATAAAAAAAAAAAATTTGATAGGCAAATTCAGAAAACGACAAGTTATTGACTAATTGAATCATTTTTCTATAGGAAATATTATTTGGTGAACGCAATAACTTATCGGTGTGAACTAATTAGTTTGACCTTCCTACACTTGTATAGATTTTCCTGATTATATTTTCATTTTCAGACTGTGGAAGGTTACCCAAAAAACATGTAAAGAGACTAAAAATGATTTAAAAAAATAAGACAAGCTTTTATACAAATGCACTAAAGTAATTTCTTCAATTGTTTGACCTAGGTTATTCTGTGAGTAGCAGATTCAAAAGCTTGCAGCGAATATAAAATAGGTATTCTTGCTCGGCAAGATTTTGAATCTGATGCTCCCAAGAATAACCTTGGTCAAAGAAATTATTTTTTCCTTTTCAGTGCATTTATTTAAAAGCTTGTCTTATTTTTTGAAAAATCATCTTTATTTATTTTTCAATTCGGGTCAGTTGCAGGTTTGTATTAATTATTCAGTTATTCATTTTTGATGAATGCCTGTCTTACTATCAATGTTTTTGGAATTTTTGAAAAACAGTTTGAAGAATAAAAGGTAGTCGAAAATTAATATTAATCTGGTAATAATATGAGTTCCTAGATTAGGTATTCCAATTTTTTTCATTTATTGATCTCCACTTTCTAGATTATTTCAGCCCTTTTATTTTCCCCATGTATTTTCAAAATCGGTAGCAAAACAATGGTTTTCAGCCAGTGGATATAGTGGTGTTTTTTTAATAATACGCTAGTAAGATGTTCGGTTCTTCAGATTGTTAGGAACCACGGCTGGTCACATCCATCACTTCAAGGATAATCTTGCGATTTTTAATACTCATAAGCACATCTTGGATCATCCTCCCAAAGGGTTTTATGGAAAAACCGAATCGATATTCTATAAATTATTCAAAGATTTTCGAGTTTCTTTCGTTTTTTTAACATTTAAAGTTGTACTTTTTATGTATTAGGTACTTTCCGAATAACGACCATTCATGACATAATGGCTTTCATAAAAACACGAAAAATAAACTGTGAAAAACTGGTGATGAAATATTACAAAAACAACAGAATGAATGATCGAAGACTTCAACATTCATAGGAATATAGTGAAAATAAAATATAATCAAATAACGAAATTGATATTTTGTCTTTGGCAAACCTTTTCATTTGAACATGAAGAGAGCGTATTATTACATTCTTCGGTCACTTCATATATTGAAAGAAGATCCTTCATCTTTTGACCAAAAAGAAGTTGAAGAAATACTAAAATCAATTCAATATGTTCTTAACGACTATGAAAAAATAAGATGCACTTCACTTATAAAGAAAATTATCCTATCCGTTCAGTAGTATCTTTCATTACAGCACCATCAGTAAAAATTTCTGAAAAATTAATAGATCTCATCAATAGTAATTGTAAATTTGTTCCTAAATTTAGCTTGAAGAATTCATATGAATTAATTGGTAAAATTAAGAACGTGCATCTTCCTAAAAATTCCAAACTCATTTCTTTCGATGTTCAAAATTTTTCTGAGTATACCACCAGATATAGAAACCATGTTAATCCGATCATCGAAGATGAGATATTAGATTTACTTACAGTTTGTTTAACACAAAATTATTTTCAATTTAATAATAATTTTTATTCTTCTAGGAAAATGGGTAATCCTTTGAGTACGTTACTTGCAGAAATGTTCGTGGATAATCTTGAAAGTAAAATTCATAACAACCAGTTGATAAAAAACTTCTTATATCGGTATACATATGTAGGCGACATCTAATATTGCTTTGTAGGAACTGAAAGACAATTAAATAAATTTTTTGACTTCATTAATGGCATTCATCGCTCAATAAAATTTACAAAAGATATTGAAATGAATGATTCGATAAACTTCTTAGATTTGACCATAACGAAAATGAACAATAAATATGATTTTTCAATTTTCCACAAACCTTCTTATACAGATATTACAATACATAGTACTTCCACTCATCCATACCAACCCAAAGTAGCCGCATATAACAATATGATCCGCAGACTAGTGAATGTTCCTCTGTCAGAAGATAATTTCAATAAGGAATTAAATATAATTAAACAAATTGCAATCAATAACGGATATAACTCAAGTTTAGTTGACAGCATTCTATCGAAAAAACTCTATAAAAAGTCAAATTTCAGGGTAATTACTTATTTCGGCAAACCTACAGAGAAAATTTCTGATAATTTAACACATAAAGGTATTAATATTGCTTACAGAACAAATAATACTTTGGGAATATTTATTTAAAACAACAAAGATCGAACTGAAAAGTCTGAAAAGTCTGAAAAATCTGGAGTTTATAAACTAACATGTGCTACTTGTCCAAGTTTTTACATAGAACAAACCAAGTTTTACATAGAAACAGTTTTATTGAGGGCAAATCTAATTCAACTTTCACTAACCATCTCTTGACTAAAAAGCATTGCTTTGCTAATGACTTTGAACTTCTGCATGTAGAAAAGAAAGGACAAAAACTCGATATCCTAGAGAGCTTAGAGATTAACAAAGACAAGAATTCACAATACTTACTAAATGACCAAATTAATTCGAATAATTCGCCCCTTTTAAATCTGGTTACTAGAAATTGAATAATATTTCGTTCAATAATCCTTTAATTACCTGATATCCAACCGACAACCTGCTTCTATTATTTAAATCAACCCCCAGTAATTTTAATTCAGTTTCCACTTGACAAAGCTATAGTATAGCAAAACATGTGTCGTGGGTTTTGTAAACCAATTTTTGTGAAAATCATAGTGAAGTGTTTTTAGTTTACTTTATACGAATAATGGTTTAGTTTGGGTTCAAATCAAGTTTCCATTTTCAGACCTAAACCTAGATACATTTATTGGATGATAACAATTTATATTCCATCTATTCCAAATGTCACTTACTATTTAGGATTACTACGAAGTGGGCGTCATCGAGCATTCGCGATTCCAATGTCAAACTAGGGGAAAACAGGTTATATCCCCATAATACGTTAATATAGTTGGATCCTGGGAAAAATGATTGAAAACACATTTAGAGAACATGACAACAAACGCAAATGTTATTGACATATTTGACACGTCGCACATTGGAGTATTTGGGGCAAAAACCTGGCCAAAAATATTTACATGATTTTTACAGTTAAAACTATTGCTGTCGACTTTTGACTTACTTTGTAATTGTAAATACCCTTATATATATATATATATATATATATATGATAAAAATTTATTTATAGAAATATTTTTTCAGGTATATTATAGAAATATTTATTCATGTGGAACTGGGTATATATATTACATTTAATATATACCAAAGTTTAGTCTCTACAGGAATCTTAGTTTTTGCGTGAAGATTGACTTTTTCAATCTAAGTCTCCTGAACTCTGATCTCCGTCATCTTCTTCATCACTCCCTTCTCGTCAGACAGGTAGAAGTGGGTTAATGAATATAATTAAGGATATTAAGGAAATTAGGGATATTGAGAAAATTAAGGAAATTGATGATAATCTAATAGGCAATCCGAACGGGATTACATCCATTTCTTGTTTAATCTTCAATAAAACAAATGAGTTATTCAAATGATCATTAAGCAAATATTGCGATTTTTTTCAGAAGATAAAATAATTGTTAATTAAATAATTTTGAGTTAAACAAACATAAGCAAATCTAATAAAATAAAAAATAAGATAATATACCATGTAATCCATCATTATTATCATAATATAAATTTAAGTTTTATTCTATCCTTAATGTTTTTTGTGTGGTTAAGTTCAGCACTGTATTTATTTCTTAAAACTTGTTTCTTTTTTCTGAAAAAGCTTAAAAATAATATTTTTTAAGATTTTAATTTTTTTTGTCATTTACAAAACTGAGTAAATTATTATTTATTTTGAAACAAAGCCCTTCCCTTTTTTCAACTCGTAAACCTGATTCAATTTTGAAATATTAATGGCCAAAATATTTTCAGGCATTTTGTGAGCTCTATATTTTTTTCTCCTAAAACACCATCTTATCATCAGTATTCTTTTCCGGACATTCTTGCATTATATCGTATAACTGCTTTCTAGTCATATTCTTAAAATTCCCAATGTAATCTAAAAATAAAAAGAATCCATTGTAAACCATGTAACATACCAATACGATTATCATTATGTTTGAATGTCTGTTACACAAAATGGCGGAAAAAAGCGGAACTTTTTCGTTTGCAATTCTCTTTAGCAAGGCCTAAACTTCATTTAAATTGAGACTACATTGCTCGGAAATACCCGGAACACGTACAAAAACAATTTTGTTTTTTTTTACAAAAAAGAGTACTTTTGTATGATTGTATTTAGTAATAAAAAAAAAGATTTATGGGACTACAAATTAAATGTAGTGTAATTACTAATAAATTACATACATTCACCTTCTTGTTTATCGTCCAAACTCCACACAAAACTACTTCTAAACTGCAGATGTATTTTGTATAAACAATGAAAGTATCGAGCAAGCTAGAGCACACTAAACAACGACTGAGTTCTGACTACCTGTATTCTGTGGGATGTACGTAGGAGAATGGTACGAGGGGGGTGAGATGTCATTAACTAGTTATTAAATTAATAGAAAACTATTTTTTCATTGGGTTTTACCATACTTTAGATTTTCGACTTTTGGCTAGGTTTTTAGAGTAAATACTCCACTGTGCGTCGGTAATAAAAAATCTGATTCGATATTTCACACGGCCTTCTGCCGGTGCTGCCTACAAATAGGTATATTGGCGTATTGATAGCAGAAATAAAATCATAGTTCCTACATGAAACATTCTTTGGAAAGCTTATACAAACAAATATTGTATGCAACACGTACGCAAATGACTTTCGCGGACTTATCTTCATATTACGGACGAGGATATTGACAACATTGTCCGCTCATTTCAAGAACAATGGTATATGAAAAATGTAATTCCCGGATATTTAGAGAACAAATTGTCCCTGTTTGAAAAAAATCTGAACGACCTCCATACTCCTAACACAACTAAACTGTACTGACTAGTGACTACCTCCAGTTTCTGTATAAGATGCGCAATTACCGAGACGGATATCTGTTTCAGTACCGTTAACGATAGATGGCGCAAGTGTATTACTCACAACAAAGTGATGGTTCAAGTTGGAGAATCACTTTGAAATAGTCAGGGCTGGCCTTACATAATCATACTTACCTGGCGTAGGGGTTACCGTGATCAATAAGGCGGTTCCCCCAGGACGAGGCCCTTCCATTGCACATTGGTTGGGCTGAACCCTGCGATTATCCCTAATGCGGATAACTCGGGCGCGCAATTTTTGATAGTCGGGACTGCGTACGCGCTGTCCCGGTGTAATTATATTTAAGCATAATATATTAGAATAATACGATATGACAAGAAAGAGTCTGTATGTAGGTAGACGATTGTACGTTATAGTCAAATGCTCTCTGGTCTGTAGCCATCTCGTAATTACAAGTTTCGGTATGATTTATTAAGTCGAAAGTACCACTTCAAATGATATACTCTATATTCAGAACGATTTCTTTACTTTTGGGACGATTCTTGTTACTTTCGGGACCTATGTAAGGCGGCTTTGACAATAACATGAACTTTGTATTTTATTATGTCAGCGCTTGTCATATAACATTGGTTGGTGTGTTTTTTCGCTTTTCTAATCCAAAAAATGGAAATCAGTAGTGAAAGTGAGGCTGAAATGATACCACATGAGATAAGTGAATCTGCTAAAGCGGCTACTTATGAATTATTGCCGGTAAAGTCAAGAGAGAGTTATGAACAATTTATTTCAAAAATGGAGGAATGATAAAAATACTATAAATGAACAAGTGATTCTTGCATATTTAATGGAAAAATCTAAAATCTTATAGCCATCAAGCCTCTGGAGCAATTACTCGATGCACACAATTAATATTAAAAATAATATTGATATAAGCCGCTATCCCAAAGTTATTGCTTTCCTTAAAAGAAAATCCATTGGCTATGAACCAAAAAAATCAAAAGTATTGAATAAAGAAGAAAATTATCACTTCTTATCAGAAGCTGGAGATAATATCTACCTAATGACAAAGGTAAATCTAATTCCTCTTCTTCCTTATGATAATTTTTATTTTATTTTAGGTTGCTTTGATAATTGATTTGGCAGGCGCTTGTCGTCGTGAAGAGCTTTGTGAAATGAATTTGGATTTTTTTTTTTATATGTTCTGGTTCCCACGAAAAGGGATATCCTGTAATGTTCAGAGAACATCGTGGGAACCAAGGGAAAGAAGGTAGGAGTTGGTGTTCTTCTTAAATTTCTGGAGGTTGTATGGATGATATAGAAGATAAGATAACCATGTCCTCATTGGAGAAAATAATATTTCTTATACAGAAAATATTTGTCATTACGTCAAGCAAACACACCACATCGTTGATTATTTGTTTATTATAAAAACGGAAAATGTACTACCTATACAACCTATTGGTATTCCCATCCCATAACAAGGGAACTTCATGAGAGCCACTGAGTTTATTCAAAATCGAGTAGATGAAACGTATTATTGTATCGTATTGTATATAATTTTTGTTGTCTTACATTAGCGATTAAACTTATTATTATTATTATTCACACTTTTGGAAAAATCGACCGCACAATTGCTGAATTTCTTAAATTACCGAATGCCAAATAATACACCGGGCACTGTTTACTCAGGAGCTCAGCCACTTTACTCGCTGAAAGTGGTGGGATACATAGAAAATTCTTTAAGAAACAAAATTCACATAGCTTGAAAAGGGCCGTAACAAAATTCATATCTCGAAAACTGGCACAATTACTGATGCGTCTAATTCTAATTTCAACACTGCCACTTCTGTTAATATCCCTAATATTATTAATATAAGTAATTGTCATAATTGTGTAATTAATATCCATAAGTAATGTAATCATAAGAGTGATTGTTACATGTAATTGTCTATATAAAGTTCATACGTTATTATCCATCCATATCATTTTTAACATACAAAACGGCTACAGAAAAAATAATTTACGTAACACGATCCAAAAGTGATTTTACGGAACTCGCAGGATTCCAGGACTCGCCTACGGCTCGTCCTGGAAAGTTCCTACTCATCCCGTAAAATATCACTTTCGGAACTTGTTACGTAAATTACTATTTTGGTCCAACTTTTTTCAGCAGTCTCGAAAAATATGAACAGGGTATCATTCGATTCGAAATAGCATGTAGAGATTTTTGAAAAAAATGAAATTCCGCTCGCAAAAATTGCAAAAGTTATAAACATTACTGAAAAAAAAGGGGTTTGGTTTTTCGCAAAAACTAATTAAGATTTTTGAAATCTAAAAAAAGATTCAAAAATAGGAAGAAATTTCCTTAAAGAAAGTCCCAACTCCCGGAACTGTAGGACAGGTATTTTCCCAGAGGGGTGAAAATACGACCGAAAACGGGTACTCTGCCTTGCGCAAGCCACGCCCACTTCGGACACTTTAACAATAAACATTATTTAAACATATTAAATATGACAATTAAGAAATAAAAAAAAATTCAGGCATTTACCGGGCAAAAAAAAATTATCGCGATTTTTCAACTTATGCAATTGTTAATTAACAATTTTTTGCTGCTTGAACATGAACATTGCAAGTGTAATAATTGTTAAACTATAAATCTGAGATTTTTTTCCTTCCTTGGAGCTATTCTTGAAAGGCTTCAGAATAGATCCCCGTTGAAAAAATTTTAAAAAAACAGTTTTTTATTAACAATTTACGTATTTGCAAAATTAAAAACTTAATTATTCATTGAAAAAAATTTTTTTTAATATCCGTTTTTTATTATCGGAAGCTGCATGGAATTTTTAATTTTTTTTATCTCCTATTGTTTAAAAAATTGTTATAAACAAATGCGTTATTTATAAGATAATTGAACTTTTTTTTGGGAATCCTTAATCTTTGATGCAAATGATTTAAAAAAATTGTTCCTTGAAAAAACTATTGCTTAAAAACGTATTTTTAATTACCAATTTTTTCTACCGCTTATAATTAATATTAAGGAACAATTTTTTTAATCATAATTTATTTGCTTTTCGATATTAAAAAAATGTTTTATTTATTTTTATTGTTTATTTAATAACAATTTGCAAATACATTTTTACCTATATTTTTTCTTACTCTACTTAATGTAACAAAAACAACTATGATTTGTTTTTTGAGTTTATTTCTTTATACTTTATAGCGAATTTTATAATTACCAATTTCCGTAACTCCATCATTCTCACCTGGTTTTTCTTTCATTTTTAAATTTTAATTTAAACTATGGAGATACGATCAAAACACTAAATTATTTATTTCCATTAATCAAAGAACAAATTCAGCTTAAACTCAAGTTGTTACCAAATTATTTATTTAATTAATTGCAATTGTTTTAAAAAATACTTTGAGTAATTTTTTTTTAGCTTTAATGTTTAAATATCTTATGAACTATTACCAATATGACAACATCACTTCAGTAACTTGTCATTTAACGTTCATTAATAAACAATTTGAGAAAGATTGATGCTGTCTTTGTATGGATAATTTAAAACCGATGTAACTGCGAGCCAAGTTTATGGAAGTTATTAAAAAGTCCAAAAAAGCCATCAATTTAGTGACTACCTCCAACGTCAACAGCATTATGTTTCCATTATCTCAGAGTGTATTACCAAGTAGAATATTGGCTTAGTAATGAGCTAAATCCTGAAAATTGGGGTTGGATAAAGACAGAAACAATGTTTCTGTTGGTAAAAACAACTGATAAATTAGCTCCTGATGAACTCTTGGAATCAGTCCACTGTAATTGCATTAAAAACTGTTCCAAAAGATGCGGATGTCGAAAGGCTGGATTCCATTTCGCTCTCCAAGCATTGCAAAGGAGAGAGTTGTGATAATTGCAAAAAGGTTACGATTGAAGATGATAATGACGAATTCGACGATGTTGTTGAACGAAACAGATAATGAAGACGATGATGCCTGTACTGATTATGCACTATTTGTTCAAGAACTTGCAGAAACTTTGCTTGGGGACGAAGACGGACACGTTGTAACACAAGATTATGACTGAAGATTATGAGCCACCATCTAAGAAACTTCCCAAAAAAGTTACAATAAAATGAAAAAAACGTAAATATAAACAACTGTTCATAAATAAAGTTCCTTAAATTAATATCAATATATTGTCAATATCATTTTTAGTTTATAAGAAAGATGCTTAGGCTAATAAACTTTCAGAAATTTTTTTTGTTAACAAATTTGTATTCATAATTAAAAAAATTATAGAGTGAGACTTAAATCTAAAACTCAAGTGATGTTGTCATATTTGTAATAGTTCAAAGGATATTAAAAAAAATCTAAAGTATTTTTATAAACAATTGCATAAATTAATAATAATTTGGTAACAACTTGATTTTAAGCTGAATTTGTTTTTGATTAATGGAGAAATAAATAAGTTCAAGTGTTTTGATCGTATCTCCATTAGTTTATAAATTATAATAATTTAAAAGATGAAAAACCAGGTGAGAATGATGTAGTTACGGAGAACGGTAAAAAATTCGATAAAAAAATAAAAAAATGTTTTTTTCCCAAAAAACAATCATGGTTGTTTTTTTACATAAGGAGAATAATATATTAGGTAAAATGTATTTGTTTATAAAAATCGTTTATCAAATAAACAATAAAAAATTAAATAAAACCAAATTTTTTTTGAATATCGAAAAGCAAGATACATTATAATTTAAAAAAAATGGTTCCTCAATATTAATTATCTCGTGTATATTGCCTGGCAACAAGTTTTCGAAAAGCTGTCGAATTATTTTCAATTTAATCTCACTCTCTTGTGATATTACAACTTTATATTCAAATAATTGCTGTTTTTGAGGTATCGCAGATATACTGCGTTGTCTATATATAGTCATATGTATATATATATATATATATATATATATATATATATATATATATATATATATATATATATAGGCGCAGTCTCTGGAGCATCTACAACAACAATGCACCTAAAGATTGCCATTTGACATGTACAAATATGTCCAAAATTTCAGCACGGGTTCAGACAAATCTTACTTCATTTATTGAAATTCATTGCACTTTCAGATTTGAAAATTTGTTATACATTCTCTTTGTGCGCACATTCGGGAAATAACTACATAAATAATTAATGTTAAAATTTAACGAAAAGAAAGCCACTAATTCTACCAATTCTTGGGATTAATTAATTCATAAAAGTAAATAGGTAAATATATAAATTATTATTTATATATTTATACCTGCAAAGCAATAAAAAAAAAATTGTTGGAGAAATAATTCCAAGCAGGATATTAAATGAAATATAAAATCGAACAACTGATAATATCAGAAAAAATATGAAATTCTTGCAACTTTTTTTGATAAATGAACAATTTTATTATCATACTTTAGGAGAGGCCCCATTCAGCAGCCGTTCTCATACATAAGGGTGTTTGCACTATGGTTTACCCCAGAATAATCAACGCTACAACTTCGAAAACCCACTAGGTATATGCCGCAACCTTGGTTTCTCACTGGTCCCCTTGTATATATCTGCCGATCGATGAATTTGACGTGCCACTACCACCAGATGTCGGCAGTTGCGTTTTATCGGAGCAACTCTTGAAAAATGTAACATACCCTGACGAACCTTTAGTCGTTACTCTGGTTTCTCTTCATGCGAATAAATCTTTCGCCTTTTACTAAAGATTTCCGTGGAGAGGACAATATAAATGAGTCTTAACTAATTTTTTGTGCCCAACATTGTTGGGCTTTTATTTAAATTAATACAAAAATAATATGTTCTTATGAGATATCCTTCATACATGGTACGGAAGGATCTTGGCATCGCATCGTGTTGTCATCCTCCCATCCTAGAGTATAAATTACACACATGCGTAAAAAAAGTAGAAAACTGGAAACCCACAGATTTCTTATTTTGTATTATTTAATGGTAGTAATGAATAAAACACATATGGGGAAGGTATTATAAACAAAAAATCATGTGATCATTAAACTTTTAATCATATTAACGAAGTAAACTTGGAAATAAAACATGTACTATAATCATAGATAGATATATAGATTTATTTGAAGCTTTCAATTTTAAACAGTTGAAAAACTCGAGTCCGACATAATATACAATATAAAAAATACAAATGTCTCTTATAACTAGAAATTCTTCCTAATAAAAGTAATTACAACATGTATTGAAAAAGAAATTATAAGTATATAAAATATCAGTAATAGGTGTAAGATGGATTGAAAATTTTATTCAGCTGTAGTAAAATTATTTCTCCATGAATTCTTGTAATGAATATGGCTCGATGTCACACAACAGATCAAAAACATATTTTTTTTAAATTTGTCTTGAGCGAGCTTCTTTAATGATTAACGGTAAATTGTTATAGAATTTAATGGATGCATAATGTGGCCCTTTCTCTGTATTTGTCAGTCTATGCTTGGGAACAATCAAATTGGATTTCTGCCTGGTAGAATACTCATGTCTGAATCTGTCTTCTTCAACATTTGCTTTATTATCGTACACAAACATAGGTAAATGTAAATGGCATAAACGGTAAGCATTTTGATACATCTGAAAATATTACAAGAATCTGTATATTTCATATTCAACATAGTCTTCAATATCCGTGTTTGTTAAAAATTCGTTTTCAGTGCATCTATTTTTAAGTGACTTTTCAAAACTCTAATTGCATAACATTTACTTGCCAGTTTTTTTGCGAGATTTTCAATATGTATTTCATAGTGTAATTTGTTTTTTTTATTGGTGCCCCATTTTACCCATTTAAAGCACGCCTCAGCGTGTTTAAATCGAACTTTAAAAAACGCGCGTTTTTTTAAAGTTACCATGGCAACATCAACAAATCGAGAAACGTGAAGTCTAAATGACAAATTTTTTATTATTGATCTGACAGGAGTACCTTGTAACGTCAAATAAAATATTACTAACAACTCGTTCATTTATATGTGATACCTCTTGCTCCTCCATCCATTTGATGAACTTTTCATATTCTTTTTTATATATATATATCACTGGATTTTCGCGGTATTAACCGCGATTCTGCCTCACTATTCAAAAAATCGATATTAGAATAATTCATTTTTGAGCTCTGGTGACAACAAATATTGATCTTTGATAACAAATTGCAAATGAATATCTGTTTTTATCATTTCCATGACAACGAATGGTCTTACTGGAATAAAGTATATTTGTATTTGTACTGATGTCCATTTTGCATTATTAGTTCTTATTTCTATTTTTTGTAGTAATAATACCAGTAAATATGATTTCAAAGTGCACCAATAAAAAAAAATAGCGTAAAGTATTCGTGGATAACTGGTCTTAAAAACACTTGCTCTATTTCGAGCACTCTGGCTTCGCCGTCGTGCTCGAAAAATCGCGCGTGTTTTAAAGCCCTTTTTAACCACTTATAATTTAATATACTAATCTATATAGATTCCTAACAGTTTTGTACTGGTTGAAAAAGATATACTATCGTTTCCGAGCTGAATATTCTCCGGGAAGGTGATATTATTGTGGACAGTTTTAAAAATTATGCAGTCTGTTTTAGCGGTGTTAAATAATAACATGTTAGTACTAAAATATGTTGAAACTTTAGAAAAGTTGTTTAAAATTGAGTTTTCCAGAGTAAGGTGTCTGTTAATGGGTAGAATGATATTGGAATCGTCTGCATAACTCACGACTGTAGTACTTGATTGTTTGAAAATATCTGGGAAATAATTTACATATATATATATATATATATATATATATATATATATATATGTAAGGACCAAGCACACTTCCCTGTGGTACGCCTTTTTCGGTTTCAGTTAAGCTCGAGAAGAACTCAGTATTCTGTTTCCTAATACATACTTATTGTGTTTCCTGTTAGTTAGGTAAGATTTTAAGAGATCCTGATTCCATAATTGAAAAGCTTTCGAAGTAAAATGGAGTGGTCAACACAGTCAAGCGCCTTACTAAGGTCGAGGAAAATACGACATGCACACGAGTCTTGTTCAATTAAGGGTTGAATTTCATCTATAAACTTGAACAAAGCCGTTTCTGTACTTTTTCCTTTAAGAAAGCCGTGCTGGAAATCATTGAGCAAACGGTGTGCGTTAAAAAACCGATAATTCTCATTGATATGATCACTTCAAATAGCTTTGAAAAAGCTGATAACAAGCTAATTGGTCTGTAGTTAGTCATGTCATTATGTTCGCCTTTTTTTGTATAGGGGTATTACTACAGCCAACTTCATTTGATCTGGATAGGTACCAGATATTAGGCAAGCATTGAAGACATGGCATAGGAACTGGTAATAAGGATGGGATACACATTTTTAAAATTTTTGGTGGTATATTATCGATACCACTGCTCATTTTATTTTTCAGTTTACAGCTTGCTAGAATTATTTCCTCTTCCCTTACTGGATACAGAAATATTGAGTTGTGATTTATTTTAGTTAAGGTAATTTTTCTGTTGTTACTTAATATTAGACTTTCAAAAATTTACAAAATGAGCATTGAAATCATTTGCTAAACTTATCCCGTCCATATGCTTATCAGGTAAAACAGCTGTGCTGCTTGGAGTCTTTTTATTGAGAATATTGATTACATTCCAAGTGGTTTTTGATTTATTGTCACTTTCTTGAATCATATTTTTGTAATAGTCACTTTTTGTTTTACTCAAGAATATATTCCATTTCGAGTATATATTCCAATTTCTGATTTGAAATTTTCAATATTTTTATCTGAGAATATAAATTTTTGCTTCTGGTCGATATAGGCTGTTTGATAGTTATGAGTTGGGCTCGATGGTCTGAGAGGCAAGTGTCTATAACATTTGAGATATATTTACGTTCCTTTCTGACAATAATATTATCAATACACGTTCCAGATCTGTTTGTAATTCGGCGCCAGCACATTCAAAATTATTAGTAACTGATAAGTCACAAATGTCTTTTCTTAAGTGACCGTCAATACCCTCTTTGCAGTAAATAGCCGTACCACCGTGTGCTCTTTCACGGCAGAAATGATATTACTAACTTTTAGTTCTTCTTCACAACACCAATGTTCAGTAATACACAAGAAGTTAATTTCATACTCCATTAGTAGTCTTTCCAATTCCTTCATACTGGTTCTTAGGCACTGAATGTTTGATGAAGAAGACTTATATTTTTTGATGGAAGAATCAGTGAATTTTCAGCTAAAATTGAATTTGGTATAGACGGGGATATAGAAAATTTTGAGTATTGGTTTCATCGTGGTTTTCCTCCAACTGAGCGAGCTGTGGGATCATAAAAGTATTCTGCGGGTTATTATTTGTATCATTTTTCACTGTTAGAGATTCATTTTGTAGATGTTCGGATATGACGTAAACTTCCAAATTAATTTTCTCACCGAGTGTTATCTCTCCCTGAATTTCTTTCTCAGTTTTTTTACAGTTTTTATAATATTGACTTTGGTTTTGATATAGTTCTGCTCAAGAAGAATATACCGGTTTTCTTCAGGTTATAACCATTTCAATGAAAGTTTGATCTTCTTAGGTGACTATTGCATTCAAAAACATGTGTTGTAGCTATGAATTGCTTTTGACAAAAATAAATTGTGTTCATAAATCTTATTATTTTTGCCCTCATTATAACAGTAAGGTTCAGTCACGACAATGGTGTTTGTGTGCGTTATCTTATTTAATACATTTTTCATTTTATTTACATCAGTGTCCTTGGACCATAACAACAGAATGTCTGACTTCGTCAGGTTGTTTACACTTTCCTCTACAGCTTTAAGCAATTCGGCGTGCATTTGTTTTTATCAGAGACTGAATTTCATAATTTTGAAGTGTTTCATTATTAAAATCTGGGCCATATGTTTGCCATGATAATTTTAAATAAGAAGAATCTTATTTTTATTTCGCCTAGATTCATTCAATTTTTCAATATCGACAGGACAGAAATCTGGGTCACGAGACAGCAAAACCTGTGTTCCTTTGTATTTATTTCCTGTTTATCTACGTAACTGTTTCCGTTATCAAGTCTAGTAACACAGAAATACTCACACTAACAATCGATCGATCCAACAAAAATCTAAACAAATGACAGACAGCTCGTGCATGGCCGGGGGCAGGGGATTCCCGAGTAACAAACAACAGAATGTCGGTGGCTCGGTGGTTAAGTGGTAAATAAAACAAACTTCGACCGAACTACGAAAGATGCACACTCTACTTACTCTATAGATGGTGCTAGCATCTTAAATGAAAAACTGTAGATTTGGAGGTCTAAACTAAAAACTGGGGAGACTTCCAAAAAAACTGTAGGGTTGGCAGCTCTGCGTAGCATGTTGATTGTGGCCAAGCGCGTATTTAAGGGGGGTAATTACACCCCCCCCAAGAAACTAATTCTCTCCTAATCTCTCCTAAAATCTTTTTCAATTTTTTCCGTTGACGATAAATTGCTATTAAAAAAAAATCAAACTGACCTAGTTTTTTGACAATAGCTTAAAAACTATTGATATTGATTTAAAAAAAAGGTTTGTGAAGAGGAAAGTATATCTCAAGTATTTATAATATTAATTCAATGTTTAAAATAGGGCCTGCGTGGGCGTTAATGCAGGAGTACAGCAATAATTTTTTTTTATACTATTAAATATAAATTGAAAAATTTAAAAGAATTCTAGTATCACCTGAATACTTGAAAGACTGTAATTGCGTTGGAAAAAAATTTCATTGAATTTTGATAATGTGAGGCTATTGTTAATTAAGTAGTTTTTTGGGAACCGCCGATTTTATTAGAAATCGAATTTTTCGCAGAATGACGCCATAATTTTTTTGCTTCTAGGAGCACATTTTACATGTGTACTAAATAATATCACGTATAAAATTGTTCAAAGGTTGATTATTTTTAATTAGGTATTTCTAAAGTTAACAAAATATGAAAAATCGAGTAGATATTGTAATTTTTTTAATTGATATTTCACATTATTTTCAGTTTTATGTCTGACAAAGGCATTTTACAACTTTTTGAAAAAAAAACGCAATTTGTTTATGAAATATTTATTAACAATTAAATAAGTTGAATATTAAAAAAAAAAAAATTTGCATTAAATTGTTGAGAGTTTATTATGGTTGAAAATAAAATGAGAAAAATCTGATTTTTTGTTGTTTTTTATAATAGTTTCTTTAATTTTTTTATTATTTAAATATGTAAAAATTTTCTTTCTTTAAAATTAATAATTGGTTCTTCTCTACCTAATAAGAATTTGTGATAGCATCTTAAATAAAAAAACTGTAGATTTGGAAGGCCAAAACTAAAAACTGGGGAGACTTCCAAAAAACTGTAAATCTACAGTTGAAACTGTAGGGTTGGCAGCTCTGCGTATCGTGTTGATTGTGGCCAAGCGCGTATTTAAGGGGGGGGTAATGGGGGCAACCCCCCCAAGAAACATATTTTTTTAAATTTGATGGAATGGTCACCACACTTCACATCTCTACTCAAATCTTTTTCGATTTTTTCCGCCGACGATAATTTGCTATTAAAATGAAACTGACTTAGTTTTTTGGCAGTTTCTTTGTATATATATGAGTCTATAAATTTTGTTTTGAATAATAAATACCTGTTTAGTGATAGGGAAGTTACTCATAAACACAATGCTAGAAAAAAACATTGATTTAAGAAATGACAAAGTTAAATTTACGTATATCAAAAAAATGTCCAGTATAGGTTGGTGAAAATATGGAATAAGCTGCCAAATAACATGAGATTGATGGAAAATGGAGCAAAAATGCATTTCATTGAAGAATATTTTCAACATGATATGGAAAGTTTGTGATAATTGTATATGCAGATACCTAATGTTGGTCTATAAGAGTGTGTGTGTATAAGTAAAAGTATGTGAGAATATGTGTCAATTTATCGATATGTATGTGTATATACAAAGGTGTGTGTGTAAGTGTATATCGGTACCTATTAGAGTATGTTTATTTAGAAACCCATTATTTCGTTTTTAACGCTATTCGACAAGTCTGGTAATTGGGATTTGATTACTTTCCCTTTTATATATGTGCAAGTTTCTCAATTTTATACATTTTCAATGATTTTATTATGACAGGCAGTATGAAACGACATACATGTGAATATTTTATTGTAATCATTGTAATTATATTTAAGATTATTTATTTGACATGTTCTACACTTTTATGAGGTATGTAAATTAACAGAACGAATAAAGATATCTATCTATCAATAGCATAAATCGTTGTAAAATGCCTTTGTCAGACATAAAATAATAATGTGAAATATCAATAAAAAAACATTGACAATATTTACTTAATTTCTCATATTTTGTTAACTTCAGAAATTTATAATTGACAAAATAATCAACTTTAATACAATTTTATAGCGTGTTATTATCGAGTACACATGTAAAATGTGTTCCAGGAAGCAATACAGAATATGGAGTCATTCTGTGAACAATTATTAAGTTTTTAATTAAATCGGTGGTTCCAAAAAAATGAACAATAGCATCACATTATCAAAATTCAATGAAAAAATTATTTTCCATTGAAATTACATTTTTTTAAGTGGTCAGCTGATAGTATTATTTTTTTTTCTTTTTAAATCTTGTGACGCTAACATATTTTCCTTGATAAAAAAAGTGTCTTATTTTAAATACAATGTCAGTGTGGTTGGTTGTATTAGGTCTACTTCATGTTCATAGAGATGTGCAAATAGATGTTTCAAATGTTATTGAAAGGTTTGCAAATAAGAAATACAGGAGACTGTGATTTTTATTTTGACGAAAGAAATCTTTGTTTTTCTACCTACTTATAAGTATATTCGTATATATCTTTTATTTCATTACATTTTATATTTTTGTTTGAATTTGAATGAAAAAAAAAATACTTTTGTACCTATAAGTAGAGGTATTTAACTTTTTTATGTCATTACCCCCCCCAAGCATAATTCCTAGATACGCCACTGATTGTGGCGATTAACATTGGAATGTTTGTGTTATGGTAGATTTATGCAACACCAATTAACAATTATCAAGTAACAATTATCAATTAACTTGGCAATTAACAAGTAACGAAAATGATGGCATTTATGCACATTCATGCTTGCGTACAAGTCATACAACGCGGGGAATTCCCGAAAGAGGTCGATCAAAATAGGCATCATCAATTTCCATTTTTACAGTATATTTTCAGAAACAAATAAAATTCCAAAAGACACCACAACAAAAACAAACCAGAGTAATTTATTTATTAAAAGTTAGGTTAGCTTTCGTCAACGCGCGGGCATCTGCGTACTAGTTGCGCACTAAAAGAAAATTTGTTTCAATTAAAATAAGAAGTTAAAAGTTGGCCAACTTTCTACCTGTTAATTGATAATTGTGACTTGTCTGCATAAACACGTCCATTGTAAGACTTATAATTGCTAATTGTTAATTGTTACTTGATAATTGTTAATTGGTGTTGCATAAATCCACCATTAGTGTGAAGTTGGGCATCGTAGAAATCCATTTGCCACATGAACAATCTGAAAAGGCTCGTATTCCAATTTCATTCATAAATTCTATAATCGGGCGTTTTCGTAACTAGAGATATAAACATAGTAAGAAGTATTTTTTGATAGAATGAGAAATATTTGAAATTCTATCGGGATATTAAGGATCCAAATTGACTTATGATATTGTCATAACTGTGTTGCCTAATGGGCCTAAAAGGGGTTGGTAGCTCGGATAACTTTTGTGATAACCATATTATTAACTCAGAATCCAAAAACAAACAACATTTGATAAGATAATAAATAAATACAACAATAACTATACTTACATCTAGAACTGTATAAAGCTGCCAGAATGGCAGCTCACTAATTGAGACTACATTCTTGTAAATATGGAACCCTCTTAAAAAATTGTTATTTCAACTTATAACTTCTCACCTCCAACTCTAATCTGTAAACCCGCGATAGTACCAACAACACTCTTTTATTTCTAACACACATTGTCCGATGTGATCCAATCCCAAACAATTCGAGGTTGAATCACATTCCAACAAAATGAGTATGATAAACATATGAGCGTGCTAACCCTGATCAGGAGAATATGGGTCGATCAGCTTTGGAGGGCATATCACAGAACTCATAGAACGAGTTCTGTGGGGCATATTCGTGACAATATCTACAATTACTTTTTTCAGAATTGCATGATTCATTAGTGGTTATGTCTGGCTTTGAAATGCAGTTGAAGGGTTTTACATATCTGCTATCGGTAAAGGCCACTTGTTTATGTTTCCCGATTTGCTAACACAAGCAATAAAATAAAGTTATACTTGGATATACCATTATTGATAAAAAAAATGTTCATATACAGCATTCAATATTGGCTCAATAATGTTTGCAGATTGCATTTTGGTTGATTTTTCAATTTCCAACCATTTCTGGAATATTTCATAGTTCCATTTGTATTTTTTTCCGCCCCATTGTCACCAAGGTTTTTTTTATACATATCTTGATTTGTCCATTGCTACCGATTTTGGCGGTACTACTAATTTATTTACGTACCCTCATGTATACCAATTTCTGGAGTTTATTGTCTTTCCCGAAATGTCTTCACCGTTTCCGGATATTTTTACCTATTCCTGGAATATTTCCTAGTTTCAATTAAATTTTACAGTCCTCGTATTATTGAGCGCTCCTTCAACTCCAGAAGTTTTTGCGTCTCAGGAATTTTCCAATCGCTAAATATATTTGATGTTTTCGGAATTTATTGTCGTCCCCGTTTTTGATCCAGAGTTTTTTGTCTTTTACGGGACTGAGGTGTTTTGTTGATTTGTACCTATTTTTCGAATATTTACCTTACCGTCCCCAGATTATTTTTGTTCCTTCCGACACTAAATGTTTTGAGCGTCCCCGGAATTTGTCCATTGTTGAAGATTTTTTCAGTTCTCGAAGTTTATTGCAGTTTTCTCTGAGTAGCTCCACGTTCTCGGAATTTATTGTCATTCCAGGAAGTTCTTAGCGTTTCCGGAATTTTAGTTATTTCTCAATTTAACCTGTTTTGGTTTATGGTTTTTTTTTTACTATACTAGTGATTTTCATCTTTCTCGATGCTCGCATTCCCGGAGTTTATTGTCGTCCGCGGAGTTTATTTCTTTTTCCAATATCAGTTTCCAGATTTTTAATATTTCCGGATGTTCCATTTCAACCCCTGAGATATAAGCCGTTTCTCTCGATATATAATTACCGTTTCCGGATTTTTCAATGTTTTCGTACATTTTCATTATTTTCATTAACTTCTGGAATATTCATAGTTTCATTTATATTTTACCGTCCGCGGGTTATTCCCCCCACCTCACCCAGAAGTTTTTACTTCCCCTCGGAATGTGGCCAATGCTGCAGATTTTTAACCGTTTTTGGAAGTTTATTGGCGATTGGGATTTTATTACCGCCCCAAGATTTTACTGTCGCCCTGGAGTTTTACTGCCGCTCCGAAGTTTATTACCCTCGGAGTTTATTGCCCCCGGAGTTTATTGCCGTCACCGGAGTTTATTTTCGACTCCGGCGTTGATTGCCACCCCGGGTCTATCTCCCCCGGTGGAGTTATTACTCTCGGAAATTTTTCCCTCCATCCTACTTCCCCGGAATGTAACCATTGCTAGAATTTTGGACGTTCTGAAGTTTATTGCCGTCCGGAATTTTATTGCCGCCCCGGTATTTTACTGTCGCCTTGGAGTTTGACTGCCGCCCCGCAGTTTATTGTCCCCGGGGTTTATTTCCGTTACCGAAGTTCATTTTCGCTTCCGACGTTCATTGCCATCCCTGGAGTTTATCTGCGATCCCGGAGTTTTTCCTCTCCCGGAATTTTCCTCCATGCTACTTCCCCCCGGAATATATCCATTGCTAGAAATTTTTGGACGTTCTTGGAAGTTTATTGCCGTGCGGAATTTTATTGCAGCCCGGTATTTACTGTCGCCTTGGATTTTCACTGCCGCCCCGCAGTTTATTGTCCCCCCCAGAGTTTATTGTCCCCCCAGAGTTTATTGCCCCCGGGGTTTATTTCCGTTACCGAAGTTCATTTTCGCTTCCGACGTTTATTGCCATCTCTGGGTTTATCTCCGATCCCGGAGTTTTTCCTCTCCCGGAATTTTCCTCCATGCGGGTATGTCCATTGCTAGAGATTTTTGGACGTTCTGGGAAGTTTATTGCCGTGCGGAATTTTATTGCCGTCCCGGTATTTTACTGTCGCCTTGGAGTTTTACTGCCGCCCCGCAGTTTATTGTCCCCCCGTAGTTTATTGCCCCCGGGATTTATTTCCGTTACCGAAGTTTATTTCAACTTCCGTCGTTTATTGCCATTCCTGGAGTTTATATCCGACTCGGAGTTTTTCCTTTTCCGGAATTTTCCTCCATCCTACTTCCCCCCGGAATGTGTCCTTTGCTAGAGATTTATGGACGTTCTTGGAAGTTTATTGCCGTCCGGAATTTTATTTCTGCCCGGGGATTTTACTGTCGCCCGGGAGTTTTACTGCCGCCCGGAATTTATTACTCTTGGGTTTATTGCCCCGGGGTTTATTTCTGTTACCGAGTTTCATTTTCGCTTCGTAAGATTATTGCGTTGTACGTGTTAGTATGTATCGATTCAAAATAGTTGCGTACCCGGCGCTAGATGTCAGGCGTGTTCGCCGCAGCGGACTACTCGTTTCTCCGTAGAGATAAGTGATGGATACTGTGAATTATTTTGTGGAAGGTATCGCTTCTCGGCCTTCTAGGCTAAGATCAAAGTGTAGTATCTGTTCTTATCAGCTTAATATCTGATACGCTCCGCATGCGGAGCCAGTATATTAAACTGATTTTTGGAACTTGATGGAGGGTTAAAGGGGCTTGCTCCACCTCCGTCGCGGGTTGACCTGGCATTGCAGTATTGCTGGGATCGGCCCATTTTAAATAATAAAACATAATTAATGAGTTAGCTCTGTGAATTCGAAGCGTCCGCAACTTAGAATTGGGTAAGATTTGTATCCGACGCGTCCCGCATTTTTTATGTTTGAGGAGAGGACCGTCCGCTGCCTTGCTTGCACTTGTATATCCGAGCGGACCCACTGGTTTTAATCCTCCAAGTATACTTTATCCGCATTATATTTATTTGCCCCCGGATAACGTTTTACCCCATCCGCAATTAAATGCAGTGTCCACAAGGCCATTCGCGTATTTTTCTGTTATTTCATCATTGTGTCAGCCTTGGTACAGAAATAATATTTATATCTCCCCGTTATGCTCCATTAGAACAGGAAAGGTCAATCCATCTATCACTTCCCGGTGGGAATTTGTACGATAATCTTGGTTTTTTAGTACTCACAGAAGCGTACCCGACATCTTCCTCTAAAGGATTTATGGAAAATTGAATAGGAAAGCATAAAGATCATAAAGAGCATAAAGACGAGGCTACATCGAGCAAGTAATCAGCGGAGACAACCGGCCAAGGCGACGCTGATGTACGTCCCCCTGGGGCCCCGATCGACGCGGACTTCGTCATTGATAATGATTATTTTTAAGAAAAAATGTATTGCTTGAAAACGCATTTGTTAATTAACAATTTTTTTTGCTGCTAAATATTAATATTAAGGAACTGTTCTTTTTTTTAAATCATTATTTCTATTGCTGTTTCATCATATTCTGAAAAAATCTCTGGTTTATTTTTTATTTTTTCATATAATAAACAATTTGTTATAAACAAATGGATTTCCGCGCAATTTTTCTTTCAGATTCCAAAAAAAAACAACCATTGTATGACTTGGTGATGAAAAAAATTGTTTTTATTTTGTATATAATTTTAAATATTTTCGGGGTTAGCTTGAACAGCAATAGAAATAATGATTTAAAAAAAAGAACAGTTCCTTAGTATTAATATTTAGCAGCAAAAAAAATTGTTAATTAACAAATGCGTTTTCAAGCAATACATTTTTTCTTAAAAATAATCATTATCAATGACGAAGTCCGCGTCGATCGGGGCCCCAGGGGGACGTACATCAGCGTCG
This sequence comes from Gonioctena quinquepunctata, assembly GCA_018342105.1. Lineage (NCBI taxonomy): Eukaryota > Metazoa > Arthropoda > Insecta > Coleoptera > Chrysomelidae > Gonioctena > Gonioctena quinquepunctata. Next base: position 244,785 of record JAFIRS010001673.1, on the reverse strand, counting down.
CCTTGGCCGCCTAGTTGTCTCCGCTGATTACTTGCTTTATGCTCTTTATGATCTTTATGCTTTCCTATTCAATTTTCCATAAATCCTTTAGAGGAAGATGTCGGGTACGCTTCTGTGAGTACTAAAAAACCAAGATTATCGTACCACACATCCCCCACTAGAAGTGATAGATGGATTGACCTTTCCTGTTCTAATGGAGCATAACGGGGAGATATAAATATTATTTCTGTACCAAGGCTGACACAATGATGAAATAACAGAAAAATACGCGAATGGCCTTGTGGACACTGCATTTAATTGCGGATGGGGTAAACGTTATCCGGGGGCAAATAAATATAATGCGGATAAAGTATACTTGGAGGATTAAAACCAGTGGGTCCGCTCGGATATACAAGTGCAAGCAAGGCAGCGGACGGTCCTCTCCTCAAACATAAAAAATGCGGGACGCGTCGGATACAAATCTTACCCAATTCTAAGTTGACGCTTCGAATTCACAGAGCTAATTCATTAATTATGTTTTATTATTTAAAATGGGCCGATCCCAGCAATACTGCAATGCCAGGTCAACCCGCGACGGAGGTGGAGCAAGCCCCTTTAACCCTCCATCAAGTTCCAAAAATCAGTTTAATATACTGGCTCCGCATGCGGAGCGTATCAGATATTAAGCTGATAAGAACAGATACTACACTTTGATCTTAGCCTAGAAGGCCGAGAAGCGATACCTTCCACAAAATAATTCACAGTATCCATCACTTATCTCTACGGAGAAACGAGTAGTCCGCTGCGGCGAACACGCCTGACATCTAGCGCCGGGTACGCAACTATTTTGAATCGATACATACTAACACGTACAACGCAATAATCTTACGAAGCGAAAATGAAACTCGGTAACAGAAATAAACCCCGGGGGCAATAAACTCCAAGAGCAATAAATTCCGGAGGCGGAACAAAACTTCGATAACGTAAATAAACCCCGGGGGCAATAAACTCCGGGGGGCAATACCAAGGGAAAAAACAGTAAACCCAGGCACAGTAAAATCCCCGGGCAGAAATAAAATTCCGGACGGCAATAAACTTCCAAGAACGTCCATAAATCTCTAGCAAAGGACATATTCCGGGGGGAAATAGCATGGAGAAAAATTCCGGAAGAGGAAAAACTCCGGGATCGGAGATGAACTCCAGGGATGGCAATAAACGTCGGAAGCGAAAATGAACTTCGGTAACGGAAATAAACCCCGGGGGCAATAAACTCCGGGGGGACAATAAACTGCGGGGCGGCAGTAAAACCCAAGGCGACAGTAAAATACCGGGACGGCAATAAAATTCCGCACGGCAATAAACTTCCCAGAACGTCCAAAAATCTCTAGCAATGGACATACCCCGGGGGGAAGTAGCATGGAGGAAAATTCCGGGAGAGGAAAAACTCCGGGATCGGAGATAAACTCCAGAGATGGCAATAAACGTCGGAAGCGAAAATGAACTTCGGTAACGGAAATAAACCCCGGGGGCAATAAACTCTGGGGAAAAAGGGGGGCCGGGAATAAAATTCCGCACGGCAATAAACTTCCAAGAACGTCCAAAAATTTCTAGCAATGGATATATTCCGGGGGGAAGTAGCATGGAGGAAAATTCCGGGAGAGGAAAAACTCCGGGATCGAGATAAACTCCAGGGATGGCAATGAACGTCGGAAGCGAAAATGAACTTCGGTAACGGAAATAAACCCCGGGGACAATAAACTGCGGGGCGGCAGTCAAACTCCAAGGCGACAGTAAAATACCGGGGCGGCAATAAAATTCCGGACGGCAATAAACTTCCAAGAACGTCCAAAAATCTCTAGCAATGGTTACATTCCGGGGGGAAGTAGGATGGAGGAAAATTCCGAGAGAGTAAAACTCCCCGGGGTAGGAGATAGACTCCAGGGGTGGCAATCAACGCCGGAGTCGAAAATAAACTCCGGTGACGGCAATAAACTCCGGGGGCAATAAACTCCGAGGGTAATAAACTTCGGAGCGGCAGTAAAACTCCAGGGCGACAGTAAAATCTTGGGGCGGTAATAAAATCCCAATCGCCAATAAACTTCCAAAAACGGTTAAAAATCTGCAGCATTGGCCACATTCCGAGGGGAAGTAAAAACTTCTGGGGTAAGGTGGGGGGAATAACCCGCGGACGGTAAAATATAAATGAAACTATGAATATTCCAGAAGTTAATGAAAATAATGAAAATGTACGAAAACATTGAAAAATCCGGAAACGGTAATTATATATCGAGAGAAACGGCTTATATCTCAGGGGTTGAAATGGAACATCCGGAAATATTAAAAATCTGGAAACTGATATTGGAAAAAGAAATAAACTCCGCGGACGACAATAAACTCCGGGAACGGTAACTTCGAGAATGCTGAAAATCTCTAGTATTGTACAAATTCCGGAAACATAATGCCTCTGGCGGCGCGGCGGTGGAACTATCCGAGGACGATGAAATACAAATGGAACTATAATACAATAAACCAGAAACAGGTTAAAATCGAGAAATCAACTAAAATGTCCAGAAACCGTAATTAACTTCCTGGAATGACAATAAATTCCGGGAACGTGGATCAACTCGGAGAAAACTGCAATAAACTCCGAGAACTGAAACAAATTTTCAACAATGGACACATTCCAGGGACGCTCAAAACATTTAGTGTCGGAAGGAACAAAAATAAAAAAAAAACGAAAAAAAAAAAAAAAGGAAAATAAATTCCGAAAACATCAAATATTTTTAGCGATTGGAAAATTCCTGGGACGCAAAATCCTCTGGAGTCTTAATAATACGAGGACTGTTAAATTCAATTGAAGCTAGGGAATATTCCAGCAATAGGTGGAAATCGGTAAAAATATCCGGAAACGGTGAAGACATTTCGGGAAAGACAATAAACTCCAGAAATTGGTATACATGAGGGTACGTAAATAAATTAGTAGTACCGCAAAAATCGGTAGCAATGGACAAATTAAGATATGTATAAAAAAAAAAATTGAGTCGGCGCCAAACAAACAAGCAAATGAATTAGGTAAGGCGTAAAATGATGGCATCGAGTTGCGCGGTGACATTCTGATGATTTTTTCGAAGTAATTTAATGATCTTCGTTGATTGTTCGTTTGGCGCCGACTCAAAATTAGTTACTTACATTAGTTCAGGAGCTTAGTTATTGAGACTAAGAAGGTTTATTTTATTTTTTACTTTTCAGTTCCGTATTTCGTCGGTTAAATTTTTTATTTTTCAATTTTTTGTGGCTGAAATCTACTAACTACTACCTACTTGTTTTTTTATTACTACCAAAAATACTTACAACCACCTTACTTCAACTATTACCAGTTAAATAATATGATTACTACCTTAACTATTTGTTGTAATATACATTATTTTTGTTGTTCTGGTTAGTTTATTTCATTACTTTGTATATCATTCCATCCTCTCATAGAATATAATGATTGTGACGGATGTAGAACAAAAATAATGACAATAGCGATCTGTCATTGTCAACTACATATGTGTGCCAATGTTCACAAGTGAAAAATCAATTAGCCCCTATTTTTCTACCCGTAAGGGTGGATAATTCCATTCGAAGAACCCAGTACAAAGTTATGGCTGATAGAATCGGTTAACGGACCAGAACTCAGAGGGTGAGTGATCAATATTATTCATTTTGCTACGCTTAGGGGTGGATTTCATCTTTTAAATTAAAATGGGACCAACTTCGAAGTACACCCTATCCACTGGAAAAAGAATTATCGAAATCGGACGTCTCAGTAAAAAGTTATGCGTGGACATACATAAAAAAATGATATACGCGTCGACTAGAGAACCTCCCCCTTTTTAGTTTCGTCGGTTAAAAAGGCACATTTTGATCAGACTAAAGGATCCATACACAAACAACCTTAACTTGAAATAAGGGATCCATACACTGCTTACATCTGAAATAATGTATCCACACACTACCTTCATTTGTAATAAAGGATCCATACACTACCTTAACTTGAAATAGAGGATCCATAGATGACCTGCATTTAAAATAAATTATCCATTGAATATGCGAATGTAGAAATTTTCAACTTGAAATGATGTTTTGTCTATAGTATATTTATCTGAATCCAAGAGGCCCGACGTAATGCTTCCAGCCTGTTTTCGGATTTGCCAAAACAAACATCATTTTCTATGATCAAATTTTGAAAAAAAAAACATTATTTTATCTGTGTTATCTGATTCAGTTTTTCCATTAACTCTAGAGGAAGATGTCGGATACGTTTTTGTATGTACTAAAAATCCAAGATTATTTTTATGCTACTAATGGGCCCCCCTTGAAGTGATGGGTATGTCAGTCCCTGACGGATTGATAGTCTGGTTCACAAGTGCCATTTCGTCCCGTTAGAGAAGACCTCCACGTAAAATGATGACCAAGGTGTCATTGGATGCGGAATTTTATCTAGATATGATTTACGCTTTGTCCCATGTCTAGCAAACGAATAGTTCAAAAGTTATAAACAATTGAGTTAAAAAAAAAGAAGGATCGGATTTTTGCAAATATTTCGAAAACTAATGCAGATATCGGAAATCTGAAAAATGATCCAAAGGGAGCAGGAACTTTCCCCGGAACTGTAGTACATTATTTTAACTAATTAAATATGAATATTAAGGAATGAAAGGCTTTAGAAAAGATCCTCGGTGGAAAAAAAAATATTATCCATTTTTTCATTAACAATTGAAGATGTTGAAAAAGTTACAACATAAATAAAATATTGTTTTTTTTTCAAATATGCCGATTGATTTATTTCTTTATTGTTAAAAACCAGACGATTTTTTTTATTTTCAAATAGTTCAAATATTTTTTTTAATGTAATTAATGATGAAAATAATTATATTTAAGGAAAAAATCGTTTTTAAAAAATATTGTAAAACACTTTATTAACAATTTTTTCTGGAAGTAAATATTAATACTAAGAAACCATTTTTTTTAAATCATTATTTCTATTGTTTTGTCTTATTATAAAAAAAATTTTTCTTTGTTTATTAAATAAAGAAAATGTTATAAATAAATAAATTTTCGCGCTTATTTTAAAAAAATACTATATAAATAAACAAAAATGAATATATGTCGTTTTTTTAAGCAAAAAAAATTGTTTTCAATTTTTTATTTAATTTTTAAAATTCTCATGCTTATAACTGTAATTTTTTTTCTTGTTTCTTATTATTATAATTATTATATTTTATAAACTATCGAAGATACGACGAGATCACTCAAAGTCTTTATTGTTCTCCATAAAACAATGAACAAATTGAGCTTTTATTTTAAGCTCTTACTCAATTATTTATTTACTTTTTGCTATTATTTAAAAAATAATCAAAGTTTTAAATTTAAATATTTATAAACTATCAAACATACGATGAAAATACTCAAGGTCTTTTTTTTTCTTTATTGAACAATGAATTATTTGAGTTTTTAAACGACACAATCATTTTTGTAGTATTTAAAAAAAATATGACTCAAAAATTTATTTGTTTATAATAATAAACAAATAAAAAATTTAAAGTTTTTTTGTCAGAATGAGAAAGAACAATAAAACTGATTTAAAAAAATGGTTCTTCAATGTTAATATTTACTTACTAAAAGTTATAAACTAACAAGTGCGATTTTAAGCAATATTTTTTTTTTTTAAATGATTTTTTTCTTAAAAATCGTTATTTTTATTATTAATTACGTTTTCAAAAACAAAATTAGAACTATCTCATAAACAATGTATTTGTTTATAACAATTTTAAAAATAATTGTAGATAAAATTAAAATAAATTATTTTTATGTTGCTTTCAACAATAAGAAACCAAATCAATCGGGATATTTGGAAAAAAAAAATTCAATGGTTTATTTATGGTTTTATTTTTTAAACCAAATAATTTTTTTTATTTCTTTCAACTTGGAAAAATTTGTTAATTAAGCATAATTAATAAATTTTTAATTCCTTAATATTCATATTTAATTAGTTAAAATAATGTTTTTTGTTTAAGCCCCGAGTCATCCGTTTTCACCCGTATTTTCTCCGCTCAATTAAAATTATAAATATTGGTGCTACAGTTTCGGGAGGCAGGACTTTTTTTCAGGAACTTTCCTGCACTCTTTGGATCTTTTTTCAGATTCCCGATATCTGCAATAGTTTTCAAGATATTTGCCAAAAAACGACCCGTCTTTTTTTAACTAAATTGTTTATAACTTTTAAACTATTTGCTTGCGAGACATGGGACAAAGTGTAAATCATATCTAGATAAAATTCCGCATCCAATGACACCTTGGTCATCATCTTACGTGGAGGCCTTCTGCCACGGGACGAAATGGCACTTGTGAACCAGACTATGAGAGCCACTTGTATCCATTTTGAGTTCATACTGCTGCTAGCACACACTGCTTGACGATTGATACTCCTCAGCATATCGAAGCAAAGTTACAAATTTATGAAGAAAGTTACTCGAACACATTTCCATATTCCCAAATATAGAGGCGACACCGCAAAGAAAAGAAAACAGACAATTAATTTCGGATTTCCCCGTATATTTTGAAAACGGTTCGTGATATTTTTGATTTGGAAACATCGTTTGGTTGCTCACTGCAATAGGCAACTTTTGTCTGATTTAACCAACGTCGTAACATTTACCGTTTTCGAGATGTCAATAGTGGTACGATATTTACCTGATATTTAAATGAACTGTACGGAACACTCATTGTACGAAGCTTCCTCTTTACCGCTTTTTTCAGAGCTTAGCGGATGAAAAATGATAGCACGTGAATGGTTTATCCAAATATTAATCAGAAAACATCTCGCAGATCCATTCTAATGCGGTCCTTGTAGGACAGTAGATATAGACAATCAATTAACATTATTTCCAAAAGTTTTTAAACTTCAATGATATGTTAGTGCATCAATGAAAACAAACTATAAAATTTTGCAGAAGTCTGCGATGAACGAACATTGTTTTAATTGCAAAAAACGTTTTCATGCTTTATTATTGCACTGAAAATTGCAAAAGTTCTGCAAACTAGGCATACCTATAGAAATGGTGTTTTACAACATGCATTAAGTTTGCAACCTTGTAAAAGTTATGGAACCTTGTTTTTTGTAAATTGTTTGAAGTTTTTCATTGTAATTTGTTTAAAAAAAAATTACAAAAGTTCTGCAAATTGGATAACTGAACAGAAAAAAGTTTAAAATATTCACGTACATTTGCAACCATTTCTGAAAAACGCATCATTTATTTATTAAACTTTTTTATCGACGCTCCCATTTTCAATACAAACAAGCATTGAAATAATTACAAAAGTTTTTTATTGTGGTTGCAAATAAAGAGAATATCGGTCTTAGTGGATATGTTACTTTGCAACCTCATACAAAAAACGGAACCTATTTATCCACCAATTTTTTTTTCATTTTTACAACTTCTGAAATAATTGCAAAAGTTATGCAAAATTAAAATACGTCTATATTTTACGTGACGCAAGATTTGAACCGTCATTGTCAACGGATTTTTTTATGTACAATTGATTTGTTTTCTTTTTATGATTCGGCCATAAATTGCAAACATTGTGCAAATAGGTTTAGGATATATATACGACCGACATATCTACAGTGGTCCAGTTAAATACTTGATTATCCATCGCGTATATTGGTTATATTTTGTACTGGTTGATTGAAATTGCATCCGAAGAATAATACGGTTACGTAGTTAACCATTAAAATATTTGAAACTAATTATTGATCTCGGAAGCAATCACTGTTTCCGACTAATCAGCGAAATAAATTTAATGTTTTCGAATGCAACAATCGAAAGAATAAAAAAATTTGCTAAATTCTGCTAAAAGACTATTGGAAGACATTCATTTTTTATCGCATTAGAAATGACATGCAATCATTCTTCATTTAAAATTTTCACTTGATCAAAACGCTATCAATTATATATCATCGCAAGTACATAATTTTCATCATCGAACAGAAACGTTGCTGAAAAATAAAAATTTCTGAAATTGATCTCAAATTTAATTTTTACAAGTATGTATTTCTTGAATTGAATAAAATTATAATTTACCTTTCTACTCGACTTTATTACTCCAATTGTGGTTTTGCAATAAAAATTCTATTGAATCCGAATGGAGGATTGACATGTAATCGATACGTAAGAATCATTTTCTCGATTTATAAATTTTTTTAAAATAAAGAGGGAAAAACATGTTGGTAGGCAATTCCATTTTATTTGTAGCTCCAGGACTATTAGATGAATGTGCATTGTTTTTGGTTAGTTAAATCTGTCATCTGTCATAAAAATACAATTGACAGTCTTTACTCTGTAAACAGAACACTGTGACGTAACACAATTGTAGGTTTATCTTACTAATGTACAACTGTACTAGTGTTTTTTAAATCTCAATATTTCCTGCATTTTTTAATGAATCAAGAAAATTATGAAAACGTGTCGAGAGATTCTCGATCTTCCATCAAACGTACTCTTACGTATTTTTTTAGGCAAATTCCTAATTGTAATGTGATGTTTTGAATTCATATCGAAAACGTTAGCTTTCAACATTGAATGATTTCACCTTTTCTTGGTCGATAGTTAACACGGGTAACACATTTATTAGGTATTAGGTACCTATATAAAAATCTTCATTATTCAGATAACACAGGTATTGCAAAAATAAAAAATTAAATAATTCCTAATGTTCCGCATTATAACATAGTTTGCAAATTATTATACTGCCACCAATTGGTAAAATGAGTTGTTTGCCCGATTCGCAAAACTTTTGCTTTTTTTGGTAGAGTACAAATACGAAAATATTTTTCTTTTGATTTTACCCTCATTTCCATTTACAGACGGGGTTGCAAATTAATGAAAATATTCTACGTCAGGACATCTCCACTTATTTGAAACTTTTGTAATAATTTCGATACTTATTTCAATAAAAAAAATCAATTTAATGAAAAAATATAATTTCCGTTTGACGGAAGAGGTTGCAAATTAAAACTCTTGTCAAAAACATTATTTTAGTAATTTTTTCGAGTTTGCAATTATTAATCAGTTGATTTTTTGTCAATATCAGAAATTTTTAAATATTTTAAAACTTCATAGAAAAAATGTTGCAAAATCAGACTACATATCATATGGACGTCCTCTTCACTCTACTGAAGTTTTGAAACTTTTGTAATTATTATTAAATTTTGGAAAAATCATGCCTATCTCTACTGGCCTATTGTCTCTATGGAACAATGTTTACTGTAATTTCCCAATTACAGACAATATCTCTGTTAATCGTGTTCTTGGCAGCTATTTGAATTGGAACCGATAGCGCATTCTACAGCAGCTATTTGAACAATAAAAAGGAATATTTCAACCGAAATGATTCTTTCACGACCTCATTTCCAGAATCGGAAGCCTACAAAGGACTTTAATGATACATCATACTACCAAAATCTTGCCAAAATGATCTGTAATTAGTTTTATATCCATATAAATCCATATAAATGGCTTTCAATTAAATCGTACTAGTTTCGTTTGGGCCAAAGATCGCTTAAAAAAGTCGACAATAAGTGAAAACACGATTCTTCAAGATTGTTTTCATCGCATTCTATATTGATAAAATAGTTATTTTTGCACCAACATGAGGGGTTGCCATTTAAACTTTTGAACTGGGGGTGAGAGTATCGAAGTTGGCTCATATGCTATTTTGGTACCTCCGACCTTGCCTCAAAACGGTTTGGGCATTTTTTGATATATTTTTTCGTTTCCGAGATATTTCCACTGGCAACTTTTAAATTTGACACAGTATATTTATGTTCCCCAACAACTAAAATTGACATAGGCAACTTTTAAATTTGACACACTATATTTATGTTCCCCAACAACTAAAATTGACATAGGTTATTTAAAAAAACAAATCACAATTTCTATATTTAATTTAAAAAAAAATCTTCCTAAAACTGACCAGGCACCATTACCCAAAAATTTTAAACAATACTTTATTTCAACATTCAGTTTAAATTTAAAATCTGCTAATGAAAGAATCATTAGAATTCCGCATTTCGTATTTCTTGTCGGAATCCTTTTCTCACATTTCATAAAAAAGCGCCAACAACAAATCCGTCTCACGAGTATGCAACCATTTATACCGTTATAGAGATGGTGAGTTGCCGATATTTCAGCTGGACAAGTTTATATTCCAAATGTATGGAATTTAGAGTTGCCTAAAATGCTTCGTTAAAATATTGTATCCTTTATGAAGGTTGTTGTTCTGTCCAATTGGTGCATATTGGGTGCATATTGATTCTTCCTGAAATGTTTGTCAAGATTGACCACGATCAGATTGGGAATATGCAAATAATTCTTTTAAATTGAAGTGTGGCCCTCTATCGGACAATAGCCATATTCGTCTTTAGTATACCTGGAAGATACCTATTTCTGAAGAGAATGTTAGTAACTGTGAGATGGGAGATACTTGTATCATTGTATATACAATGCTTGTATTGTTTGTTAGTTATTATTTTATTAGAGGCCATTCGTTTCCAAAAATATTTCAGTTTTCAGTGAACTTGCCATTAGTGAAACTTCCATCTGGCATACCTACAAGAAGTTAATCTACCTATTGATCATAATATTACATGAACATCTGAGTCAAAACTAAATTAGTCTTCATAGGTAGATCGATTATGTCGTTTATGCTTGACGTTGTAGGAATGAGCTACTTTTGTTCATACCTACAATAATTCAAAAATCCAAAAGTCCGTCTTCCAAGTGGGATTTGACATTCCATTCTGGAAATTTCTCCTCAGAACTTCTGTAGAGCTGTAAGCAATTTTTTTGCCAATGTTGCGGAAAGTGTAATCGGGCATAGGTACTTCAAGCGGGGTACTGGGCAACATGAATTGAAAAAAATGGTAATGCCATGGTTTTATCATAATTGTTCTGAAACATTTATTTTCGAAGTGAGGCAGACTGAAGGCAGACCCTCGAACATAACCTTGAAGGACGCCAACAAGTTATTGATTAATTTTGCTGTGGTTCAATTGGATCCATGGGATGACGCTGCGTCTCAACTATCTACGCTACACTCGTTCATGTTGAAGAATCATTTGGAAATAATAATTTTATTTCTTCAAGGTTTATGCTATGCTATGTTTTACTATTCTAGAACCTTATACTATTAGTCAGCGTATGTGTCGGACCAAGAGTCTTACAATGGCGTAGGGGACAACCGTGATCAATAAGGCGGTGTTCCCCCAGGGGGGCCCTTCCATTGCACTTTGGTTGGGGCTGAACTCTGCGATTATCCCTTTGCGGATAACTCGGGCGCCTAATTTTTGGTAGTCGGGACTGCGCTCACGCGAAGTCCCGTTGTTATTTATTCCAAACATTCATTTGAATCTCTTCCACTAAACTCAGTATTGATAAATGTAACAGAATAAATGGTAATCTTCATATTTGATCATTTTATCAACAACAACATTGGAGTGATTATTTGGTATAGTTATTCTAATCACAATTGGAACGGCAATAAAAATAAGAGCACTACGAGGAGTGTTCATATGCACTGCCCGGCAAATGGGAAATTTATATACTATATATATATATAGTATTTCTAATCCCAATTGGACCGACATAAAAAGTTTCGTGAAGGAATTCTCTTTCCAGTTGCCGCCTTGACATAGGCGGCGGTATATTATTTTCCAGTGGTATTTTTTCAGTTACTTATTCTTACAATCATAGCAATTGATCACCCCATGTAAAAGTAGACACATGTTATCTCAACTGAATTTGATTATTTGTTTCGAAAGGTCTCCAGAAAGCCATATTGATAACATTATTTTCAATGGATAATTCCTAACCTCACCAGCACACGGCACTGATTAAGGAATATTGTGAACTGGGGAAATCATGCGGCTTCAGATAACAGGTGTCCAATCCAGCTACCCAGATAACACATGGACATCCAATGGATATCCATTGGACATCCTTCATGAATTTTATGGATGTACTATGGACATCCAATTATATCCAAAAGATATCTTCCTATGTACAAAGGGAACAACCTTCATCCATAGAATACCTTCAAGGATATCCATAAGATATCCTCCAGAGATGTCCATAAGATATCTTTCAAAGATATACTTCAAAGATATCTTTCAGGAGTATCCATGAGATATCCTTCAGGGATATTCAAAAGATATCTGAAAGATTCCTTCATATTCGAAAGATATCCTTCGGGGATATCCATCGAAGATAAAATATAGTAATAGCAATCTGGAGGGAAATGAAATAATGGTATTGAACAAAAAAAATTTTATTAATAAACTCTGGTATAAAAAAAAAATCTCATAAACTTCGGGGTTATCAACAAATAAAAAGTATATGTAAACTCTATAATAAAAACATTTAAATATTAAATGCAGAATAATCAAAAAAATTCAGTTAAAGAAAGAATAGAATGCTATTTTCTTCGTCCATCAGGTGTTTCCTTTATTCTAGAAGATGACAGATGCCTTTCTTAGGCCCTTCTCAGCCAAGCTTAGATGGCTTTTTCAGTAGCTTTTTTATTTTCTGTCGAATCACTAAGGTCAGCCGCTTCTGAAATGATATGTATATATTCAACTGGTATAATTTATGTTGAAATCTACAAAAAAATACTGAGAAATATTATGCTTTCTTTTGAATTCGAATACTGATGATGATAATATCATATACCACTGCCATAGTTTTTCTCTCTCTTTTTATTGGTATAATATATATATATATATATATATATATGTATATATATATATGTATATATATATATATATATATATATATATATATATATATATATATATATATATATATATATATAAGCATTTTTGACATAAAGTTTTCTTGGCAATTTTGCATTCTCACTGAACTAGCAGTCTGTTATGAGGCAATACAAATGATTATCAAATACATTGAACAACTGAATGGGCTTTTCACCTAGTGATAATTCAGCCAGTTTTAGTTCTCCAGTTAATTTTTTTTGCTCCATACCAGCTATATTGGAAAGCAAACATATTAGTGAGCATGGAAGAAAGGCATCGTTTCACAAAGTCATACAGAGTTTTTGCTCCTATTTTTGAGATTCCATTCAGGTACCAAAAAAAAGAGTTCTAGAAAAAGGAATAGAAAAACATACACCTTTGAATTTCGATCCAGTTCCCAAATATTCTTCCGAAAGATTCATTTTTTCAGTGCAATCAATAGGAAAATGTTCGAATCTACTGATAAATCATCTTCATCACATGTCCACTGTTGTAGGCATTCACACCATTTTTAATATGGGCACTGTGACATTTGAAAAACTCGTGTATTGTGGCAAATGTAACGACGTGCTTTTCAGCATTTCTGAAAATATCGAAACTCAAATAGCAAACACATAAATGCATTGGCAATAATGGATGTTTATAGGTTATGTCCTTTTCAATTGATATTTACCTATATTCGGCCAATATATAATTCCCTTTGGAAACAAACAATTGCTACAGATGAAAACCATTATGTCCAGACCAACAGGGTATCAAAAACGAAGGAAAATAGAAAAAAAAACACGACTCAAAAATAACACCAATGCAAAACGCCTTAGACGATCTTTTTGTTTGGATTCAGTGCTGACATGACCTTCCTCAACAAAATAAAATGACACAGACGTCGCCAGTAATTATGCGTATAGTATGGCCAGGCTGTCGCAGAGGGTCCACGCGACAACGTATACGTTTTGAAAAGGTACAATTTGTATATCTACGAGAATGTTTAAATTCATTTATGATTACTTTGGATATCTCATGGCCATCCCTAGGATATCTTCTGAAGGATATCTATTTCAAATCCGTCGATGGATATCCATTTCAAATCAAGTAGAAAAACGAAACATGAGATTTTTCCAAAAAAATTAATCCATATGTACGAGCATGGAAGAAACTCAGAAATTGACACAATAAAAATCAATCTTGGAATTTAAACTTATCCATATTTGCTCCGGATATCTTATGGCCATCCATATGATATCTTCTGGAGGATATCCATTTCAAATCCTTCAATGGATATCTCATGGATGTCCATTTCAAATCCAGGGATATCCCGACCAGAATTGGACATGAAATGGATATCCATAGGATATCCTGTGTTATCTGGGTAGCCGAGCTTTTATTCCTCAAATCTATTTGATAGCGCCTTTACTAATTATCTGGGTAACTAGGGCCACACCACAAAACTTTTTTATGATTGTACCATGAACGCTTTGAAAGTAAAAACACTGGTAGTATATAAATTTCCCATTTGCCGGGCAGTGCATATGAACACTCCTCGTAGTGCTCTTATTTTTATTGCCGTTTCAATTGGGATTGGAATAAATATACCAGTGTTTTTACTTTCAAAGCGTTCCTGGTACAATCATAAAAAAGTTCTGTGGTGTGTAGTAGAGGCGCAATCAAATATATTTGAGGAATAAATGCTCGGCTAGCTGGATTGGACATCTGTTATCTGAAGCCGCATGATTTCCCCAGTTCACAATATTCCTTAATCATTGCCGTGTGTTGGTGAGGTTAGGAATTATCCATTGAAAATAATTTTATCACAATGGCTTTCTGGAGACCTTTCGAAACAAATAATAAAATTCAGTTGAGATAACATGTGTCTACTTTTACATGGGGTGATCAATTGCTATGATTGTAAGAATAAGTAACTGAAAAAATACCACTGATAGAGAATATACCGACGTCTATGTCAAGGCGGCAACTGGAAAGAGAATTCCTTCTCGATATTATTTGAAATCCTCACTTTTGTAAAGGTTCTTTTATTTATTGAGTAGCGCAAATGAATAAACTCAATGGAAAACTTGATTTTGTCTGAAATTATCGTTGAGTACTCGAGTTATTGCACTTTAAAATTAGATTGGCCTTATTTGTGTTTTTATTGTATGTTTATAAGTATACTTGGCGACGGTATTTTCTAACATCTTTTGTATCTTTTGGACAAACGATGTATATTCCTTTTTGAGAATAAATACCATATTTATTATTATTATGATATATATTATGGATGTTCATTCAGTCTGAACAAATTACACGATTATTGACACATCATGAACCTACAACCGCTAATAACCATGCTGTTTTGTTACGATTTCCATCAGTGGATATGATAGAAAAACAAAGGTGGAAAACAATACACCGAAGATCCAATATAAATAGTTGTTTTGATCTGTCCTAGATCAAGTGAAACCGGCATTATTTTTCATATAAACCAATTGGTATGACCAAAGTAGTCCTCTTTTATTCTTTAATGTACTACCGTTTCGTATAATAAATAATATAATAATAATTTATTTACCGTATAGAGGAAAATACACAATGTTTATTGCCGTTTGATGATAGTCTTCAGATTATTATTTAGCAATAACTGAATTGATACATAATTATGATTTTTCAGAAAAATCTTAGTGTTATGTGTTCATGAACAATTTAAAAAAAGTTTCGTTCACACCATTCCATACACCAGACTTAGAATGTGGTCATGTTAAAGTTTTGTATAACATTTTTAAATGGGCACTGGAACTGGTTAAGGTTTATGTATACCCCCTCAAAAAAAAAACAATTAAAAAATTATGAAAAAATTCAGAGTGAAAATTACTCCCATTATACTCATTACTCGCAGTCCAGTAGCTGTTGGGGCTTTATGATATATTCATTAGATATATCAGTTGTACCGATTGAAAATTTCAGCAATTTTTTTGCCAATGTTGCGGAAAGTGTAATCGGGCTTTTAAGCGACTGAGACTTCGGTTGACCTACTCAGTTCTTTAAATGCCGTGATTTTATCATAATTGTTCTGAAACATTTATTTTCGAAGTGAGGCAGACTAAAGGCAGACCCTCGAACATAACCTTGGAGGACGCCAACAAGTTATTGATTAAATCTGCTATGGTTCAATTGGATCCATGGGATGGCGCAGCGTCTCTACTATGTACGCTACACTCGTTCATGTTGAAAAATCATTTTGAAATAATAATTATATTTCTTTGCGTTTTGTACTTTGCTTTTCTGGAAACCTTTACCATAGTCGACGCAGGTTGGTCGGACAGTACTTACCTGGCGTAGGGGTTCATCGTGATCAACAAGGCGGTTTTCCCCCAGGGGGGCCCTTCCATTGCACTTCGGTTGGGGCTGAACCCTGCGATTATCCCTATCGGACGCATAATTTTTGGTAGTCGGGACTGCGCTAACGCGTGGTCCCGTTGTTTTAATTCCAATCATTGTTTTGAATCCAAGTATTCAAAAGCGTGAAAGCGATCATCCCTATAGTTGATTCTATGATTTTAATTATTATGAAAGTAACGGAATAGTTTAATAATTTGAATTTTATCAACATTGAAATCAATGATACTGGTATATATAAATATAATATAAATACCCACTCCCGACAATATGAACCGCGAAATTTCTTGCTTTAGGAAGAAGTAACAACCAATTCTAATCGAAGATGGCCGAACTGTGGCATTAATAGAAATTCTCCATAGGCGTACCAAATTATTTGATATAGGCGAGACACGAGACGTAGTTTTTGGCGGACGAGTTTTGTGATTATGGTCCGATTCGATTCAAAATTGGTATGTGGGGGTTTTCGGAGTCTAAGATTTTGAAATGTTTGTCAAAATTCATAAATTCAAGATGGCGGCTTTAAGATGGAGGACGAGATTTCTGATTATGGTCATATTAATACTTCGACAAGTCTACTTTCAATAGTACTTCGTAAAAATCAAATACTTTGACAAGTTCTTACTTACCAACTAATCACTGCCCAATCAAATTAATTGGTACCTACTTTTATGAACACTTCGCGCGATAAGCTTTTTGAAAACAAATAATTCAAGAAAAATAATTAAATCATTGTCGGCGATGGCTTAAATTTATTTTATACGTTTTAGTAATACACGGCTTACATAAAAGCTTGTCTTTAAGAAGTTTTTTATCAGTTATTTTTTTAAATCAAAATTAAAGAACTAAAATGTCGAACAAATAACTATTGTGGTTTATATTTCTATTAGATTTAATATTGTGTCTACGGTCGGAGATTATGAATCTATATGTATATATATATATATATATATATATATATATATAGTATATATATATATAGTATATATATATATAGTATAGTGGGTTCTTGAATCTTGGTGATTGTATTTTTGGAGTTTTCTTGGGTTTCAGATTCGATTGTATGAAAACGAGAAGAAAATTACGTTTTTTTAGACGTTTCGCCCTCGTTTGGGGGCATCATCACTAAAATTTATTGAAAACATTAGAATCTGAAAATAAAATATTGGTTTGGATAACACCATATGTAGAAAGTTGTGTCTGGAACGAAATTTAATTACCTTTTGGGTTATGTACCTTGGTTTCACCATGTTTGTGTTTTGTTACCAGCAATAGTTGAATCATTGTTTTGATGGAAAACTTTTATATTGTGTGGTTTGTTGTTTTATGAAATGTCATTAAAGGCGCCTGAACGACGTAGTGTAGAACTATTTAGTTATTTTGTCTGTTGTTGGTAGGCATGTGGTACAATCCGCTAGTGGGTGGTACAATCCGCTAGTGGTGGTACAATCCGTGTGTGGGGGTGATATGGGTAAACTGAACAATGATTTGTTTCTGCAACTGGGATTTATTTATTTGTTTTTAAATTAGAGTGTGGTAGATTTGGTTCAAATTGTTTATGTCTGTGCGGTTGTTCATGGCATGTTTGTTTTTTTATATGTATAATTTCTTTGAATGTTCTTTTATCTTTGTTTTTCTCGTATGTTAGTACTTTTATATAATTGATATTGATTATTGATATATATATATATATATATTTTTATGTTCTGGTTCCCACGAAAAGGGATATCCTGTAATGTTCAGAGAACATCGTGGGAACCAAGGGAAAGAAGGTAGGAGTTGGTGTTCTTCTTAAATTTCTGGAGGTTGTATGCCTCGGGGAACACCTCCCTAGGCAATGAGTTCCAAAGCCTCGCTGTTCGTTGGATGAACGAGTCTTTGGAAAGTGATGTTCTGCAGGTCTCCAAAGTGACTACGAAGGGGTGGATAAATATAATATATATAAATTCATATATTCAAGATGGCGGCTCCAATATGGCGTTTTGTGATTATGGTATGATTCGATTCAAAATTGGTAGGTATATGGGGGTTTTTGGGTTCGGAGATTACGTTTTTTTTGTTAAAATCCATAAATTCAAGATGGCGGACGAGTTTTGCGATTATGGACCGTGGGCGTTGTTTTTCAATGAAACAAAAATCATTAATAATCGTTCTTATTGTTTCACCCTGTATTCTTCCCACTTTTTTTTGCGGAGACGGCAGTGAAGGAATACTACCTGAATTCACAGCTGATTGTTACGCTTTAATTTTTTTTAAACAATATTCTGTTATACCCATTGTTGCCTTGGCACGTTCTCTGTAATTTTGTGAAGGTATTTGTATCCCATTTTTGGCCTCATTTTTCATGAGTTTGATAACATTTGCCATAATTTCTTTTTTCGCTACTGAATAGTACTTACCACTGGGCATTTTGGCAAGGTAACAAGTAAACTATTGCAAAGTTGAATAAATAACTGCACTACCTATTTATTAATCAAACAAACCTAACCTTTCAAACGCTGCATGCCAAGACACTGGTGAAGATTCGCCGTAGCATAAGCTGCCACAGCAAATCGTGTTCACTCGTGTTTTCCCCCTCTCTAGAGCTCATCCAGTATTGAAACGACCACTTTGGCCTTCCCCCACCTAACAACCAATTTTTATCGAAAATACCCGAACCATTGTCTAACTATTTAATTTAATAGAAATTCCATAGGCTTACAAATTATTTGGTATAGGCGATTCACGAGACGTAGAGAACTTACACTCCTATAACTTTCCTAGCACTCCTATTTCTTTTTCCGCTACTCAATAGTACTTAACACTGGGCATTTTGGCAAGGTAACGAGTAAACTATTGCAAAGTTGAATAAATACCTGCACTACCTATTTATTAATTAAACAAACCTATCCTTTCAAACGCTGCATGCCAAGACACTGGTGAAGATTCGCCGTAGCACAGCAAATCGTGTCCACTCGTGTTTTCCCCCTCTCTACCTACCAAAAGGTCGTTTCAATACTGGATGAGCTCTACCTACCAAACGGTCGTTTCAATATTGGACGAGCATGTGTATTGAACTGAATTAGGAAACCTATGTTGTTGGTATTTAGTATAATTAGTATATAGTAAATTAGTATATAGACCTACAAAAATAGGTTACATTTCACTTTTTATTATCACATAACTTCAATTTTTATGTATATTTTGCTATGAAGCACTGATTGATTTAAGTTAATTATCGCAGAATAGGTAATAGAGTCTTCCTGAATAAAGGAAATTATTATTTTGATGAATTTCTGCATAATTTTCTATGATTGAGCAATAACAACTTGCCATTTTCTGAAATTGACAACAAAAACTACTAGAGGACTCCACAGTAGAACTGACTCCTGAGATTCCATAGGCGTACCGATTGAGTTAGCTGAGGTAAGAAAATAAGGTAAAAGAGTCAATGGTAAAATACATAGCCGGACATTGTGAATATTTATATGGGTATTTATTCGTCAACATATTAAATTAAATTCAAAGGGAAACTAGCTAAAAAAAAGATTTGAAAATAGTAAGAATATTAATAAAAAAATAGTAAAACAAAAACATATTTTTTTGTTATGATGTTTGATTGTGGAAATAAATAAATATAAAATAAAATAAAAAACAAACCGCAATCACCGCATCAATATATATATATATATATATATATATATATATATATATATATATTTATATATATATCCTTCTGAGATCCAACGTCCATTTTAATGGACACCTATTTATGTTCGTATTAAAAAATAAATTACCTTTCGTTTGCTGTAAAAGCCAGTTGTCCAACGCAGTGGACATATCTGTGCTGCCATCTATGCATTTATCAAGCGAGTTCAGTTGACGTAATATATTTGTGTAAACAAGTAAAGTGATGTGATCATGAGTGCCTTTGGGGCCAGGTGCTGTAATACGATTAACAAGGTCATTAAAACCTGGAACCCAGGTATTTGTTGATCGTTTCTTTACGACAATACCTCTTCTAGAATATTTACTAACAAAAGGTATAGTTTGCACCGGGACAATTATGAAATCACGGATACCAGCGGCTGTGCATTTGACAGCGGAGAAAGTTATTAAAAAATTTCTCAGAGGTTTTACAGAACAAACAGTTAGAAATGATGGAAAAGTAAATGTTTTAGAATGGTTTGACCAAAAACCAATATTACTAGCTTCAACAGCATTAGGGCAACATCCTACCGATAACTGTAAGAGATGGTCCAAAAAAGATTCCAAGTACATGCTCGTCCCTCGCCTCTGCATTGTAAAATGCTACAACGACTCAATGGGCGGTATTAACCCAATAGGCCGAATGATAAGCTATTATCAAATGTCTGCAAGAACGAAAAAGTGGACTGTCAAAACAATTTTTCACCTGATTGATCTAGCATTAGCACATTCCTGGATTTTATATCGTGAGAACAGGAAGAAATTGGGTGATGCTCCAAAGTATATTTTGCAATTTCATGCATTTAAGCTTGAAGTTGAAGATTCCTTCTTCACTGATAATCATACAAATGACGAAAACTCAGTCTTACCCTTACGACTCACTACAAGAAATAATCCTGAGGGTTATACCCAGTCACCGGTCCACTCCAACTTGTTCACGTAGCCTCAAGTAGCCAAGGTTAGGAATTCTATGAGGTGCAAGAACAAAAACTGTCAAAAAGACAATTTTTTTTTGCGAAAGATGTAATGCATATTTTTGAGTTACCAGTGAGCGCAACTGTTTTTCTGATTTCCATATATCTCTTTGAATTTCAACATTATATTTAGTTCTAAACCACAATAAATAAATTATTATCATCTAACTTATTTCATTTTCCTTTGATATAGTTTTGACTTGACTAAGGTCAAATGTCCATCTCGTTGGACACATTTTTTTTCAAAAACGGTATATACAAAATATCTAAAAAAAAATTTTTAAGGTTTTTGCGATATGTAAAATCGTTGGTGAAGTTTTTAATTGCAATGTGTTGAGTAGTTTTTTCTGGGATCTCAGGAGGATATATATATATATATATATATATATATACAAATAGAACGTACTGAAAAGAGTGGCCGAGGATGGTAACGGGTTGATCTATTATGAGTACACACAAAATAAGGACAACCGGTCACTAGGTCAAATGTCATAGCAACTCCGTGGTTGGGTTGGTAAATGTACTATAGTCTTCATTCTCTCAATTGGCGATTACAGATCTAGCGATATACCCGCGAAATGTGCCGGCAATATATTTTGGGGATCCAATAATCTTAGAAATACCGATATGTTCCGTCACTTGTTTATGTAGTCCAGAATTCATCAGAAACACTTTACATAGTTTTATTAAATTTGATTTGAAAGCAGAGGCGATTACACCATAAGCTGAACTCTTATAAGCTCGAATATTGTCTTGTGAAAAATGTAAAGACTTGTATCGTTGAATTTGTTTTCAAACATGTTGAGATTGTAACTCTTGGTTTTAAATATATGTATCAACTTACACTTCTTCTTTTACTTCTCTTCAGCTGAACAGAACTTTGTATCCTAAAGAACAAAAAAAATATATACACAACGTGGGAAAATTGAGGGTCTATTCTTTCAAGGGTCTATCTATATAAGGCAGTGTGTCGGAAAAAAAAACAAGCTGTCTTCTGAGAGCAGATGGATTGCAGAGAAGTGAAGCTGACTGTCTAGACGATCACATAAAAATAAAAGAAGGTTGAAAAAAAAATGAAAGTCAACCTAAAATTGTATCAATCATATTAGACCTGGGTGGAACTGGCTACACATTCCATGGTATATATTTCCAGAAAAGTTGTTAAAAATGCTTTTTTGTTAGGTATAAAAGGCCATCAATCAATGTTGTAAACTTTTAAATTAGCCTCCAGAGATTTTTTTCTACAATCACATGTTATGAAACAACAATCTTAGAAATCAAAATTATTTTTTTTTGTTCATTCTATTATGGATTCCCTTTATTCTCTCTTCATTAAGATGGATTTATTTTTCATTGCCAGAATTAATTGTTTGGAGGAGGGACAACTAGTGAAGAAACTTCCTTTTGAATTCCCTACAACTTCAATACTCATATAATCTTACAAATAATGCAGTTTGCAGTTTTTTCCAACAATTATTTTTGAGGTTTCCACTAAATATCTAATAAATGATGTGTGATTTGACAATATACTTGAGTAATAATTTAAATGACAAATTTCTGAGGGATGTTGTGAAACCCATTCAGTAATCATGATTCATGTACCAGTATAATGGAAATATATGAAGTTACATATTTTTTTTTCTTGGATTTTTTCAGTCTAACCGCTCCAGAACTTCCAGTGAACTCCATTCCTGGTCCATCCTGCACTACCATATCTGGTGGTTCACCTTTCCCTGTTCCTTAACTTCAATTGGTGAATCTTGATACTGTTCAAATGGAGAATATTTCCAATACTGAATTTGATAGTACTAAGTACCTTTTTTCCTTGATAAAAAATGACGACATTATCATCAATCTCCCTGATTATTGGAGTATTCATAAATTGGAAAATAATATTGTGTTTTCCAAAGTGGCATTACAAGAAAACCTCATGCCTTATCTAGAGCGCTCAGTTGTGCTTATAGCAAACAACATTCAAGCTCACGCCATGAATAAAATTGTTAGTGCCATGAACTCTGTAACCACTGTCGATGAGATGGAAGAATACTTGAGAAAATTGGATCATGAACAAATTTGTAAGGTCACAGTAACAGTTGTGAAATTTTCATTTCACCTTATACAAATGAGTGTAGGGCTTGCTCAAAATTAAAATACAAACTGAGGGTGAGAGGTGAAAAGAGAAGAAGGTGTACTATACAAAAAAGAGTAAAAGTAAAACAACAGCTTTACACGAGAAAGAGGAAAGATCAACTCGAATCAATTGTAAATAATATAAAAAAAGAACGAATTGACTTTAAGAAAATTGACAATTTCATCAAAGACTTGCCTGAGGTACAACAAAACATGATAAAGACTTGTTGCAAGTCGAGTCAAAGTAAAAAACCAGGAAAACGTTACACCCTTGACTCTATAATCACATGAGGGGAAATAATATCCTATCGTTACCATCCCCAATCACACTCTCAAGGCAAGTAAATATCTTAATTAATTTAAATACTAATAAAAAATATTGAAATATTAGGTTTATCATTTTCTACTAGAATTAGAAATAGCAAATTTCTAATCTACCCTGATGAGTTAATACGTTCATATAAAATTTTTTCATTGCAACAAAAAAAAACTTGTATTTTCAATTTGTTCATTAAAATATGTAGAGAAGAAAAATAATTTATACTTTTCTAAACAATGACATTCTGGAACATAAATACGTCCCGTGGAAAATTAAAATTGAACACAGTATGTTTATTGTAATTTCTTGCAGATTTCGTTCTCTTTGACTGATGTCAATGGATAAACATAATTACTCCAGAAAGGAAAGAATATCTACTCCTGTTGTTATGAAATGTAAAAATAAAAAAAAGACAAAATATTTTCAATAATATGGGTAACACTGATCAAAGATATCACAATTTGAAAATTTTAGTAACAAATATTTTATTTCGATAGAGAATTTAATTGTATACAGTGCTTCTCAAAAGTCCCCTCGCCCCCTCTTATTTTTGGAACGATTATACATAAACAAGTGAAATTTGGAAACTGAATATTAAAGGTTGTAAACTTCCCTACTAATGATGATAGAGGACGAAATCGTCAAAGATGACGTCACAAGGCCATTGTGACCAATAATTTTAAATGGAACCCTACTGCAAGCGACACCTCTTTTAAAAGGTATCGAAAAAACCTATTCAATGATACTAACTTTGTTTGTGTTTATGGCAGTTTTGGCAACTCGCTTCTAAAAATCGCAAAGCTGTGATGAATTAAATCAGTTAATACTAAAATTTCAAATTCAAGCTCTGCCTCTGGATAGTTGTCAAATAAGCTGACGTTTTTGTTAGTCTCCCTAATTCGACGTTTTTGTAATTGTCCAAGTTTTTGTACATTTAATAATTTGTGTATTGTTGATCGACCGTTTAACTGTTTTAGCAGCTTTTGGTACTTTTAATATTTTTGTACATTTTAATAATTTGTCAAACTGTTGTGAACCGAACGCTTGAGTGCTTCAAGAAGCGAAATGGTACGTGCTTTAGGTGATAAAGTAGCAGCGATCCTAATTCTTGGTGAAACTGGACAAAATATTCATGCAGCAGAACGCATTTTTAATGGGAGATTTTCCGATCGCCCCGTTTCGAGGACTTATTCAAGGGAGCTTCTTCGTAAGTTTGAAACAACGGGTAGTATTAATGATGCGAAACGATCTGGCAGACCACAAATTTCTGATGAGAAAAAAATTGATATACTGGCAGAAGATCCTACTTCTTCAACAACTCACGTTGCATCTACCTGTGAAGTAAGTCGAAGTACAGTACACAGGGTGTTGAAAAAAAACAAATTTCATCCATACAAATTAAAAATGGTTCATCAACTCTCAGACGACGACCCAGACCGAAGACTAGAATTTTGTGAAAATATGGAAACTAAAATTAACCAACAGCCAGACTATGTCAAAACAATTTGTTTTAGTGACGAAAGTACTTTGTATCTAAATGGAAATGTAAGTAAATACACAGAATGTGAGGTATTGAAGTGACGCAAATCTCACCTGTTTCAGGAAACACATACCCAATTTCCCCAGAAGGTGAATGTTTGGGCAGGTATCCTGGGAAACCACATCGTTGGGCCTCTTTTTTTAAATACTAATTGAACTGGTGAGGTTTATCTGGAGCTGTTGCAAAACGCAATAGAACCGTTAATCCTTGAAATTTTGGAAGATAATCCAGATGAATTCGGCAATTTGGAAATAACATTTCAACAGGATGGTGCTCCTCCACACTATTACGGTGCAGTAAGACGGTATTTGGATGAGGAGTATCGTGGTAGATGGATTGGACGACTAGTTTCAACGGAATGGTCAGCTCGATCACCGGACCTCACACCTTTGGATTTTTTCTGTGGGGGTACCTTGAATCGAAGGTTTACGCCACTGAACCTGACAATATTGACGTTTTAAAACAACGTATTGTTGCAGAATGTTAGGCTGTTTCCGCAGACACATTTGCAAAAGTGCGAGAAGAGTTTAAAAATAGGATATTTCACTGTCAGGAAGTAAATGGGGGTCACTTCGAGCAATTTCTTTAAGTAGATACTGATTCTTAAATCTGTAATTAATATCTTACTGAATGGAATTTAAATTTTAATGTTTACTAATGAGCCATTAAAACTGCCATCAACACAAACAAAATTAGTATCATTGAATAGGTTTTTTCGATACATTTTAAAAGAGGTGTCGCTTGCCGTAGGGTTCCATTTAAAATTATTGGTCACGATGGCCTTGTGACGTCATCTTTGACGATTTCGTCATCTATCATCACTAGTAGGGAAGTTTACAACCTTTTATATTCAGTTTCCAAATTTCACTTGTTTATGTATAATCGTTCCAAAAATAAGAGGGGTGGAGGGGACTTTTGAGAAGCACTGTATAGTCTGTATAAAATATTTAATTTTTTCTAGGAACATTGATGGAACTTTTGGATTCCATAAAGAATATTTTTCCTTGTTGAAGGAAAAGACGAAACATATGAAGGAATGGGAAAAACATAGATGTCTGCTTGTGGATGAATGCAAAATATCAAAGACAAATAAAATTGATAAGAACACCATGGAATTTGTTGGATTGATTGATTTGGGCGATCACAAGCCAAAGAAAATAGTCTTGGATACCATGTCTTGGTCATAATGTTTCAACCATTTGCAGGTCATGGTCTTCAAGCATTGGCTTGTTTTCTAAGTGGAGGTGATGTGACTGGCGATATTTTATCAAAAATTATGTTGGAATGTGTCATTCTATGTGAGAATGCAGGGCTATACATTGATGTGTTGACCAGTAATGGAGCTAGCTGGAATCGAAAAATGTGGAAACACCTAAGCGTAGATAATAGTCTAGAACCATGGTTTGAACACCCTATGGACGAGTCTCGGAAATTGAGAATGTGCTCTGATTTTCCACATCTCATCAAATGTTCGAGAAACAATTTATTGCATAAGAAAAATTCATAGTATGACTACAGAAATTAAGTACTTCAGATATTACCATGAAAATTATTTTAGATTCTCGAAGGATGTGTACTATTTTCCCATTTCGAGAATCCTCTGGAGACGAATCGACTGAAGAATTTAAAATGGCTTTCAGGTTGACTGAAAGCCATATCCATCCAAAACATGGAGTGAGAATGTTGCGGTGTGACAAATTTTCTATACATTGATGTGTTGACCAGTAATGGAGCTAGCTGGAATCTAAAAATGTGGAAACACCTAAGCGTAGATAATAGTCTAGAACCATGGTTTGAACACCCTATGGACGAGTCTCGGAAATTGAGAATGTGCTCTGATTTTCCACATCTCATCAAATGTTCGAGAAACAATTTATTGCATAAGAAAAAATTCATAGTATGACTACAGAAATTAAGTACTTCAGATATTACCATGAAAAAATTATTTTAGATTCTCGAAGGATGTGTACTATTTTCCCATTTCGAGAATCCTCTGGAGACGAATCGACTGAAGAATTTAAAATGGCTTTCAGGTTGACTGAAAGCCATATCCATCCAAAACATGGAGTGAGAATGTTGCGGTGTGACAAATTTTGCACGGAGCCATTGGCATGGCACTCCACACGCCAGGCGCGTCATTCCACACGCCGTGTAATGGTTGGTACCTTTAAACTTGTTGTGTGACCTTATCACCCTTTGGTTGTTGAAAGAGCCCATTTTGATTTTTACTGCAAATATTTAAAAAAAAGCAATTTTGGTGATTATTAGAGTTTAAACGTGTGTAAAGGGAAACATACCGCTGATTAGTTTAAAAAGGTGTAACTATATTTTCGGCCTCGTTATACTATGATGGTTTAACAAGGCCAATGAAAAGCGTTTTTTAGAAACTAGGATATTATTTGAAATCCTCACTTTTGTGAATAAACTCAATGGAAAACTTGAATTTGTCTATAATTATCGTTGAGTACTCGAGTTATTGCACTTTAAAATTAGATTGGCCTTACTTGTGTTTTTATTGTATGTTTATAAGTATACTTAGCGTCGGTATTTTCTAACATATTTTGTATCTTTTGAACAAACAATGTATATTCCTTTTTGAGAATAAATACCATATTCATTATTATTATGATATATATTATGGATGTTCATTCAGTCTGAACAAATTACACGATTATTGACACATCATGAACCTACAACCGCTAATAACCATGCTGTTTTGTTACGATTTCCATCAGTGGATATGATAGAAAAACAAAGGTGGAAAACAATACACTGAAGATCCGAACATCCGAACATAAATAGTAATTTTGAACTGTCCTAGATTAAGTGAAACCGGCATTATTTTTCATATAAATCTATTGGTATGACGAAAGCCCTTCTATTTCTAATGTACTACCGTTCCGTATAATAAATAATATAATAATAATTTATTTACCGTATAGAGGAGAATACACAGTGTTTATCGCCGTTAGATGATAGTCTCCAGATTATTATTTAGCAATAACTGAATTGATACATAATCATGATTTTTCGGAAACATCTTAGTGTTATGTGTTCATGAACAATTTGAAAAAAGTTTCGGTCACACTATTCCATACACCAGACTTAGAATGTGGTCATGTTAAAGTTTTGTATAACATTATTAAATGGGCACTGGAACTGGTTAAGGTTTTTGTATACCTCCTAAAAAAAAAACGACAAGTTCAAAAATTATGAAAAAATTCAGAGTGAAAATTACTCCCATTATTCCCATTACTCGCAGTCGAGTAGCTGTTGGGGCTTTATGATATATATATATATATATATATATATATATATATATATATATATATATATTGGATATATCAGATGTACCGATTAAAAATTTCAGCAATTTTTTTGCCAATGTAATCGTACTTTCAAGCGACTGAAACTTCGGTTGACCTACTCAGTTCTAGATCTTTAAATGGGCAATATGAATTTAAAAAAATGGAAATGCCGTGATTTTATCATAATTGTTCTGAACATTTATTTTCGAAGTGAGGCAGACCCCCGAACATAACCTTGAAGGACGACAACAAGTTATTGATTAATTCTGCTGTGGTTCAATTGGATCCATGGGATGGCGCTGCGTCTCTACTATGTACGCTACACTCGTTCATGTTGAAGAATCATTTTCAAATGATAATTTTGTTTCTCTACGCTCTTACCACACAACATACAAACATACAACAGTGGCAGGTTCTTCATTGAACCTACCCGGCGTAGGGGTTAACCGTGATCAACAGGCGGTTTTCCCCCAGGGAGGGCCCTTTCCATTGACTTGGTTAGGACTTGAACCCTGCGATTTATCCATGTGGATAATTCGGGCGCAAAATTTTTGGTAGTCGGGACTGCGCTAACGTGCTGTCCCGTTGTATTAATTTCAAACATTATTATTAATCAAGTACTTAGAAGTCTGAATGAAAATCGATGCTATGAGAATTGCAGTTTATTCTATGAGTAATTTAATTTAATCAAAATGTATCGGAATATATTTATTTTATCTCAACAACATTGAAGCAATTATTTGTTACTGGTATAATAAATCACTGATTTCTTGTTTTAAGAAGTAACAACCATTCTTCTCGAAGATGCCTGAACTGTGATTATTAATAGAAATTCCATAAGCTTACATTTGGTATAGGCGATACACGATACGTAGTTTTTGGCGGACGAGTTTTGTGATTATGGTCCGATTCGATTCAAATTCAAGATGGCGGCTTTAAGATGGTCATATTTCATTCAAAATTGGTATGTGTGTGTGTGTTGTAATGAAATTAATACTTCGACAAGTTGTCTACTTTCATGAATACTTCGTAAAAATCAAAATACTTTGACAAGTTCTTACTTACCAACTAATCACTGCCCAATCAAATTAATTGGTACCTACTTTTATGGACACTTCGCGCGACAAGCTTTTTGAAACCAAATAATTCAACAGAAAATAATTTTAAATCATTGTCAGCGATCACTTAAATTTATTTTATACGTTTTAGTACCTACACAGCTTAAATAAAAGCTTGTCTTTAAAAAGTTTTTTTATTAGTTATTTTTTAAATCAAAATTAAAAACTAAAAATGTCAGACAAAAACTATAGTGGTTTATATTTCGATTAGATTTAATATTTCTTGGTGATTGTATTTTGGAGTTTTTGGGTTTCAGATTCGATTGTATGAAAACGAGAAGAAAATTAAATTTTATTAGACGTTTCGCCCTGGGGCATCCTCAGTAAAATTTATTAAATACATTAGAATCTGAAAATAAAATGTGGGTTTGGATAACATATATAGAAAGTTAGGTTGTGTCTGAAAATAAATTTAATTACCTTTTGGGTTACGTACCTTGGTTTTGTGTTTTTTTACCAACTTTATTATTGTGTGGTTTTGTGAAATGTCATTAAAGGCGCCTGAACGACGTAGTGTAGAACTATTTATAGTTATTTTGTCTGTTGCTGGTAGGCATGTGGTACAATCTGCTAGAATAGTGTTGTGTGCGTGTGTGGGGGTGATATGGGTAAACTGAACAATGATTTGTTTCTGCAACTGGGATTTATTTAATTGTTTTTAAATTAGAGTGTGGTAGATTTGGCTCAAATTGTTTATGTCTGTGCGGTTGTTCATGGCATGTTTGTTTTTTTTTATATGTATAATTTCTTTGAATGTTCTTTTATCTTTGTTTTTCTCGTATGTTAGTACTTCTATATAATTGATATATATATATATATATATATATATATATATATATATATTTATATTCTTCCAAACGTGTGTTCTGCAGTGTTCTGATGGACATAACTATCTCCTATACTATAGAGTTACGTTTGGAAGAAACATAATTTGACGCCATTTTGAATAACTGCTGTTTACTAACTCGACTGCTAACGACCTGAAAGAGCCTTTTAAACGATATTTTCAACAAGATTGTGATTTATATGACGACTATTCGAAATATTTTGATAACGTTATATACATTTTATTGTGAAATTTTGGTCACACCCATTTGAAAGTATCACAAATAAAGTGGCGTCGTCAAATTTGGTAAATATCTAGTTACACCACACATGCACTCTGAATATGGGGAAAATACTTTTCTTACGTGTTTTTGCCTCCTGAACACGAATGCGGCGGTCTCATACCGTTCCCGAGTTACAGCACTTTTTTAAAATGAAACTAACCTCATTTTCAAGCACCGTTTTCTCGCACAAAAATCACTCAAAATGCCTCCACTTATTTGCGGCACAACTTTGCACAAAATATCGTCGTTTTTATCGAAAAAATCCTCCTTACAAAGTTGCAAATGAACAATTTTCGTTCCTCTGACACAAGACATTTAGTAACTTTGCCTCATTTTTCATGTTGGCAAAAAGTTAATCACAGCCCACAACAATTGCACACATAAATGAAGGGGAAACTATTGCTCACATCTGAATTCGAAAAGTTGGCGGTGATTAATTTATTACCAACATGAAAAATAAGGCAAAGTTACTAAATGTCTTGTGTGTACTTATTGATCTGAGTTTCCACTCGTGTTTTCCCCCTCTCTACCTACCAAACGGTCGTTTCAATATTGGACGAGCATGTGTATTGAACTGAATTGGAAAACCCATGTTGTTGGTATGGTACGTTGATCAGATTCCCTAATTTATCAAGTATACCAATTTTTCAATTTAAAAAATTAATCAGACTAATTACGTAAACTGTTATTAACGTAAACTGTTTAACACATCATTGTTGTTATAATATAATCTATTTTTATCTACCACTGCCACTACGAATATGAAATAGTGAATTTTAACAATGAGAAACAATTGTATAACAATTTTGTTTTCATCCAAAGTGAAAAGAAAATGTATTAGAAAAAATGACCGTGCCAATTTAAATTTGTATATACCACATATCTTATGAATTGAGATCATTTAACAATAAAAAAATCGAATCCAGAAATAAAAATCAAATACTCAGTAATATCAAAGATTATAAAAAATTACTTGGGACATATTTTGTTATTCAGACACTGCATTGTTTATAGAGAATTTTTATCCATGAACATTGCTTGCCGGTTCTGGTATTTTTGCTAGCCGATAAATTTGGTGTGATGATTATCCACCAGGTGTCGGTAGCTGCACCTCATCATAGCAGATCTAGAGAAATGTAACGGATACCCTTATGAATGGTTAGGTTACAGGTTACACTTAACTCTGGTTCCTCTTCAGTGCGAATAAAACTTCCGCCTTGTACTAAAAATTTCCGTGGAGAGAAGCAATATAAATGAGCCTTTAACAATTTTTTGTGCCCAACCTCGTTGTGCTTTTTCAGTAATTTCAAACATAAACCGATCCTTCTACTAGTGAAGTTTTAACTATTTAATATTGAAATAAAGAAATAAGTCTTCAGTTTATCCAACATACGCCGCATCCCATAGAGATAGAGAAACTAAGATGTCTAAAAACCCTGGTGCTTGCACTTACCTGTATAAGTTTGGGATCGACTTGGCGACACTTGGCCTACTTGATAAGATAATAGAGATTACTAGCGTGTCAGATGGCGCCAATTTCGTTTCAGTTTCAATTCCGTAACAGGGTATATTTATTTCCTCAGCTTTCTTTTTGAGGCTATTGGTTGAAAATAGACAACTGTCAAACTTCACCAATAGCAAAGCTAGAGTTAGAAGCCCCCGAACATTGCACAAAGAAAGCACTGTCGTGTTGTTTTTCGTATTTTGTACCATTTGAATTTGAGGTGTAACTGCATTCTGACAGACGGAGAATTGGAAATGAAATTGTCATTAAATTGCAGAAAATATTAAATTCAATGCATACAATATGATGAACTATGAAAATCATTATTAGTCGATTCATCAGGATTTGTACTTGCTTTTGGTACCGACTACGGGTGAATATTCGAATATGCGGCTTTATACTGTCCACACAAAATACAAATGTGGCCCATTCTACAAAAAGTATCCTTACACACTACACTACCTGAAAATAATCAATTCCCCACGCACTAATGAACTGATGAACGAGTGATTTTTTAAAGAACAAACTCAGGAATAAGCTAAATAAGATTTCAAATCAAAGAGATGGAAAACGCATAGATACCGACAAAACACTGAAAACAATTTCATATAAGATGCTGCAGATGTGAGAAATTAAGGTCTGACATTAAGCGAGAATATAAACAAACATTTTTGGACGGCGCCATCTACCACAGAGAGAAGCTCTGTTGAAGTAACAAATCTAAACAATATCGATTCAGTTCATTCACTAGGGTTTTAAGACATCCTAAGAGAAACTAAATATAAAGAGAGTTGTCAAACCTGCAGTAAAAGTTGGCACCACGTTTAGAGAGAGACAACATGACGACAAATCTCGCAACTGGCCGAACTAAGTTAGTACCATAGACAAATTGAAAATAAAGAGACTGTTTGAAATATTGGTGATCTTGACCACCAAGTTTTTGGTACGGCCAGTCGCGCATGGAGGCGCTGCCCGCAATCGACAGACGTGTTAACATGATAATTTTCCAATTTCGACATTTGTCAGAAAATAGAAGTTTATTGTTTACACATGTATTTTTTATTATGACAAACCACGCAATTCTTCTACTGTTATTGTCATCGAAACATTATATATAAAAATCATGCTATGGACATGATTTAGGAACCTAACGTCGAAAATAGAATGGTTTGTTATTCGAGTTGAAATGCTGAAATTCCTGGAAATATTCTTTTACAAGGTAAAATATAAGGTGCTTTTCACAAACTGATACTAATTTCCATCCATCAGTTTCCATTTCCTATCACCATTTGAGGAAGTACGAAGTTATGGTCTACTTGATTATCATCAAACTGGTTTGTTTTTATTTTGGTTGATTTCATGATAAGACTGAAGAATATTTTTAATTTTGTTGTTTTTCAGAATTTTATTATTGTTTTGTCTGTAGTTGTACCATTGGTAGACAATGGTTGTACCTTGTCCTAGATGAAATAAACTGTGTTTTTAATAGTGTTTAACTTATTTTTCTTGTTTTACAAGAACTTCAATTTTGTTCTTGATATCACGAAACAAAGAATGTTTTCGAAACTTTATTCTGACCACGAACGAACTAACAGATTCTACGAATCGATTACTGTATATATTTTATTAGTGATCGATTTGCCATTCCTTCATTTCATATTGTACAACCATTCATATGAAATACAGGAATGGCAAATCGATCACTTATAAAATATATATCATATCAACCATATAAAAGTAACAAATTAAAAAACCCGCCTTATCTCCATCGGTAACTGAAGATAAATCTGTTTTACCAACTGTACTAACTTAGTTTGGCCAGTTGCGAGATATGTCGCCACTGTCTAAACGTGGTGCCAACTTTTTCTGCAGGTTTGACAACTCTCTTTATTTTTAGTTTCTCTATGGTTAGTACGGTTTATAAAACAGATTTCTATTCAGCTACCGATTGAGATAAGGCAGGCAGTAATGTTATCGATTTTATAGTATCATTCAAGGTCATCTGCAAATAGGAGGCTGAGAATATTCAAAGAGGTTGTCAAGTCATTAATGAAAATTGAAAACAAGAGAGGCCCTAGATTAGAACCTTGTGGCACTCCAGACGTAACTACGTATAAAGCAGATTTGAAAGATTCGTGTTCAACAAACTGTTTTCGGTCAACTAGGTATGACTCAAGTAGAGTGAGCAGTTGCCTGGAGAGTCCCAATTTTATTAATTTGCTAAGAAGAACATCAAATGCCTTTTGGAAGTCCAAGTAAATAACATCGACTTGATAATGCTTGTCTAAATGAGTACAGAGATATTGATTTAAACATGCAAGGTTTGTTGTACACGATCTGTGTTGTACAAAGCCGTGCTGGGTAGGAAAAATAACTTTCTGAACATGAGAGTAAATTATTTTTTGCATACATATTTCAAAGAGTTTGGAAAAATTACATAAAATAGAAATTGTTCTATAGTTTGTGATGTGACTTGAGTCGCTTTTTTTAATATCGGACATATTCGAGCTGTCTTCCACAGTTCAGGGAAGGCACTGGTAGATAAAATTACGTTGAATATGCCCATAAGAGGTATAGCTAGTATGTCAATACAATCTTTTGCTACAAAACTAGGAACATTATCGACTCCAGCAGTAAGTTTGTTTTTTAGTTTTTTTGAAGCAGTAGCTGTATCAGTTTCGGAAAAAACACCTATGTCTAACATATCTAAGTCAGTATCATCAAAGTTTTCACGGAGCATGTTCTCATCAGAAACTTCTAAAATACTCTGCAAATCCGTTGACAATGTCCACGGGGTTATTAAATACTGCATCACCAAATTTCATCATACCCGGAATACGCTAGTGCCCTTTTTTACCATTTATGAATTTTCTCAGTTCCAAATATCGATTCTGATAAAAGCGGTTTTATATTTCTTGTAGTTTTTAAATGCTAACTCCTTTCTTTTTATGTGGCTAAAAACATCGGCGTCGAACCAGGGAGGGAATTGAAGAGTTCTTGTTTTCAATGGAGCTGTTTTACTGAAGATACAATAAAGTACACGCTGAGTCAACATCTGAACTTTCGGCAACATCGCGCCAATCAGTTGTCCTGATCAGCTCGTACATAACTGGGAAGTTCGCTTTACGAAAATTAAATTGCTTATTAGCATCTGCTGCATTAATAGAAAAGTTATTGGTCTGAGGAATTCGACAGTTCAATGAGATAGAGAGCGCTGGATGATGGGCGTCTATGTTAACGAGAGGTTGATCACATTTGGAGACAATACAATCTTCGCAGTTGGTTATGACAAGATCAAGTTTGCGATTGTTAATATTGGTTATAGAGTTAGTTATATTGTTGAGATTCAGTTGCTTGCATGAATTGAGTATGACTGAAATTAGTGCCATTAAAGTCTACGTCATACTTGGGAATATTGAAGTCCCCTACCAATAGAAAGTTCCCGTTTGTAACTGAATCGGAACTCTCTAGGAACTCGAACAGTGTTTCATAGTGAATATTGTTGCAACTTGGGGGAAATATAAATTACAATAATGCACAAAGAAGAGTTAGCAAGTACCAATTTGCCACCTACAATATCAATTTCAGAGAGTATATCTCTTAGATCTGAGAACGAGATTGGTAGTAGCCTATAATTGTCTCTGGACGACATTAGGACACCGCCTCCTTTGGTGAGATTGTTAGTTGTCAGATCACGGTCTCTTCGAAATACATTATACGTTGGTGGGAAGATTTCTTGGTTATATACATCATCTTGAAGATTGGTCTCTGAGAGGCAGACTATATCCATTTCACCACTGTAGACGGAATTGTAAAAGGCGGTTGTTTTTGTTGTTAATCCTCGAACGTTCTGGTGGTATATGGAAAGACTAAGTGTATTGTGACTGAGTACCGGATCTAGTTTAAATTGACGATTTGGGGTGCCCATTAAAATATTCAATGGTTAGGTTCTTTTCTCCTTCATTCTTTTTTTCATCTAATTTTTGGCGTACCTATCTATAGTATTGAATTTGGCGAGGAGTCTTATCGAAGGATATGAAAACATTATTAAAGTTATTATTTTTCAATATTTTGGAGTTTTCATTGCATGCCAATACTGTGGCCCCATTCTCTAAAGTGACTTTAATATGACGAGGAGTGGTTCTATTGGCATTGTATTTTCCTAAAGTCTATTTCAATCCGAGATTCAGCGCATATAAACAATGATCAGCGCGTGATCGCCTCGTGGCTTGCCGGAATCTGCAATGGTATTGGTCAAACGACCATAAACTGCTACAGCTGCTCTTTGCTGTTTTGATGCAGGTGCGTACTCAGATTCAGTGCGAAGTGCATCGTCGTTAGATGTGTTGTTTGAATTGCAATTGAAAATACCTTGTAGTTTGAATATTGTGTTTTATTTCGAATATATTATAACAGTGTGCTTGCTCCTCGGGCATATACCGAAACTGTTAGTGTATTGTTTAAATACTTGTTCAGTATATTAAAAAATATATCCAGGACACTTGAACATGTCTAGCACGGATACAGCTGATGAGTCTACAGAAATGTGTTTGTCTCCTCCTAGGTAAAGGTCGGAAAAGTCTCATTTCGACATAAAAACCAAGGAAATGATTTTGAACGTCTATAAGCATGAGACTCAAGAAAATCGAACATCACTCGAAAGATGAAATTGTAAACAAAGGGGCAAATTAAACAGGAGTGTGTGGTCGCAGCGTTTACAAAATTATCAGAGAAATACCACTAACCATACATTTTTGGTGCCAAAAACCAACCAAAATCGTAAAAAATGGTAGATTCGGTGGATGAGTTTAATAGAAATGCAATCAGAAGAATAGTGCGACAATATTTATTTAGAAACGAACTTCCTTTCTTTAGAAACGAACTTCCTACTCTTGATAAGACATAAATGACGCTCCAGACCTGCCAAGTTTCAAACGTACCACATTGTATAGATTATTGAAAACATTAAATTTCAAATATCAAAAACGAGGAAGAAATAGCTTGCTTATAGACAGGGATGAAAAAGTGCTATGGAGAAGAGAGTATTTACAAAAAATAAAATCCTACAAGAATGAAAATAGAAAGATTTATTTTTTAGACGAGACTTCGGTAAATGCCGGACATACCAAATCAAAAATTTGGGTTGATAATTCTATCACTTCCTCAAGACGGGCACTTTTTGATGGACTTTCAACAGGATTAAAAAATCCATCAGGTAAATTATAGTAGTACTTATTATATTATTTACATTCATTTACTCTCGGTAAATGTATATTTTACAATTTTGGTATCTATTCGGCTAATTGAATATTACTTTGAAAATAAATGAAAGTACATTGTATCGGGACATTTGAAACAGTTGATATTCAGGCTTTTCGTTGCACGGCATTATTATGATGGCTGCCATATTGAGCTGGTGAATTTGTCTGGGTATATACTACAGCATAAAAAATGCTTTTAGGTAAAGGAAAAAAGCTGATAGTTTGCCACATTGGAAGTGATGACGGATTTGTGGGCTTTTGAATAAAAAAAAACGGAGATTACCACGAGGAAATGGATGGAAAATCTTTTGAAAAGTGGTTTGAGAATATTTTGCCGAAACTTAATGATAACTGTATTGTTGTATTAGACAATGCCCCGTATCATTCTAGGAAACTGGAAAAAATTCCAACTACTGCATCAAGGAAATCAGACATTCAAGACTGGCTGCGTTCTAAGAGTATTCGATTTGAAGAAACATTACTCAAAGTGCAACTTTTGGCGATAGTTAAGGAGCACAGAAAAAATATGATAAATATATCATCGATGAAATGGCTAAAGCTCAAAATAAAATTGTTTTAAGGCTACCACCATATCACTGCGAACTTAATCCCATTGAGTTAATTTGGGCTGACATAAAAAATTTGTTGCGGAGCATAATACTTCATTTAAATTTGCTGACATGAAAAACTTCTTCCATAATGCGATAGCTACCATCAGGTCAGAAAAGTGGAAAAAATGCATTGACCACGTGCAGCAAAAAGTGGAGCAAAAAATGTGGAAATCAGGCAATATTATAGAGCAACAAATTGAACAATTTGTAATAAATGTGAATGATAGTGACACGTCTTCTGACGAACTAGAATGGCAACAGTAACCATTAGATTAATTATATATGTACTTTTGCGTCACCTTGTTTAATACTGTTAATATATTTCCTTCCAATTTTTTTTTGGTATTAAGGTATTGCAAATTTATATCTCTAAAATTCTTAATTTAAATGCATTGAAACTACATTGCAATAACATTTTGTCCTCATTGCGGCCCTGGTCAAAAGTTACGATCACGTGCGTTTGTGTACATTTACTGAATCTTGGATTGGAATATACTTTAGACGCATAGGGTGATTGCGCCAGTTTGCCGGCCACTTCCAGTTGTCGGCCGTTTTTGCCATTTTCATGAAATAATAAGGAAGATACTAACTCTACATATTTGAAAATTCCGCCAAAAGTTCTCCCATACTTTTCCCGCCATATTCCTCCATAGGTTTACCTGTTCTGAGACTCATCATTCTTTCCCTGCTAGTTCAAGAGATGGTGGTCGAAGTGAACGTCGTTTGTGCGTTGGTAAATTGAAAGAAAGTAGTGGGTCATAACTTCTTCAACGGTGAGTTCAAGTGAATTTTTTCCAGATCTACAAGAAAAAACTTATGTAGGGGGTATCTTTATTTGTTGAACTACCATTTTAATGCGAGAAAACTGTAAATGAATGATTTTTTCTTTAAATTGAGGGGTGGCCGGTATATTGGAATCTCAAAACAACTATTTTCCATTTGTCGGCCATGGTGGCCGAGAACTGGATCATATAGCTGAGTATTCGTGGTCCTTCAATGACACGGTCCAATGCTATGGACATTTATCATTCTGTCCTTTTTGAAGTTCCTATGGAAGTTGATTCTGTAGCCAGTTTCCGGCCACCAAAATATAAAATAAATATACTAACTTGCTTTTATATGGCCGAGAATTGGTATAATGTGTGCCAATTGTCGGTCAGCACATTTTTCTATAGAATATTTGCGGTCGACAACTAGCATCAAGAACGCCTGTTCTCGGCCACCCTATCAGACCAGAAATCGCAATCGATTTTCCACTTCGTTTTATTGAATTTCAACAAATTTTGCTATGAAAAGAAGAGTGCTTCCAAGAATATGTCCGGTAATACCTAGGTATATATTATTTTACTACAAAATATTTAAAAATAAATTGATGCCTCGATAGTTGGTACCTACCTACCTAGGTAGGTACCTACCTAGGTGCCTATGTACCTACGCAACTTATTTCTCTTGAAATTTGTTTTCAGATGGCACCCGTCAATAAAATAGCGAAAAAGGAAAATCAATTGACCACTGCGATGTACCAATCTTTCTTCTCTACCTTATTCTGAGGCTGTCAAAAAAGATTATATATGCGAAAATTGTACCTGATTGCAACTCCATACTTTTTCATGCAGATGTTTTTTTTCTGTGATTTTTTGTTTTAAGAAAGAGTATTTTATTTTTTGACGTTTTTATTTTAAATGTTTTTACATTTTATTTGATATATTTTTCTTTTTGTATACTGTTTTGTTTCATTAAACTCAATAAATATGTTGTGTAAGATGTTCATTCGAAAAATCGCTAATATCAACTGTATTGATGGGGAACATAAGATCCATGGCCGAGAAAAGGCATCAATGGACGACAACTGGGTAGGTGGCCGAGAATCGGTGCACTAGCAGGTCGAGAACTGGAATTTGGTGGCCGAGAACTAGCAAAAGTGTACTTTTTGTGGATATTATTTTTTTCTTGGAGGTGTGGAAGCCCTATGGTTCTGTAATATTTTTTTTCATATTACTTATACCTTTTTCTATTCGTCATATTTTTTTTTATTTTCTATCTGCGAATATGTAAATATGAAACCATATCAAACCTACAATATCCCCTTAAGTGGCCGACTACTGGCGCAATCACCCTAGGTCGAATGACATCAGTATTAATATGAGGGTTCACGTTCTTTATGACCTTTGATACATCGTTTAATTCCGCGATGAGTCGATCATCCTTAGATTGAGCTGATTCTTGTTCGGATATGCCGAAAATCATAGGGTTGCATTTTCTAACAGTTCTTTCAGTTCTTTCTTGAATTTCATGGATGACGTCCTCAAACACGCTTGGTGGAATGGAAGTAGGTGGAGCTTTAGCAACTTTTTTCAATTCCTTTACCTCGTCTTGTGAAGACGCTTTCAATGCATTGAGGTCGGAGTCAATACTTTCGCATTCAGTATAGGTCCAAGCGACTGATTTTTTGGCTTTGATTGTGCGGGTTTTGGATGAGGAAAGACTGGCACATACATTACAAAATATACCTTTGCAGATACAGCGATTCAGTT
This sequence comes from Gonioctena quinquepunctata, assembly GCA_018342105.1. Taxonomy (NCBI): domain Eukaryota; kingdom Metazoa; phylum Arthropoda; class Insecta; order Coleoptera; family Chrysomelidae; genus Gonioctena; species Gonioctena quinquepunctata. The sequence continues at coordinate 204,465 of JAFIRS010001673.1, read as the reverse complement.
GCTTTCTGACAAGTTTTACAGCTATCCATTATTACACCCGATTGATACGCCTATGTGGACTTCCAAGAGATAGTAGAACGAACCTTATAGGTTACGAGCTTGTAGTTTTAGGCTGATGACTCTGGACGACACAAATATTCAAGTAGCTTATTGAATTGCTAGTACATCACTTCGCCAATAATAGAATATTCGGAAGAACAAATCTTACAGCCCGACTCCAGAATTAGTGCCGACGATTCTTCATAACACTTAAAGTTTTTCAATGCCTCATGAAACTAAAAAAAATGTATCTTGAATGGCAGTTTGACATTGATAGTAACGTTGAATATCTCTGCAACCATCTATAATTGAAAATTTACCACCACAATTTTCGTGATATAAGAAAGAATGCCTCAAAATGGAGTTAATTCACAAAATCCCTTCAAACGACTATTTTTCAAAAGTGAGCACACTAATTTCATTATCTTGAAATATGATAAATAATCCGATTTAGCTATCTGCAATAATTTTGGAAAAATTTTCAGATGAACCGACAATATATTGTTTTATTATTTTTCTATCAAATAATATGAATTATATCGTATGTATCATTCGAAATGTACTACAAACAAGAAACAAGTTACACAACCTATGCGCAACCTTGGAGGTTACTGACCGTTTATTACATGGAGTGGATGTTGAACACTTTACTTAATTAGTAAATAAACGTTATTATTATTATGAATATTATCAAATATATATCTTCTAACAAAGATGAGTTTTCAAAAAATCATACAAAGTAAACGGGACACAACTGAAGACATCAACTCTCGCTGTTTGACTGATCCGTGGTGGCGTGCGCTCTGTACGAAACGCTACCTGTTCATGTTGAAGTCTTTGAAATAGTCAGTGCGCCAACCAACTAGCTTACTGGCTAGGGTAACCTTGATCAATAAGCGTTCCCCAGACGAGGCCTTCCATTGCACTTGTTCTAACCCTGCGATTATCAAGCGGATAACTCGGGCGTAATTAGTCGGACTGCGACGCCTGTCCGGTGAAATAAATTCAAACATAATATCTAAAGTGATGGGCACAATCAATGACCAACGAATAGATAATTCGAATATTCAAATAATCAATTATCATTCAATGAAATACCCGATACTACGACATCTTGCAATCAATATCTAACTCAGTACCTATGGATTTCAAAATATTTGTAGAAACATAATCAAATTACGTTTCTGTACAAGATTCTCTTTCCATAACGTCAATAGTTCGCTTAGAAAATCTTTTCATAACCTCTACTACAAATTGAATATTGAATCATTCATTAAACTCGTCGTCCGAAATCATGAAGCATGTGATCGTGATATCGCGGTACTCGTCGTTCGAGCATTTCACTCGGTAGTGTATTTGAGTGATGAGTGATTTGAATCATTTCGAATGAATATGTTCAAGTTCTCGATTTACGTAGCATAATTCAAATTTAACGTTCCGAGTTGGCGATTCCTAGATGTGGGCGGTTTTTTCTCCCCTCTATCTGGACTGTGTGGATTTGATATTCGATTATATTTGTCATTCGTCGTGGAACAGACACTGAGAACTTATCCAAGAACCAAATTACTCGGCAGTGCATTTGAATGATCTGATCATTCGAATGATTCTGGTCAAGTTCTCGAGATATCTCGAATTAGGTATTTCAATAATCGCATTATCGATTATTTTTCATTCGAATTAGCCCATCACTGATATATTTAATCTTTACACGCTGTACACAATCCATTCCTTTGGGTACTGAAAAGTGACCGCAAATGCCACTTTACCCGGACGGCCGTTGTTTTTTTTCATGTAGCTTCAACAATGAAAAAACAAATCGATTAAGGGGATATTTGAAAAAAAAAACGTTTGATTTTTTTTACTTTTCTAGCATCTTCAATTGATAATAAAAAATAGCCGATTAATTTTTTAAATTTTTCCTGCTATAGCCTAAAGAACACTCAAAAAATTTTTTTTGGCTGCGGACTAAAAATTATCGGTTTTTTTTGTTTACTTCCAACTTGGGAAAAATTTGTTAAATAACAAAAGCATAATTAATAATAAAATTGAGATGAACATTTTTTTGCCGGCGGATTATTGTTTATTCAACTATCCAGCAAGTGTGCCTGATTTTTTTCATGCCTTACTATTCCATATAGGTAATTAGTTTAAAAAAAAAAATTGTTTAAGCATCCGAGCACAGCGACGTGCGAGCGCCCCGAGTAATCTATTTTCACCCGTATTTTCACCGCTCAATTAAAATTATAAATATTGGTGCAACTTCCTGCTCTCTTTGGATCCATTTTCAGATTTCCGATATCTGCAATAGTTTTCGAGATATTTGCAAAAAACCGACCCCTCTTTTTTTAACTAAATTGTTTATAACTTTTAAACTATTTGTTTGCGAGACATTTTACGTGGAGGCCTTCTGCTACGGGACGAAATGGCACTTGTGAACCAGACTATGAAAGAAGATTATTAATAATAAAATTAAATCATTAGAGAATTGAAAATCAAACATTCAATAATATCAAAGATGATATAATATTAGCTATGACACATTTCGTTAAATACATAATTTCATGAAAAAAGTTATTACCACTCAGTATAACCGGGTAATTCAGTATAATACTCTATTTCAGGCACTTGCGGTACCGGATTTTTGCAAGCTGATAATTTTGGTGAGTTGATTATTCACCAGGTGTCGGTAGCTGCGTCTCCTCATAGCAGCTGTGGAGAAATGTAACGGATACCCTCATGAAAGGTTACACTTTAATCTGGTTTCTCTTCAGTGCGAATAAATCTTTCGCCTTTTACTAAAGATTTCCGTGGAGAGGAGCAATGTAAATGAGTCTTTAACAATTTTTTGTGCCTAACGATGTTAGGCTTTTCATTTAATTCAAAAACATAAACCGACCTTTATCTACTCAAGTAATTTTACTAAAGATAAACGTTCAACGTCTGTTAGAATTTATTTGATACTCTGTGTATATCATAGTTCATTGTTTGTTTATTGTTTATCATGTATGTAGTATTCAAAAAAGATAGAAGTTTGACAAGTAAAAAAGTCATCAAGCAAAACGGAATATTACATTTATTTTACTAAAAATAACATTATTTCGAAAGAGAGCTTACATTTTGGTCCTTCGAGCCGGCAGAATCAGAGTTGTCGACGTTAAAGTTGGTTCTTCCATTTACCGGCGACCAGTTGTCAAGATATGCAAATTGGAACTGGAAGGATCGTGAAATTCTTCACCAGGGGGGAGAATGTTAAAATTTATTTGATACTCTGTGTATATCATAGTTCATTGTTTGTTTATTGTTTATCATGTATGTAGTATTCAAAAAAGAAAGAAGTTTGACAAGTAAAAAAAGTCATCAAGCAAAACGGAATATTACATTTATTTTACTAAAAATAACATTATTTCGAAAGAGAGCTTACATTTTGGTCCATCGAGTCTAAAAAGAACCTACCAATGGATGATCTACGGAGAAGTTCACGAAAAAATGCGGGAGAAAATAAGAGTCTACCCGCTGACTTCACATGGCCCGAAAAATTTGGTGAAAGAACTTCGATCGCATTTTCCAAAATATCCAACAATAGTTCACATAACTCTCAGCTGAGCTTAGAACGACAACGGATTGCTATCGAGATGGAAAAGAAAATGCAGACGTTGGAGAAACAGAAACTTGAGATAGATAACAGTATGCGGCTATTGCAGATGGAACATGATCTGGAAAATGCTAGACTTGATGCAATCGAAGAAGTAAAGAGCCACAGAAGTCAGTCAAATGGTACAAATGAAAAAACTACCATTAGCACTCAACAACGAAACAAGGTACCCCATTGTTTATATCCAGAAGTTATGGTAGTGAATGATAAATCCAGTTCTTCAGATCATGAACAGTTCGATCTGGAAGTAGCATCAAAACATAAATTTGTGAGTGAATGGGTGAGAAAATCCAACGAACAGTGTCAAAATGATGATCATCAAAGAGTTCTCAGCGTAGTAGAAGACGAATCGATACCTCCTCCCAGAAATGATGACCCAGCTAGGAAAAAATCAGAAATTGAGATTTTGGTAACAATACAGATGCGATAAAACGGTTACAAAAACTGTTGTCCCTACATCAAATGAACACAAGCAAGATAATATGTTCCTAAGGCGTCAGGTCGTTGAGAAAGACTTCCGAAATTCGCTGGGAATCCTGCTGAATGGCCCCTTTTTCATCAACAATATCAGATAATTTCCAAATTATGTGGTTTCACCAATGAGGAAAAAATGTCAAAGCTACAAAAATGCTTAACAGGGGAGGCTAAATCTGCCGTCGCGGGAATGATGCTCACATCGGAAAATACTGATTTGGTGATGGAAACCCTGCAACTTCAATTTGGAAGACCAGACTACATTATTGAAGTGATCATTACGAACATTAAACAACTTCCAAATTTGAAAGAGAAAAATATCGAGAAACTCATTCAGTTTTCCAACGAGGTAAACAACCTTGTAGCAACTATGGAAACCTTGAACTCCAAAGGACATATGGAAAATCCACACTTGATTAGGGATTTGGTCTACAAACTTCCTGACATGTTGAGACTGAAGTGGGGTGAAACAGTTGCAGAAAAATGTGGAAGAATAGATTTGAAGGATTTTTCGAAGTGGTTGAAAGATATAGCTAAAGCAGCATGTTACGTTAGTCTGCCAAATGAATTGAATTCTCCAACTCAACCTGAAAAGCATATTCAAAAAACACTTCCAACAAAAAAATTTGAACGAGTATTCAGTACGAATGAAATAACGAAAAAAGTTTGTAGTTATTGTGGGCTGAACATGAAAGATCCTGTTCCAAACTCCAATCAGATGACGTTGATGAAAAATGGAGGATTGTTACAGAAAAAAAAGCTATGTTTCATATGCCTGAAGGGGAAAAAACAGAAATTTAGATGTAATAGAAAAACGGTGTCTTGTGGATGGTTGTCAAAGCTTCCATCATCCACTTCTCCATAAGACTTCAGTATTGATACAGTCAAATACAAATCTCCATATTGATTCAGTTCTTGCAACACAGACTGACAAAAGAAAGTTTTGTTGAGAACAATTCCCATAAGAATTCATGGCCCCAATAAAGAGATGAAAATTATCGCTCTTTGCGATGAAGCCTCCACTGTAACAATAATTGATAGAGAAGTATCAAAAAAGCCTCGGACTAATTGGAACGAAAGAAGCTCTTTGTTTACAGTGGACCAATGATATTATCTCAAGGCAAGAAAATTCTGAAAAATTAAACTTGAAAATCTCCAAAAATCAGGATGGTGCCGAAATATTCACAATGATGGGTGTTCATACTATAGAAAATCTCTCACTTCCTTCACAGTCGGTGAATATGGATCAGTGGAAGTCATTTCCTCATCTGAAAATCTACCAATCGAAAATATACGAAATGAAAAACCACTCTTTAATTGGCCAAGACATCAAACTTATCGCTCCCAGTCAAGTTCAGGTGGCCCAGAAGATTCTCCAGTGGTTACAAAATGCAAATTGGGTTGGTCCTCCACGGTCCTGTTCTGGAGGATGAAGATATGAAAATCAGAGCTACACGTTACATATATGTGACAGAGAAGCTGACAATGAGTTGCATGAAATGTTGAAACGTGCTTTTGTCAATGAAGATTTTGGGATAAAGCCAACCCAGAGTTTGGGAGGTTCTGAAGAAAACAGAGCATTTGACATCATGAACAGAACAATCAAACGCATTGGTGATAGATTCAGAAATTGGTTTACTTTGGAAAAATGATGAAACTACATTACCAGAAGTAAATACAATGCCATCCAACGTTTAACATGCATGGAAAGTAAATGTATGCAAAATGAGGATTTCGCTATAAAGTACCAACAAAAAAATAGATTATTATATTGAAAATGGTTTTGCCAGGAAGTTATCTAAACAAGAAGCTTTGATTGGAGGTCCTCGAACTTTGGTATTTCCACACTTTGGTGTCGTTAATCCAAAGAAACCTGGCAAAATGAGATTGGTATTTGACGCTGCTGTCAAATCCAATGGATTCAAGTCTAAATGATTTTTATTACCTGGTCCTGATTTACTGCAATCATTGGTGGCGATCATCTGGAAGTTCAGGGAGAGAAGAGTCGGCTTTTGCGGAGATATCAAAGATATGTTTCACCAGGTGATGATTCGAGAAGACGATAGGTGTGCACAAAGGTTCTTATGGAAAATTTGAATAGAAAAACCACCTGATGTCTACGAGATGATGGTAATGATATTTGGCCCCAAATGTTCTCCAGTTTGTGCTCAGTTTGTTAAAAACTACGTTGCACAAGAACAAGCAGAATCTCAGATATCTTGACTGCAATAACCAGGAAGTTTTATGTGGACGATTACCTTGATAGCAAAAATTCAGAAAAAGCAATTGAAACTATACTCGAAGTTCGAAGAATTCGGGCCCAAAAAGGAGGATTCAACATTGTGAACTGGATGACGAACTCACCGAAAGTTAGAAAGAGCTGGGTTTGGTTTAGTTGTCAAGAATTTAGATGAAGAAAACCTACATCATTACTAGGCCTTTGGTGGGACAGTGAAAGACGAATTTCTGTTCAGAATCAATAATGAATATACCTCGGATAAATCTTTCACCAAAGGGAAGTCCTCAAATCTCTGATGTCTATTTTCGATCCTATTAGTTTTCTCGCATCATTTACATGCGAAGCAAAGATTTTGCTGCAGGATTTTGGCGTTCTGGAATCAACTGGGACGATAACTTCCTGAAGACTTGATGAAAGTCTGGTGTAGGTGGATAGCCGGTTTTCGACAAATCGAAAAAATTAGGATTCCCAGATGTTATTCGGTGAATATTCCCGGGGGCAGATAACATTGAAATTCACTCATTTTGTGACAGCAGTCAGAAAGCTTACGCCTGTGTAGTTTATTTGCGAATTTCAAGAGGCCTACAAACAGAAGTTTCATTCATTGCCGCAAAACTAAAGTTGCACCGTTGAAGTTACTTTCTATTCCGCGATTGGAACTTCAGGCAGCTGTCATGTCAAATAGACTGACAACTTCAATAAAAACGAGCTGGAACTGTCAGTGAATAAGACATTCTATTGGACAGATTCAAAGTGTGTCCTATGTTGGATACGAGGAGATTTGGAAGTACAAACAATTTGTTGCTCATCGAGTCGGAGAAATACATGATTTAACAGAAATAAGTCAATGGAGATGGATTCCTACCGACATGAATGTAGCAGATGAAGCAACAAAAAAGAATACCCCAAACAGAAAACTATTTCTGATGAATGGTTCACAGGGCCGAGTTTTCTGAAAAGATCCGATGAATATTGGCCAAAAGAAAAAGAAATGGACCCATCAGACATTGTCGACATGGAAATGAAAAAGATATGTTCTGGTACTCACTACGTATTTGCCATAAACAATTTTTCGGAATCCCTACCAGACATCAAAAGGTTTTCAAAATGGCTTCGACTCATCAGAAGTACAGCTTGGATGTTGCGGTTCATAAAGCGGACGAAAAAAATTATACCGGAGAGACAAGAGCTGTCCATTGAAGAATTGGATGAAGCTGAAAATTTATGGATCAAGAAGACCCAACAAGATTTTTATAGGGATGAATTGGATCATCTGAACGATGGAAAAAGAATAAATAGGAGAAGGAAGATTGGAAGTTTGTGTCCGGAATTAACAGAAGGATTTATGGTTGTTGGTGGCAGGATAGATATGGCTGATTCCAGAAAAAGCGAACGAAGAAACCTATAATCCTATATCCAAAACATGAATACACCCAACTACTCATTCGCCATTTCCATGAAAAGTTCAGACACCAAGGGGTTAATCTTGTTCTTAATGAGCTACGGCAAAGATTTTGGATTGTCGATGGAAGAGCAGCAGTGGAGTCTACATTTTTCAACTGTCAATATTGTAAGAATAGGAAAGCTAGGCCAATTCCCCAAATTTTGGGTCAACTTCCCACTGCCAGACTCACTCCCAATACGAGAGCCTTTGTGAACGTAGGCTTGGATTACTTTGGTCCTTTTTATGTCACAGTGGGAAAGGAGAAAAGAAAAAAGATGGGGTGTTTTGTTCACCTGTTTAGCAGTCAGAGCTATTCATTTGGAAGTTTCACATTCTTTGAACTCGGATTCTTGTATTATGGCAATAAAAAGAATGATAGCGAGAAAGAGGTAAACCGAAAACAATTTTTTGTGATAACGGGACAAACTTCCGAGGAGCGGATAATGAAATTCGAAAAGCAAAAAAAGATCTGAATAACACCTCATTCATCAACTCTGTTACTTCAGATGGTATAAACTTCAGGTTCAATCCTGCAGCAGCACCTCACATGGGGGGTGTGTGGGAACGATTGATTGGATCTGTTAAAAAGGTAATAGGAAAAATTTTATATGGACAATCGTTGAAGGATGAAACTCTTCAAACACTCTTTGCAGAAGCTGAGAATATTGTTAATTCTCGCCCCCTCACCATTTATCAACCGATCCCTATGATCTCGAACCACTAACTCCAAATCATTTTTTGTCTGGTTTCGCAAATAATGATAGTTCAATCATGAAGTGGACCCAGATAGTAATTTTTGAAGCGTGAATGGAGAAAGGCAGAAATGTTAAGAACATCGTTTTGGAACAGATGGTTGAAAGAATATCTTCCCACCCTTAATAAAAGAAATAAATGGACGTTTGATCAGGCACGGATTGAAAAAGATGATATTGTCGTAATGGTAGACGATGATGTACCAAGACATAAATGGAAACTTGGCAAAATAGTACAAACATTCCCAGGTCCTGACGGCAGAATCAGAGTTGTCGACGTTAAAGTTGGTTCTTCCATTTACCGGCGACCAGTTGTCAAGATATGCAAATTGGAACTGGAAGGATCGTGAAATTCTTCACCAGGGGGGAGAATGTTAGAATTTATTTGATACTCTGTGTATATCATAGTTCATTGTTTGTTTATTGTTTATCATGTATGTAGTATTCAAAAAAGATAGAAGTTTGACAAGTAAAAAAGTCATCAAGCAAAACGGAATATTACATTTATTTTACTAAAAATAACATTATTTCGAAAGAGAGCTTACAACGTCATTTTTGATACAAAGAATTAGTATAGCAATTCAAAGGGGCACTGCTTCTTCTGTAATGGGTACAATTTCTCCATCGCATCCACTGGATGAATTATTTTATCGTCCCAATTTTCCTAAGAGATACATATCAGTTATCAAAGATAATCACTCAGTACTTTCCAAAAAATCAATATCAGTTTCTCTACCACCTTCTTTGAATTACAAGAACAATGAACCTATGGATTCTTCGTTAAACATGAGTGAGCATGCCATACCAACAAGAGACTCCATTTCTACATTTGGCCTAGAGGATTGAAGAATGTAGGAAATACCTGTTTTATGAATAGCATGATCCGTCTCTCGAACACCAAGGTTTTGTTGGAATTTTTCAAGAATGGTTTTTGTATGGAGGATTTAAATACTACATCAAGAATGAAAGGAAATTTAGTGAAATCTTTTATATCTTTGATGGAAAATATCTGGAGTCCTGATTCTTCTCGAAAAATGGTGGATACTTCACATTTCGTCCGTCTATTCAGAAATTTTGCTCCTTCCTTCGATCATAACGTCCCAGCAGATTCGGAAGAATTTCTAAGATACCTTCTGGTAGGTTTACATTAAGATTTAAACAAGGCGAGTGCAGAGATTCATCCATCACCAAACGATTTTGTTATCACGAATGATAATCAGAAAGCTTCCATTTCTTGGACAAGATATCTGTCTACTCATAATTCCAAAATTGTGGATACATTTGCCGGTCAGCTGAAGTCTATATTGAGATGTACTTTTTGTAATTACTGCTCGTTACTTTTGAACCTTTCTGGGTACTTTCAATCCCTATTCCAGACTTGCCAAACGAAGTCGTGAATTTAACACAATGTATTGAACTGTTGACAGAAGAGGAGACTTTGACTAACGATGCGAGCCCATACTGTTCAACTTGTGGAATGGAAGGGGAGTTCAAAAAGATGATTCGTATACAAACATTTCCAAAAATTTTAGTTATACATTTAAAACGTGTTTCTTCGACCGATGGCAGTAAATTAGACAATGTGATTAATTTTCCGATACAAAATTTGAATTTGGACCAATAGTCTGCTCAGGATGGAATGAATACTCTTTATAATATCTACGCCATATCTAATCATAGCGGCAGCATTTCCAATGGACACTATACTGCATATTGCAAACACCCTTATTCTAATTGTTGGCACCTCTTCGATGACTGCCGTGTATTTTCCAAGATTGATTCTCTCAGCTCCCAGGGAGCATGTGTCCTTTTCTATGAGAAAGTTGATGATCTGATTTCTGATAGTGTTGTGGGTTTTTCCGGGTTTTCCTCCAACTGAAACAGCAAATGCGCCATCACTCCGAGTCCCGGGCTTCAATCAATATTTTCATCTTGATATTATTTTATATTTAAAACTTTGCTTTTGTATTTTTTAATTCTGAATAAAGTTGTTGTTTTTATGTAGTGACTAACTGATTCTACTATGAATAATTTCTATTGAAATCATGAAATAATCAATCATCCGTTTAACAAATAACGCCACCTCTAAACACCCCATTCCCTATTTTTACGCCGTTTATCTGTTATGCCGAGTTAATATGACATATTTTTGTATTTCGCCTTAAAACTTTGGATTAAATAAGTGTTCGTAGCTGCGCTTAATTAACCATAGCAGCTTTAGAAAAAATGTGACACATACCCTTACGAATTGTTACTCATTACTATGGTTTCTCTTCAGTGCGAATAAATTTTTCTCTTTCATAAAGATTTCGGTGGAGGAAAGGAGCAATATAAATGAGTCTTAAATATATATTTATGTCTAACGAGGCTTTTTAGTGAATGCAAACATACGCATTCACATCCTGTGGTGAATCAACTATGGTAAATATGTACCTACAACTGTGGTAAATATTTACCTACATTGAATCATATTAATTTGAGCTACCCTTCGATTTCCTTCTCCGCTTCATTGTACCTTTTATTTATTCATCATGTTATCTTATATCATCGTACCAGAACACCTGCACCAGACATTGGCACTTAATCATGGATATAAAAAATATTGTGATTCTTTAGAAGATTAATCACAACACTTAATGTTTTGCGATTCCTTAAAAAAAAAATCTTGAATGAAAGTTTGACATTAGGAATGATGTTGAATATGCTTGCTTAATCCTCAACTATAATTGAAAATGCACCAAAATCTTCTTGATATGATAAAAGAATGCCTCAAATGCGTAAGTTAATTTCAGAAAAACCCTTGAAACTGTTTTTCAAAATTAAGCATACTAATTTCATTATCTTGAAAAACAAATAATCCCATTATATCTAACGATTCTCGAAAAATAACCGACAATACAATCTGTTTTTATTATGAATGATTTCAAATATATATTTTCCAACGTATACGAATATGAATTGCTTTGTGTCTTCCACTTACATATTCTTCATCGGAACATCCTTTTCTATTCGTATGAAAATTCCCACGTATGGTTCGAGAATAGTAGCCCAGGCCCCCGTACCTTGGAATACATCAACAACTTATTGATCAACTCTGCGCTGGTTTGACTGGATCCGTGAGGTGGCGTTGCCTCTCTGTGCGAAACGCTACACTCGTTCATGTTGAAGATTCATTTTGAAATAGACAGTGCTGGCCTTACCAAAGCATACTTACCTGGCGTAGGGGTTAACCGTGATCAATAAGGCGGTTCCCCCAGGACGAGGCCTTCCCATTGCACTTCGGTTGGGCTGAACCCTGCGATTATCCCTAATGCGGATAACTCGGGCGCGTAATTTTTGGTAGTCGGGACTGCGTACGCGCTGTCCCGGTGTAATTAAATCTAAACAAAAGTATGTTAGATAAAGGAATAGTTGTAATTTTAACTGGCGATTATTTTTGAGTATATTGAATGAACTTACTTACCACAAACTACATTTATAATTATTTCGACATTGGCGTAATTTAAAAAGCTTTACTTACGTTTCCGAAGTTGTACGAAAACTATCTGAATATTTTATTTGTTTTACTGCTGCGTGCGGGAAATTTTAAAATCAAACAAACATAAGCTGCATTATTTACATCAGCGATTACAGACGAATGTCAGTGGTCAGTACCGATATTTAGCGTTGTTTGGCGACTCAGTTATAGCCTGGTAACAAGGGGGGGCTTTTTGGATGGAAACAAAAATTATGAGCGAGGCGGCATTCGAATCGTAATGGCATTTGGAAAAAAACTCCCGTTTGCAAAAATTGCTAAAGTTATAAACATTTTATAAAAAAAAAGTTTGGTTTTTTGCAAATATCTCAAAAACTATTGCAGATATCCAAAATCGGAAAAAAGATTCAGAGTGCAGAAAATTTCCTAAAAAACCAATAGTAAGGAATGAAAAAATTCAGGTACTTTCTAAATACATAAATAAACAATAATCCGTCGGCAAATTTTTTTTACCGCAAATACTCTATTAATTATGCTTTCATTAATTATCTCGAAATGATTTCAGATTACATGCAACCCCTATACTCATTCGAAAAACCATTCGAAACACGAATTGATGAATCTGGATGGGCCCCGAGTATAGAATCACAATCAACTGCGGACATAGTCTGGTATACAGACGGTTCAAAGACAGTTGAAGGAACGGGAGCAGGAATACATGGGGTAAGGCCAAGAAGGGATTACATAATACCACTTGGTAAATACTCACGATATTCCAAGCTGAAACACATGCTATCATGGTATGCATTCAGAAGAATCTAGAAAGTGGTTATAGGAAAAACACATCACATTCTATCTGACTGTCAAAGTGCTATCAAAGCACTCAACTCTACACAGATAAAGTCCAAACTGGTCTGGGACTGCCTCCAGAACCTCATCGAGCTGGCAAAACACAACAAGGTCACCTTGATGTGGGTGCCAGGTCATAGAAGCGTGAAGGCAACGTCAAAGCGGACCAGCTAGCTAGACAAGCATCTGAAACGCTATTCACAGGGCCAGAACCTGCACACGGGATTAGCAAAACCGATGCAGGACCCTGATCGCCGAGTGGATAAAAGAAGACACCAACAATATTGGGATCAAACTGTCGGGCAAATACACAACAAAGTCATGGTAGGGCATCCAAACCGGACCCTGACGGCTGACCTTCTGAACCTGAACAGAACGAAGGCTCGTATAATAATAGGTCTGTTGACTGGACACTGCGGCCTAAGAAAACACCTAAACACCATGGGAGTACGCAGGGAAACCGTGGAGTGTAGGCTGTGTGATGAAGAGGAGGAAACAGCCTCTCATATCATCTTCGACTGTGACGCCCTAAGTAGTAGGCGACACAGAACCTTTGGAGAGATCAGCCCGGAAACAGGCATGAATCCGAAGAACCTTATCAACAGGCTTCTTAACCTAATTAAAGGCACAAACCTGTTTGAATGAGGAACCACTGACGACAGAGTGATACAATAGACCCTAGCTGGTCGCAGTGTCAAGGGAAGCTAAGTGCCAACCCTGTCTCTGGCTCGTCAGTCTCAAACCAACCAACCAACCAACCATTAATTATCAATTCTTAAGTTGAACATTAACATAAAAACCCTGATTTTTTTTTCTTGGAGCAATTCTTCAAAGACTTTAAAAACGATCCCTGTTGGAAAATAAAAAAATAAAATTTATAAACAATGTAAGACATTGAAAAATGAAAAACATGAAGCAATGAAAAATTTTTTTTTTTCAAAGAATGCCCATTATTTTGTTTTTTATTGTTAAAATACATGAAATTTTTTATTTTTTTTCACTCTTATTGTTTAAATCATTGTTATAAAAAATGAATGCCCATTATTTTGTTTTTTATTGTTAAAATACATGAAATTTTTTATTTTTTTTCACTCTTATTGTTTAAATCATTGTTATAAAAAATGATTTCTTAAAAAAAATGCAATGCTCAAAATCGCACTTGTTTTAATCTTTTTATTGAAAGTAAATATTAATATTAAGGAACTATTTTTTTAATATTTTTCTATTGTTCTTTCGTATTTCTTGAATAAACAATTTATAATAAAGAGAGAAATTTCAGCGTTAAATTTTTTTATTTGTACAAAATGAAATTATAACAACCATGTGTCGTTTTTGGGGGTTTTTTCATTTTATAATATACAATATTTTTGTCTTTTTAACTTTCGCACCTGGTTTTTTATTTTTGTAATTGAATAATTTTAAATTACGTGCAATTATTTCTAAAAATACTTCGAGAAAAATATTTTTTAGGCTTTAAAATTTAAATATCTCATAAACTATAACAGATACAAGTATTTTCATGGTTAATTAATAGCTTTTGGCTGAAGCTATAAATAACTCCATTATTTTATCAAATATGAATAAAAAAAGTAAGTAAACAAAAAAAAACTTTATTAGCCTGAGTGTCTCATTAACTAAAAGTAATTAAGACATGTTCACATTATTTCTGTATTTTTGAGTAATCTTCTGGAAGGTTTTTTTGGTGGTGGCTCATATAAATAATATAAAGGGCAAGCCGAAAAAAATTTTGCTCGACATATTTTTACTAATAATAGCAAATTATTCAATAAATAATAGAGTATTTGTTCATTGAATAATGAAATCTTGTCGTATATGTAGTAAGTTTATGAACTCTGCATAACAGATGCCCGTCGTAAAATGAGGTCAAAACAGATTCAACTTTAGAATTCAATTTTACTATATGGTATGTATGTATATAATAATAGGCGATACTCTTGAGATGTGTGTGGGGGACGTCATTTGGTGAACTGATTGAAGATTATTTTAATGATTCATATTCTATAGATACAGTAGTAACTATTCTAGAATAACATATCTCAACTAGATCACAGCATAGAAGTTATACTGCGACCAGATAATGGCAGATTTATGTTTATATTAATGAAAAGCCCAACATAGTTGGGCACAAAAAATTGTTTAAAGACTCATTTATATTGCTCCTCTCCACGGAAATCTTTAGTAAAAGGCGAAAGATTTATTCGCACTGAAGAGAAACCAGAGTACCTTGTATCAATGAATGAGGGTATCCGTTACATTTCTCTAGAGCTGCTATGATGAAACGCAACTACCGACACCTGGTGAATAATGAGCACACCAAATGTATCGGCTTGCAAAAATACCAGCACGGCAAGTGTCTAAAATAGTTGAGTACTGAATTACCTGGATATACTGAGTGGTATTTGAAGATGGTTATGTGGTGGCTAGTAAACTGGGTGTACCGCAAACACCCATATAGGGCTGTTGCTAAAGGAACTCTAAATAACTTGTTTCATGAATTTATGTATTATGGAATAGAAAACGTCAACTTTTGAAGAGAAAAATATTGAAAAAAAAAACACAAAATATATTAATTCTGCTACCTCGATATTACTACATTTATTGGATCGTTTGGAAAGTTTGTTTTTGTTTTGTACAGGCGCCTCTGCTGTGAAATAACTTTATTATGTGGTATTTCATCACGATTTTTTTTTGGTATAACATTCAAATTTTTTTCCCTTCTCGAATTTTTTGTATACATAATTGATAGAAATTAAATAAATAATTGAGTTAGAGCTTCGATTGGAAGCTTAATTTGTTCATTGGTTAATGAAGAATAAGTCTAGATGTTCTTGTATCTCCAATAGTTTATAAGTTATATCAATTACAAAAATAAAAAAACCCGGTGCGAACGGTAAAGTTAAAAAGACGAAAAATTAAAATTTGTTTTTTCCCAAAAACGACACATGGTTGTTATTATTTCATTTTGTACAATTGAAAACGCTAACATTTCTTTTATTATAACAAAGTATTTATTAAATAAACAAATACAAAATATTTTTTTTGAAATACGAAAGAATTATTTGAAAAAATGGTTCCCCAATATTAATATTTACTGGCAAAAAAAATGCTCTATGTTTTTCATTTTTCAATGTCTTACATTGTTTATAAAAAATTTAAAAATCACAATTTTTTTATTTTTTTAACGGGATAGTTTTTTATGCCTTTGAAAAATAGCTCCAAGAAAAAAAAAAGTTTTCAACAATTATCAGGGGTTTTATGATAACTTATTAAGAATTGTTAATTAATAAAAGCATAACTAATAGAAAAATTGCGGTACATTTTTTTTTCCGGCGGATTATTGTTATTTATATATTTAGAAAATACCTGCATTTTTGTATTTCTTAATATTCATATTTAATTGGTTGAATTTTTTTTTTGTTTAAGCATATTTTTACCCGTATTTTCACCGCTCAATTAAAATTATTATATTGATGGTACAGTTCCAGGTTTTTTTAGGAGATTGCTCTCTTTGGATCTTCTTTCCGATTTTGGATATCTGCAATAATTTTTGAGATATTTGCGAAAAACCAAACCACTCTTTTTTTTTAAATTAAATTGTTTATAACTTTTGCAATTTTTGCAAACGGGTTTTTTTAACTTTTTTCTAAATGCCATTACGAATCGAATGACACCTCACTCATAATTTTCGTTTAATTTTTTTGGTTAGGGACACTTGTTTTATGTGCATATGACGAGACGATATATTTTGATAAATTGAGACGCCTTTTGAGTTTCCATTTTTATTAAAAAAAATATATTTTTTTCGATAAACGGAATGAAATCGCTTCGAAAAAAAAAATTCCATTGAAGCTGTATGTTACGAATGTGGGAGGTTTTTATCGAAATACCTTTTAACTCGGCATGTTAAAACGTTTCACTCTGGTTTATTTATCATATGTTTATTGCACCAGAACCAACATTGAATGCAGTAAGAAGGGGAAAAAATTTGAATGTTATATTAAAAAAAAATCGTGATGAAATACCACAATAAAATTATTTCATGCAGAGACGCCTGTACAAAAAAACTTTCCAAACGATCCAATAAATTTAGTAATGTCGAGGTAGCAGCAGAACATATTGCCATAAATCACATGTATCCACAAAAAAGACATTGAAGTTTCGCATTAATATATTTTGTGTTTCTTTTTTCTCAATATTTTTCCCCTCAAAAGTTGACGTTTTCTATTCGATAATACATAAATTCATGAAACAAGTTATTAGAGTTCCTTTAGCACAGGCCCAAATGGGTGTTTGCGGTACACCCAGTTTACTAGCCACCACATAACCTTTACTTCAAATACCACTCAGTATATCCAGGTAATTCAGTACTCCACTATTTTAGACACTTGCCGTGCTGGTATTTTTGCAAGCCGATATATTTGGTGTGCTGATTATTCACCAGGTGTCGGTAGTTACGTTTCATCATAGCAGCTCTAGAGAAATGTAACGGATACCCTCATTCATTATAGACGTTACTCTGGTTTCTCTTCAGTGCGAATAAATCTTTCGCCTTTTACTAAAGATTTCCGTGGAGAGGAGCAATACAAATGAGTCTTTAAACAATTTTTTGTGCCCAACGTCGTTGGGCTTTTTAAATAATACAAATATAAACCTGTCCTTATCTAGAGAGTAAATAATTTTTGTATAGTTTAAGATGTCTAAAAACCCTTGTGAATGAACTGATTCGATATTGTTTAGATTTTTGAGTGGACACCACCTGTTACTTCACGAGAGCTTCTCTCTCTGTGGTAGATGGCGCCGTCCAAAAATGTTTTGCTATATTCTCGCTTAATGTCAGAACATAATTTCTGACATCCGCAGCATCTTATATGGAATTATTTTCAGTGTTTTGTCGGTATCTATGAGTTTTCCATCTCTTTGATATGAAATCTTGTTCAGCTCATTCCTGAGTTTGTTCCTCAAACAATAACTCGTTAATCAGTTCATTAGTGCGAGAGGAATTGTTCATTTTGAGGTAGTGTAGTGTGTAAGGATACTTTTTGTAGAATGGGCCACATTTGTATTTTGTGTGGACTAAAGCCGCAGATTTTTCGCAAATTTTCGCCTGTATTCAATACCAAAAGCAAGTACAAATCTTGACGAATTGACTAATAATGATATTTCCATAGTTCATTATATTGTATGCATTGAATTTTTTATTTTCTGCAATTTAATGACAATTTCATTTCCAATTCTCCGTCTGTCAAAATGAAGTCAACCTCAAATTTAAATCGTACAAAATACGAAAAACAACACGACAGTGCTTTCTTTGTACAATGTTCGGGGACTTCGAATTCTAGCTTTGCTATTGGTGAAGTTTGACAGATGTCTCTTTCCAACCAATAGCGAAGCTAGAATCAAAACCCGCGCACAGTTCGCCTCAAAAAAAAATCTGAGGAAATAAATATACCCTGTTACTGAATTGAAACTAAATCGAAATTGGCGCCATCTGACACGCTAGTGATCTCTATTATCAAGTAGGCCAAGTGTCGCCAAGTCGATCCCAAACTTCTAAGGTATAAGTGCAAGCACCAGGATTTTTATTGTGTCAATTTCTGAGCTTCTCTCATGCTCGTACATATAGATTAATTTTTTTGGATAAATTTCATGTTTCGTTTTTCTACTTGATTTGAAATGGATATCCTTCATCAGAAGATATCCTAGGAGGGATGGGGACATGAGATATCCAAAGCAACCATAAATGAATTTAAATATTCTCGTAGATACACAAATTGTACCTTTTCAAATATATGTTGTCGCGGGGACCCTCTGCGACCACAGAACAGATATACATGTGTCTGCGACAGCCTGGCCATACTATACGCATAATTACTGGCGACATCTGTCATTTTGTTGAGGAAGGTCGAAGGTCATAGTCATAGCACTGAATCCAAACGAAAGTCGTGTTTTTTTTTCTATTTTCTTTCGTTTTTGATACCCTGTTGGTCTGGACATAATGGTTTTCATCTGTAGCAATTGATTGTTTCCAAAGGGAATTATATATTGACCGAATACAGGTAAATATCAATCGAGAAGGACATAACCTATAAAAATCCATTGTTTCCAATGCATTTGTGTTTGCTGTTTGAGTTTCGATATTTTCACAAATGCTGAAAAGCACCTCGTTACATTTGCCACAATACACGAGTTTTCCAAATGTCACAGTGCCCAGATTAAAAATGGTGTGAATGCCTACAACAGTGGACATATGTTTGGCTCTGAGATCTAATTCAGATGACATGATGCATTAGATGGAATACCCATTGATAGTTATTGAATCATAGTGAGATTCTGATTATAAACAGGAAAATTTGGGAATAAATGAAAGTGAGTTATCGCAATGAAAGAAAAAATAGCATATGTAGAAATATAATCCCACAATAAGATATGTCTATATGTTCGACCCCAAAACTATTACCGAAGATTTTTCACAACACTCAGTTTTGCAGTGCCCCTAGAAAGTAGAAAAATATCTCGAATGGAAGTTTGACATTAGGAATTAACGTCAAAATGAAAAGTTAATTTTAGAAAAAGCCCCTCAAACTAGTATTTTTCAAAAGTAAGCATACCTACTAATTTCATCATCTTGAAAAAGGAACCGACAATACAATTTCTTTTTTTTTTTTTCATTATAAATGGTCCCAAATACACATCTTCCAACAAAAAACTAAGATACAACGTGAAGCGGGTCCTGGACCACAACCTTGGAGGACATCAACAACTTATTGATCCTCTGCACTGGTTTGATTGGATCCGTGGAGTGGCGCTGCGTCTCAACCCAGTACGCTACACTCGTTCATGTTGAGGAATCGTTGTCAAATGCTCATTGTTGGCATTGTCAAGGCATAATCGAGATTAACGCGGAAAAGAGCCAAGCAATACTTTTCACCAGAAGGCGAACAACACCGTCAGGACATGTCATCTGTCATCATGAATTACCAACGAATCCCATGGGCAAACGAGGCCAAAACCTTGGAGTCACCTTGAACAAAAGATTGACATTCATGCAACACGTAGACCGGAGGCTCGGACTAGCGAAAGCAGCCCGAAAGAACCTCTACCCCCTCATAGGACGCAGTAGCAACATGGACCTCCAGCTAAAACTGCTCCTCATCAGGATCAGGAGACCATCCTCCTTCCCATCATCCT
This sequence comes from Gonioctena quinquepunctata, assembly GCA_018342105.1. Lineage (NCBI taxonomy): Eukaryota > Metazoa > Arthropoda > Insecta > Coleoptera > Chrysomelidae > Gonioctena > Gonioctena quinquepunctata. The sequence goes on along the minus strand of JAFIRS010001673.1, from coordinate 184,332 downwards.
GTATGCATCCGCCGCAGGGGGTCAATGCGCACAAACATACAGGACCAAGATCCCAGCTATTCTTAAAAGTGAGCCTAAGAATGGCAGTGAACGCTCCCAGATACGTCCCGAATAGATTTATCTACAGGGACCTGAATGTCAATCCGAACTTCATTGACGACCATCTTCGGAACCACGCCACCGCGACGTTCCTGAAGACGGACCCACACGAACCCGGTGATTCAAGACATCCACGCGAACCTAAACCTGGACGATCCCAGGTTTAGAGAAAGGGAAAAGTATTTGCGACCAGTCTACCAAAACGACCGTCCACCACTGAGAGTAGCACTCCGGCGCGTCAGGTGAGTAACAACTCAACACAAAACACGTAAGATCAACACAACCACATCACACCATACACTTACACACCCATCAGGTACATCACCACCATGCACACACAGCACAAGTCCGGTAAACATACAAAATCAGATAATAAGGGGTTTAAAGCACTCAGAGGCTGACTTCATACCACAGGAGGTACGATTTCAATTTCGCAAACGTGCCATTTGCGAGTTGAGGACCGCTCCAAGGAGGAGCGGGGGAGGATGGAAATGGATAGTAAATCTCGTTCACACATAACATGAAGGGGATTTACTATCCATGGCCGCTCAACCTTAAGGGGGGCATGGTGTGTGTCAAGGCATACTTACCTGGGGTTAACCGTGATCAACAAGGCGGTTCCCCCAGGATGAGGCCCTTCCATTGCACTTCGGTAGGGCTGGCCCCTGAGATTATCCCTAATGCGGATAACTCGGGCGCGCAATTTTTGGTAGTCGGGACTGCGTACGCGCTGTCCCGGTGTTAATAAAATCAAACATAAATTATTTTCATCACGTCGTTTCATTTTAGGATGTTAGATGCCACCTAAGGGCGTTTCTTGAGCCGCCGTGTACAGACCGAGACTCCAACGCCGAGCAACCGAAACCACAGTTTATAGTAAGATGCCTAAAAACCCTGGTGTATTCACTGATTCTATTTTGTTTAGAATTTTTGGGGGACAATAAATGAAAAACGTTAAATTCTGCTTAGAACTTCATTAGTAGATGGCGCGGTTAAGGAATGTTTGTTGTTTGTGTCACGCAAAATGTCAAACTTCAAACCTATGAAATTTTCTTTTTCTGTCAACATTACTTCATGCAAAAAATTGTGAATTGATCGTTTAAAAAGATCATAGTTCTACGAACAAGATCCCGCTCAGAACAGTTGGCGGGAAAATGAGATGAAATCCTCGAAACTTACTACCGTTGTCAAAGATTAGAGGTTAGAACAGGACTCTTTGCCATTGTCTACTACAATGTTTACATCTGTCTATCAAAAATCAGATTTTTCTTGAAGTCTACCTGGCGATTTTTTAGAAGTGATTTCTTCTCAAACGGAGTTTTTGGGATCATGGAAACTTCCACGAAGGAATGAGAAAACGTAGGAGAGTGGACTGATGTCTCTAGATGATAAATCAACTTGAAAATTGAGGGGATTGGAAAATGTCCCCGATGACATTGTTCCATTAAACTTTCCGATACGAACTATTACCAAGCCATTCACTGCCCATCTCTGCCGGACTATTACCTCTCTAAAAACCTTCTGATATGAACAAAATCCGAGAGTTCATTGTAGATATCATAAAATCTGTTGATGAAGTTCAGAAATCGATGATTCCTGGTGTGCGACAGTGAATGAAGTGAATTCCGAACCGTCACAGAGGGTCCCATGGCTCTTTGCAAGAAAATATCCACTATATTTAGAATTTTTCAATACTTTTAGTCAGAAGATTGTCATCTCATGGGAATTTTTTTATACAAAATATATATAATATAAAAAATAAATATAAAAGTAATAATAAAATTATTTGACTTGCTAGTTACTAGATACATTACAATCATAAGTTGAAAAAAATTATTACAATGGGCAAAGGTAGTTCAGAGAAGATTCAAATTAATTTATACATATACGAGTCATTTTACTAGTAGTGGAGTAATATTAGATTTTAGCTTTTAGAAGTTGGAGGATGATAGTAACTTTTCACTGTACATCAGTGATGATATTGGGAACAACATATGAAAAGTTACCAACCGTAAAGTATGTGCTTAATTAATTATTTAACAAATAATTTGCCAAATTACATTGTGTATTGAATATTAAAAAAATAATAAATAATGGTGCAACTCGCAAAAATGGAAAATGTTACATCAAAAGGTAAATAACATTTTTCTTTAAAATAAAAACTAAGCTGCAGAATTTTTTTGCTAACGTGCGAAAAAAATGTGAGGCAGCGACTCTGAAGTGCAGCGCTGGAGAAGCACGCAGCCACAAGCGCTTTACACTAAATTTGTTATAACTTTTGATCTAATTGATTAAATTAACATAACAAAATTTTACCTGAAAGAAGAAAAATGCAGCTAACAAGAAGTCATGTTTTTAAAAGTGAAAAAATATGTATGGGAATAGTACGTAAATGAAATCACGTCAAAGCAGAATTCAGACTTCAGACTAGAATATAGATTTTTCAGGAAGCGAAAAAGATTGCATCTCCCGTAATTTTATTGGTTTGAAAGCTAAATTAACTAATTGTATGTGATTTACAGCACTTTATAAAATCATTATCCGCTCCATCATAAGATTTTTATCATGAGCAAACAGGGACAGAAATACATAAGTACCAACTCGGTGGAGCCGTATCAATAGAAAATTGACCATACAAAATAAATTAGTACGGTTCATAATTGAGAATAATTTCGGAAAACCTCTCGAAAATTCTATAAAACACTGACATAAGTACATGGAATAGTTTGTTCTAAAATATGTTACATCGATCGATCAACCTCAAAATATTTCACAACGAGTTGACATAACCTTAAAGGCGACAAAAGCACAATCACAGAACGGATCATAGACACAAATCACAAAAACACCCTGTGGTCTGTAATTGCAGTTTACTTAATTATGACAAGAAACGACGTCGGCGCCATCTGAAACTCTAGATAACTCCCTTTATCAAGTGGGCTGGTGTCCCCCAGTTTGTCCCAATATTTTACAGGTATAAGTGAATACACCATGTTTTTTAGACATCTTAGTTTATAGCTATAAACTGTGCCGAAACTCAAGCATTTGTCAGTTGGGGTTCGGCGTTGAAGGGACTGGAAAGTCCACACTAAGATGTCTAAAAAGACCATGGTGTGTATATGTGTGTATATTCACTTATACCTGTAAAATATTGGGACAAACTGGAGGACACCAGCCCACTCGATAAAGGGAGTTATCTAGAGTTTCAGATGGCGCCGACGTCGTTTCTTGTCATAATTCAGTAAACTGCAATTACAGTCCACACATGGTGTTTTTGTGATTTGTGTCTCTGATCCGTTCTGTGATTGTGCTTTTGTCGCCTTATGTCAATTCGTTGTGAAATATTTTGAGGTTGATCGATCGATTTAACATATTTTAGTGGGGGGATTGGCGCGGTGGGTTAGCGTCCGACTCATGATCGAAAGGTCGTGAGTTCGATTCTCGGCCAGGGCAGAAATTTTTCTATTTAATTTGAGAGAATTAAATGTTAAATTTCGTAGCCGGGCCGAGGATGGTCCTCGACGATTCGCTGTTGCGTTCAAATTAACAGTGCTGCTCCTAGGTGGCGTATGGAGTTAGTAACAAGGCCTACCCAGAACACTATGAAATGATACATAAAAAAACTTGTGACTGGCCAAATGACGAAATGTCAAAGCCATTAAAAAAAAAAAAAAAAACATATTTTAGAACAAACTATTCTATGTACTTATGTCAGTGTTATATATAATTTTCGAGAGGTGTTCCAAAATAATTCTAATTATGAACCGTACCAATTTATTTTGTATGGTTAATTTTCTATTGATACGGCTCCACCGAGTTGGTACTTATGTATTTCTGTCCCTGTTTGCTCTATGATAAAAATCTTATGATGGGGCGGATAATGATTTTATGAAGTGCTGTAAATTACATACGATTACTTAATTTAGCTTTCAAACCAATAAAAGTACGGGAGATGCAATCTCTTTCGCTTTCTGAAAAATCTATATTCTAGTCTGAAGGAAGTGTTTTGCGAATATCTAAAGCTTTTGACTGTTACGTAAGCTTCATCTCTACAGCTTCAGAGGACGAAGTTTCAATTGGTTCGAATCCTATCTGAGTGAAAGAACCTCCAGCTTTTGGACAAATTAAGAGGTGTGTACTATTTTGGCAGACAACACGACTATCTTATCGCAAGAACTCAAATTACCTTCATATAGCGTAGTAAAAATAGCTTAAAATCATGCATTATTTTGGAATCCTGGAGGAGTCCGTGGATTTTCCTAAAACCATCTGATTTGACTCAGAAATAGCTTGCAGAAAAAAGTTATTAACTTATATTCGTGCGCTGCTTGTTTATTAATTGTTTAAACAATGAAAAACAATTTTGTTGGTCAAATTTTAACCAAATTGATGCTGTAGGAGTTTTTGAGGTCGCTGAACCAGAATATGACATTGAAAAAACGATGGCGTGGCCAGTCGTAAGGGTAGATTTTCCTATTTTTTATTTATGTGTACATCTCGGAGAAACATTTTTCGGATAAAAGGTGTGGAGCTAATGAAGCTCTATCAAACAACTCATAGTTTGCCAATATTGGGTATGGAAATGAAATATTGCGAATTTTTTTAAATCTTTCAACAGCTGCTATTTTGAGACTATTGGATCATTTTTGAAATTAGCCGAGTTATTCATGAGAAGCATTTTTGTTTCATTCAATTTGTAATTTTTTTAAATTATTAATTTTTTTGAGCTCTGTATTTTTCGAAATGAATTTTTTTTTTTTAAACTGTCCTTTTTTTATTTGTTATTCTGGAGTAATCTGTGAACATTTCAGATGTTTATTTCGAAAATAATTCCAGACACAATTCTGCTTTGACGTAATTTCATTTACGTACTATTCCCATACATATTTTTTCACTTTTGAAAACATGACTTCTCGTTAGCTGCATTTTTCTTTTTTCAGTAAAATTTTTGTTATGTTAATTTCATCAATTAGATCAAAAGTGATAACAAATTTAGTGTAAAGCGCTCGTGGCTGCGTGCTCCTCCTGCACTGCACTTCAGAGTCGCCGCCTCACATTTTTTTCGCACGTTAGCAAAAAATTTCTGCAGATTACAGTTTTTATTCTAAAGAAAAATTTTATTTACCTTTTTAATGTAAAATTCTCCATTTTTGCGAGTGGCACCATTATTTATTCATTTTTTTTTTAATATTCAATATACAATGTAATTTGGCAACTTATTTGTTAAATAATTAATTAAGTACACACTTTACGGTTGGTAACTTTTTATATGATGTTCCCAACATCATCACTAATGTACAGTAAAAAGTTAAAAAGTTACCATCACTTATATTAAAAAAGAAAAAAAAAATACGCTGCGTATACCTTGTTTGAGGTCGTATTATAAATATATGTTGGTTAGGTAAACTTATTTTTTTCCTATATAAACGTTATTAAATTTTATTTAACAAAAAATTTCACGGATTTTCGAGCAACATTTGGTTATTTTTGTCGAAATTTTATTAATAATTCAATTTTTTTAATAAAACCAATCAAACCTTCTTGAAGTACAGATTACAAGCTTTAGAAAGTACTATTGAAAAATCTTGATATCAATTTTGAACTGGAGTTTTTGGTTTTTGAAGCATGCCCTAAACATTAATTCATTCATTTTTTGAAATTATTCAATATTTTGACGACTGTATTTTTTGAAATAAAATTTTATGATTCTTTTTCATTTGCACACCTTCTCAAGTGTCATTTTGGTACTAAACTTCACAAATTTCAGATGTTTATCTTGAAACTTCAAAGAATGGCAGATCTTTAATTGATTTTATAGAAAATTCTACTTTGACGTAACTTCATATATGTACTATTCCTATTCATTTTCGTTTTACATTTGAAAACAAGACATCTCGTTAGCTACTTCTTCCTTTCATTTAAGTTTTTGTTATCTTAATTTTATCAATTAGATCAAAAGTTTTAACAAATTAAGTGAAGCGGCTCGTGGCTACGTGCTCCTCAAGAGATGCACTTCAGTGTCGCTACTTCACGTTTTCGTACGTTAGAAAAAAAAAATCTGCAGCTTACAGTTTTTATTTAAAAAAAATATTTATTAACCTTTAATATATAAAATCTTCAATTCTTTCGAATGGCAATATCAGTTTTAAAAAAAATTATATATTTTTTAAGATATTCAATAAACAATGTAACGCACTGTGCGTCGTTGGGTGACAACAGCATTTAAAAACAGACTTTTGTACAGTGGAAGTGGCTTATTAGAGAATACGAAGTTAACCAGGTTTCTATTTTCCTATTCACTTCACCTTCTTCACATTTAAATTCATGTGCGATATTTTTCCATACATCTATTTTATTCTTTGAGAGTTTAAAACGTTTATTAGTTAGGACCCATAATACGGGATTTTCTCTATAGCACTCAAACATAACTCTTCAGTCCACTCAATATTTTTTTTAATGCAAAATAATTTTTCTAGACGATCACAACGTTACGCCCACCAAGTACGCGGCTAAACTACAATTATAAAATGTTTCCAGAATTGTCGTGTATTATTGTTGTGTCGAGAAAGTTTATTTGTTTTTCTATTTCTTTTTCTATTGTAAATTTCAATCTAGGGTGATATTTATAATTTTTTCTAGAATTTCATCAACTTTGTCAGTAAGAATAAATATTAAAGAATGGTCTACTTATCGTTTGAAGATTATTGCTTTGAAAGTTAGTAATTTTATGATATTTTCTTCAACATACTCCATAAACAGATTTGCTACTGTTGCAGCAATTGGAGATCCCATTGCAATTCCATAGTATTTATTCTCATATCGAAAGAATATTGATGTTAAACATAGTTAATTCCTTTCAAAAACTCTTCCAAGTTTAGTGTTTGTGACTTTGGATTTCATGCCATTTTTCTCTTATGATATCTATCGCTAATTTTGTATCTATATTTGTGTATAAAGAAACTATATCCAGAGATATTATATGATTTTAGTATTTTTAACCTGATGATGACAAATTCTATGTCGAAACGTCGTTTAAAGAAATTATACAATTGACTGAATCAGACCTTTATACCGAGAAATTGAAGGATACATATATATATATATATATATATATATATATATATATATATAATATATACAGTGCTTCTCAAAAGTCCCCTCCCCCCCTCTTATTTTTGGAACGATTATACATAAACAAGTGAAATTTGGAAACTGAATATTAAAGGTTGTGAACTTCCCTACTAGTGATGATAGATGACGAAATCGTCAAAGATGACGTCACAAGGCCATTGTGACCAATAATTTTAAATGGAACCCTACGGCAAGCGACACCTCTTTTAATAGGTATCGAAAAAACCTATTCAATGATACTAATTTTGTTTGTGTTTATGGTAGTTTTGGCAACTCGCTTTTGAAAAACGCAAAGCTGTGATGAATTAAATCAGTTATTACTAAATTTCCAAATTCAAGCTCCGCCTCTGGATAGTTGTCAAATAAGCTGTCGTTTTTGTTAGTCTCCCTAATTCGACGTTTTCGTAATTGTCCAAGTTTTTGTACATTTAATAATTTGTGTATTGTTGATCGAACGTTTAACTGTTTTAGCAGCTTTTGGTACTTTTAATATTTTTGTACATTTTAATAATTTGTTAAACTGTTGTGAGCCGAACGTTTAAGTGCTTCAAGAAGCGAAATCGTACGTGCTTTAGGTGATAAAGTAGCAGCGGTCCTAATTCTTGGTGAAACTGGACAAAATATTCATGCAGCAGAACGCATTTTTAATGAGAGGTTTCTCGATCGCCCCGTTTCGAGGACTTATTTAAGGGAGCTTCTTCGTAAGTTTGAAACAACGGGTAGTATTAATGATGCGAAACGATCTGGCAGACCACAAATTTCTAATGAGAAAAAAATTGATATACTGGCAGAAGTAATAGTTAATCGTACTTCTTCAACAACTCACGTTGCATCTACCTGTGAAGTCAGTCGAAGTACAGTACACAGGGTGTTGAAAAAAAAACAAATTTCATCCATACAAATTAAAAATGGTTCATCAACTCTCAGACGACGACCCAGACCGAAGACTAGAATTTTGTGAAAATACGGAAACTAAAATTAACCAACAGCCAGACTATGTCAAAACAATTTGTTCTAGTGACGAAAGTACTTTCTATCTAAATGGAAATGTAAGTACACAGAATGTGAGGTATAGGAGTGACGCAAATCCTCACCTGTTTCGTGAAACACATACCCAATTTCCCCAGAAAGTGAATGTTTGGGCAGGTATCCTGGGAAACCACATCGTTGGGCCTCTTTTTTCAAATACTAATTTAACTGGTGAGGTTTATCTGGAGCTGTTGCAAAACGCAATAGAACCGTTAATCCTTGAAATTTTGGAAGATAATCCAGATGAATTCGGCAATTTGGAAATAACATTCCAACAGGATGGTGCTCCTCCACACTATTACGGTGCAGTAAGACGGTATTTGGATGAGGAGTATCGTGGTAGATGGATTGGACGACGAAGTTCAACGGAATGGCCAGCTCGATCACCGGACCTCACACCTTTGGATTTTTTTCTGTGGGGGTACCTTAAATCGAAGGTTTACGCCACTGAACCTGATAATATTGACGTTTCAAAACAACGTATTGTTGCAGAATATGAGACTGTTTCCGCAGACACATTCGCAAAAGTACGAGAAGAGTTTAAAAATAGGATATTTCACTGTCAGGAAGTTAATGGAGGTCACTTCGAGCAATTTCTTTAAGTAGATACTGATTCTTAAATTTGTAATTAATATCATACTGAATGGAATTTAATTTTTAATGTTTACTAATGAGCCATTAAAACTGCCATAAACACAAACAAAATTAGTATCATTGAATAGGTTTTTTCGATACCTTTTGAAAGAGGTGTCACTTGCCGTAGGGTTCCATTTAACATTATTGGTCACAATGGCCTTGTGACGTCATCTTTGACGATTTCGTCATCTATCATCACTAGTAGGGAAGTTTACAACCTTTAATATTCAGTTTCAAATTTCACTTGTTTATGTATAATCGTTCCAAAAATAAGAGGGGGAGAGGGGACTTTTGAGAAGCACTGTACAACTCGAGGATATTGGGGTTTGCAGCAAAGGAAAAAGGAAACTCTTTTTAGATTATTCCAAGCTTTCGGGAGTATTTATTCCCATAATCAGGGAAAATCTATGTTGAGGTTGGTTTCCATGATATTACACAAAATTTATATTGTTCGTACATTGTGAATCTAGGTAAAATGAAGAAGAAAGCTTAAGTTAAGTTAATAGTTGTAAAACACATTAAAATTGTAAAAAATATATACTGAAGTTAATATCACCATATAAATACCAAATAAATCACCAAACTCATTGTTCAACCACCCCGCACTTCATTCGTAGAATGAATAGAAGCCCATCTTGTTGAAAGAATAAACGAATCCGCGCTTGTAATGGTGGGTTGTCGATAAATGTATATCTCGGTCCGTAAAAAGTTCAAATACCGTTCGCCATTTAAATTTTGTCTAAAAAAGAAGGGACCTACAATTCGCTCATTTAAAATTCCACACCATACATTCACTTTGGAACTATATTGGTCGATGGCTTCAATAATAAAATTAGGATTATGATCTGCCCACCATATACAATTTTGAGAACTGACGGCACCATTTGAGGTAAAAGTTGCTTCGTCAGAAAATAGCACATTTTATGAGAAATCACGATTGTCTTCTAACATTCCCCGGAACCGTGCCCAAAAATAAAATCGATCGTCATAATCCCCGTCTCGCAGTACTTGCACAAATTTTGGTTTGTATGGGTGAAAGTGATTTTGCTTTAAGATTCGTCTAACAGAGGTTTGAGATATTTCTGCCTTTTCTGTCAGTTGAGGTCATCTGCCTTTTCTGTCAGTAAAACATTGTTTACATTATTTACAACAGGCTTAACGTGAACACTTTTATATTTGTTTTCAACCAAATCAGTTTCCTTAAATTTTTGCAATATCTTTGCCACCGTAGTAAAATGAAAATTTTGGTCTGGATGCCTTTCATTGAAAATTTCAGCTACTTTTCTTGTGCTATGATAATTTTCGCCATATTTCTATTTTTTCTTGTATACTCAGTTTTGGAGCCATTTCTATTGATAGATTGAAAAACACAAAAACTGACAACTCCAACAAAATTGTCAACAAGTTATTGTGACATTTGTTATTGTTACAACAAAAGTGGATCTTTTTTCAAAGCCGCCTTTACTAACCAAAATTAAATTCAGCAAGGATAAATAATGTATTATTAAGTTTTAATTACAAATATTAGTTGGTTTCAATTTTATTTACGGGTTGAGAATATTGAATAAGCAATGTGCATCAATATACAGGGCATGACTACACCGTGTTTACAAGACTAAATCGTGTTTACATATTTAATCTCCACAAAATGTCTATTCCACAAATATTTTATTAGTTTCGGCCCAAACTTATATGATTTAGGTTATTAAAGCTGTTTCCAGATAAAACAAGAATGTATAATGTTTCTTAGTAAGGGTAGAGGAATAAAATGGTATTTGTTGGATTCCAAACACATTTTTTCAATAAATTTTTTCGATATCCTGTCAATTTGACTCATTTTTCGGCACCACAGACAACTTTTTTTAAAATTCCCGCCAAATCTGAGATCACGTGATATAAGTCGCAAAGGATTTTTTAGTTGTCAGACATGTAGAAACGAACCGTTATTAGAGTTTTTCAGATAATTCAATAACACATTTTTTCCCATATGTAGCCAATTTTATGACGGACACTGTATACACTAGTTAATAGTGGGAAATGCAGCAATATCAAAAAGAAAACTCTTGTAAGTTTGTCCAAGCTTTCGGAATTGATTTATTCCATCATCAGGGAACTACAATTTAAAAAAATATTACATATGAGAGATTATCGTTAAGTGAATTGATAATACTTACAACTCAGGTGAGAATGGATGACACGATGTTCAGTAAAAAATATTTTTTGTCTTTTGACATTATGGTAATAAATAATGAGAAATGTAAAACAGAGAAATGAACTAATCTTCAATTACCACACTTATATGTTGAAAATTATACATAAAACATGTTAAAATATCTTCAACCATGTGTTTGGAATCAAAACTGACAGGTTCTCTCTCTCAACATTTCTTGGTTTGTCTTCCGTTACGGCGACGCTACTAGCTCTCCCCTATTACGTAACCAATGTAACATAACTTCGGGCTTCGTCGGACGGATGCATGAGTCTCGCTTTAGACGATGCTGCATCCGTTATATTTCTACATTACTTATAATTATGTATATCAATTATTATTATATAAACTCCCTCATTCCGGAGAGTCCACCCCATCTGGCCTGGTTAGAGAATGAGGGGTTAGACCTGGTCCCCTTCTTCCGATAAATCCGCCTGGGTGCCAGCGTAGAGAAGAACGGGACTGTTTAAAACACAACCCTTTTCTTGAACTTCACATTAGTACTATTATTTTTGCAATGCACGTTTAGAAACGGCAGACATTCACATATTCATACATTTACTTGACCGCCAACCTGTTGACGCCACATGTTAACCTAACCATGGTCAGAGGTCGAATTCAAACTGACAGGTTAGAAATTAAATTCACATTAGACAGTTGTATGTGACATTGACATTGACGTATGTCAAGTAATATTTATGTCATCCAGGGTGCCAACTGCGACAGTGGTACCAACTGGTGTGGTTTACTATTTTCTGTGATTAGGTTTTAATGAATGTTGGACATGAAAAATATGATATTTATATTGCTGTGAGGAAAATATATATATATATATATATATATATATATATATATATATATATATAATATATGCATATGAACGGGATCACAGGATAACGGTAAAATTGAATAACGAGATAACAGGATAACGGGATAACGGGAAAACGGGATAATGGGAAAACGCGATAACGGGAAGCGGGCAGAGTCAAAAGCATAACACAAAGAAGAATAGAAAAAAAAATCTACGCGGACGAGAGTTTTCAGGAAAACAAATTGAGGGAATATAGAAATTTGGACAGGACAACGTCTGTCGGGTAATCTAGTTATTTATATTTTACACTTCGATTTTGTATTTTTAAATTAATTTTTACACCTTTGTATTATTCATTTGGAAAATAAATTATTGGTACTATATATAGAATATACAGGGTGTTAGTGAATAAGTGCGATAAACTCCAGGGGGTGATTCTACATGAAAAAATAATGACAGTTTGCTATATAACTTTTGTCCGCAAATGCTTCGTTTTCCGAGATACGGGGTGTTAAAGTTTTTCCTCAAAACTGACTATTTATTTATTGCTCTGGAACCCGTCGAGATATGCAAATGAAATTTGGAGAGTTTTAAGAGGTAGTTATTGCGCATTTTTTGACATGCAATTAAGAATTTTATGTTCATCATTGGCGCACATACGGGTACCTAACTAACATTATAGAAAAATTATACCGAGCAGTGGGGTAAAACGGCTTCAAGAAGTCCGAATTTACTCATTTCTGACCAAATATTTCACCTTCAAGTACTAACTAACTCCAAAGTTATAATTGGAGTTATAAAAACCATAATTGAGACCACCAAATCTCCTTCAAAAACCAAAAACTTAATAGGCTTAGTGCGTAGTATGGAATTGATTGTTATGGACTTCAAATATACCTTCACAGCCTCATGGGTTAATAGAGTTATTTACTTGGTCAAATTTTACCTAAAGGTTACCAGCAAAATGTGTTCAAAATACTTGGAACTCTCAGGAAAAATCTTCTGGTGAATATTTACCTAATTATTACCTCATGTGTGTTCATATAGTCAGGGAATTGACAAGTCAGTGAACAGGTCTACTATATACTCTTCATTACCTATTTTGGCACCAATTAAGTTAAAGGAGTTGCCTGGACATTTCTTGACCTAGTTTATACCTACTGCTCTACAATGAGGGCGGGATGACCACAATATTTGTCTAATCAGACTAAACGAAGTCAAAGTTACCTAAAATAAAATCCTCAAAGTAACTTAGTCTATCATCAGATATTAAAGACCAAGTCGATTCAGATGAGGATGACATGATACAATTTACTTCCTATAATTTTTTTATTGTGCCCTAAATTTTAGAAAACTATAAAATGCCGAGCAAAAATTCGAATAGAGTTAGTAAACCATACAGGTATACCACCAACTATTATCGATTAGCTGCCAGAATGAGAACAAATGAAAATATAATCCGAAACCATCCTATACTTTCCGATATCCAGAGATCAGAGCAATCATCTGCCACTCAGTCATCATCAACTGCAGAAATTAATGAAGTGTGAAATTGCTTTTACTGATGATGATACCGGGGAAAAGTATGTATCAGAAGACGATGAGTTCAATGGGAATAAGGCACAAAGCTTGGAAGATAACCTCTCATTGTTAGAGGAGCTCAGACATTGGGTCTTGTCGCATAAAGTCTCCATACAAGCAGTTTGTGACCTACTAAAAATATTAATAATGCATGGAAAATCTGAATTACCAAAAGATGATAGAACACTCTACTTTTTGTTCCCACTTATGTGGTACATAGGAATATTCAACTATGGGTGTTGTTCCACGTCTTTTTATGACGGCAACTATTTTAAAACACTCATCCATTATTGAAATAAAAACATGAAAGCGTTAACCTTAAACTTTGGTTAGGTCTCAGGTCATGTCGGTAAGAGATACTGAACAATGAATGGGCTGCGTTCAGAAAGCTTCGTCTGTCGCCAGCGGTAAACTACAGCCGCGACGTTTTCAATGATGCAGCGACAAAATGGAATTCAATGAAGTTCGTCCTTTTGAAGTAAATGGATGAAAAAATGAAAAAAATAAGAGATTGATGTGTTGAAATGATGAGTTTCCATGGCTTCGAAAATTTAAAAACCAATCATTGTGGCTTCCGAAAAAGTCAAAATCAAGCAAATCATAATAGGTCGATTTTTTAATGGTATTTACAGTTGGCTGATAAATTGTATATTTCCGGGCACCGCATGCGGAACGCAGAAATGTCAAATCAAAATTATTCAGCCAATCACAACACACCATTTTATATTTAAAATGTTATGATTGGCTATTTCTCTTCGGAAAGAGATTCCCTCATTAGACCATAACATTAATCATGGTTTCTATTCTGGGAAGATGTGCACTGAAATATAAATATCGCGTACTATTTATTATCAACATTACTGATGGATTTGATATTTAATTTCAGAATAAACACTCATTACAGGGTTTTGTAGTCTATATCCATTTCTCTGAGTAACTATAGGTTACTTGGCTTTACCATTAACGTTAGCAAAACATATTGATTTTTTCTCCCCGTATTGACATTTGAGTGTTTCTGCACAGAACATAGAATAAGTAAAATATAAATTTATTATCCACGATTTGCAATCCATCCAGAGAACGAAACGTATAGACATGCATGAAAAAACATCCAATAACATATATTGTATTTCATCACGTGACCACAATGTGAAAGGGTCTGAAATCCCAAGATAAGGAAAATGGACTTCATAGTCAGGAATAAAAGTTACTTTCGACTTTGAACAAAGTCTATGTGTTCTCATAGTCAAAATTTTAAGGAATTTCGACATATAGGTCCCATATGGAACCTACGCCATATTTTTCGGTTTGAACCGTTTCCGCCATTGTAAAAATAATTCATAATTTTCTCGAATCGACCACATTTTAATGATTGGTAGTCAAAAAATAGGTGAATATGATATGTATACACATACTTCATCTATAAAATAAGTTTTTGAAGTGTTTTATTGAAAAAGTTGTGAAAGTAGACATAAATTAATGTTTTTTTTTCATACAAATTTAATAATTTGATGGGCCCACTTGTTTTAGACGAGTAAAAATCAACATTATCACAGAAAAGTTTGTATCGCAAATAAAATCACAACTGGGTGTGAATGCGAAACCATCACTTATCGCATTATCTGCCATACGTTTATTGACAGTTTTTTCTTCATACGCCATGTTCATGTCAACTTCAACGCTTTCACGAATAAGCATGTAGGTAAAGATACACAATATACAGTAAACTTTTATCATCTTCTTCTAACCTGCCATGGTTTGTTGTTTGTTTCATAACAGTGTTTATAACCTGAAATAGGTAAAAATGACTACATTTTTACCATCAGTCGACTAGTCTGGAGGCAATTTGACCTATTAGTGCCTTCAACTTATGAGGAAAAATGTCTTAATTTCCCAAATTTCGACTTCCGAATTACTTCAATTTTTTTCCCCATAATGGTAAATTTAAGGTAATTATAACGTAATAATTACCTTCGCCAATTAGGGCGCTGACCTATTCGAAGGTCGAAATGACATAAATTTTACCTATAATGTTTGTTGGGTAATGATCTCAATAAAAAAAAATGCTACGCCACTGAGATATTTCAAATTCTTCTTGAAGAAATTCCTCTACAGCTGAGACAACACTTCTGGTTCATGCATGATGGTGCACCAGTCCATTTTTAGCATTATTGTACGTAATCACTAAGATACAGTATATCCAAATTGTTGGATAGGTAGGGGAGGTACGGAACATTGGCCTGCTCGATCTCCGGATTTAAATCCTCTAGATTTTTGCAGTTGGGGTTTCCTTTAGTTATTAGTTTATTCCACTCCCGTCGAAAATGTTGAAGACCTGAGGAATCGAATTATAGCCTGCTCTGAGACAATAAGAAATACACCAGGAATATTTTCGCGAATACGACAATCAATGAGGCGAAGAGTTGAATCTTGTATCACGTGTGAGGGAGGTCATTTTGAACATTTGTTGTAGCTTTGCGCCTATTTATTTATTAGTGTTATTTTCTGTTATTGTTCTGGTTTAACGTTATTGTATTAGATAGTTCTTGATAATGTATTAAAGAAATGAGAAATACGCGTTAAGATGTTTTATTTTTTTGCATAAAAACGGCGCCCCATACGAAAAAAAGGCAGGAGAGATTTTTTGTTACAAATTGAACGAGGAATAAAAAAATTGAGATCATTACCCGTTTGCGCGCCAATGATAAACATAAAATTGTTAATTGCATGTAAAAAAATGCGCGATAACTACCCCTTGAAACTCACCAAATTTCATTTGCATATCTCGACCCGTTTCAGAGCAATAAATAAATGGTCAGTTTTTAAGAAAAATATTAACACCCCGTATCTCGGAAAACGAAACATTTGCGGACAAAAGTTATATAGCAAACTGTCATTATTCTTCCATGCAGAATCACCCCCTGAAGTTTGTCGCACTTATTCACTAACACCCTGTATATGCAATATAGGTTAACTCCAAAGGTCATCAATGCCTCCATATGCAAATATAAATGAAGTAAGATTCTTTTTAAATATTAGGGTTTTTTGTGCGGTTTAGTGTTAGGCAAGACGGAAAAGTTAAACCCTAGCGCCAAAAATGAATAGGTCAAACCTGGATGGTGAATGCTGAATTGGTTCGACGAATGCAACGTTATCAGCCACTGTTTCAATTACCATTCATATCAACAACTCCTTTGCATATGCAGTAGATAACTTCCTCTTCGGCGAATAATAGTGGAATTCGTATTTTTACCCACATGAGATCCTCACCTGCTTGGCCCGCAGCAGGAATGATATAACCAGTTCGGATCGGGGGTCTCCACGTCTTTCTTCGAGCATTTCTTTCTCGATACCCGTGCTTTCTCTTCCCATTCGGCGATCTCTAGACACAAATCCAGTCGGCGCGCTCGGCTTTGTTTATGATTTATTTTCATTTGTTTCTTCGGTGCGACGTGATGATCGCGTTGTGATTATCGGATTTGGTTGTTTCGATTATCGGTTTCGGTGTGGATATAGTGTGTGGTTTTGTATTTTGATTTGGTAGTGTGTCCATGGTGGATTTTTTGTGATTGGAATGTGACATTATTGTGGAGATAAGGTGGTTGTTCATTTCGAATTTTGGTTTTTGCCGGTGGTTCGAGTTTGATATTCACGCTGTTTCACAGGAGGATATTCGGCGAGAAGTAAGTTCCTTCGAAAATTTGATACCAGTCATTTTCAACCAATCAGATGCTTTATTTCGACATTGTTACTATGGTAACCAGCAAATTTTCTGAAAATTTCTCATCCACATTAGCATGTAGACGTAAAATTAATGAGTGGAAATTTCCCGGCACAATAATATTGAAATAACATCCACTTTCATTTTTAGTCAATATTGACATTTCCCTGAAACCTAGCAAGAAAATTGTATGAAAACAATCAATTTTATATAAAAATTTATCTGATATTATATATTTTATTTTACTAGGACACGGGGAAAACCAAAAAAATATCTCCCGCAATACGAACATCCACTTTAATTTTTAGTCAATATTAACATTTCCCTGAAACCTAGTAAGAAAATTGTATGAAATCAAATAATTTTACATAATAGTTTATCTGATATTATATATTTTATTTTACTAGGGAACGAGGAAAATCAGAAAAAAATATCCCCCAAAACTCCCATTACACACAGCCTTCTATGTGTTTGTGAATAACGTCAAAATAAATATTTACTTAATGTTTTCTATTTAAATATAATTCCGGTATAAAATTTTCTTACCGAATCCCCCACGTGCTTGAATTAATTGCGGGAAATTTGTCTCGTACATGAATTTTTAATGAAAAAAAATTTTTCGGCAATAATTCATGCTCTAGGGAGATTATAAGTGACAATTCATATATATATATATATATATATATTATACTCTCTATACTTCTTTCCAATATCTCAGGAGTTTTTTTATCTTTTTCCCTTTGATGCACTACATCAGAGACTTGCCGTTTGGTGGTAATAAGTTTTTTTGCTGAAAAAAATGCAATTTAGCGGCAAACCGCAGATTTGAAAAAACATAAAAATTATAAATAAACAAACCTTCTGGTAAATATCTAGTTACATCACACATGCACTCTGAATATGGGGAGAATACTTTTCTTACGTGTTTTTGCCTCCTGAACACGAATCCGGAATAAAAATGCGGCGGTCTCATACCGTTCCCGAGTTACAGCACTTTGAAAAAAAAAGCTAACCTCATTTTCAAGCACCGTTTTCTCGCACAAAAATTACTCAAAATGCCTCCTTTTTTTCACCAGCATAAACAATACACCCTAAATCACTTATTTTCCGCACAACTTTGCATAAAATATCGTCGTTTTTATCGAAAAAATCCTCCTTCTTACACAGTCCCAAATAAACTTTGCCTTATTTTTCATGTTGGTAATAAGTGAATCACCGCCAACTTTTCGAATTCAAATATGAGTAATAGTTTCCCCTTCATTATGTTTGCAATTGGTTTTGGGCACCATGATTCATTTATTACCAACATGAAAAATAAGATAAAGTTACCAAATTTAATCTGTCAAATGTGTGAAATTTGTTTATTTGGAACTTTGTAAGGAGGATTTTTTCGATAAAAACGACGATATTTTGTGCAAAGTTGTGCCGAAAATAAGTGATTCAGGGTGTAATGTTTAAGCTGGTAAAAAGAAAGAGGCATTTTGAGTGATTTTAGTGCGAAAAAACGGTGCTTGAAAATGGAGTTAAAAAAAATAAAAATTACTCAAACTCAGGAACGGTATGAGACTGCCGCATTTTTCTTCCGGATTCGTGTTCAGGAAAAAAAACACGTAAAGAAAGTTTTTTCCCTATATTCAGAGTGCATGTGTACAGTAACTTTATATTTACCAGACCCTAACGATTTAGATTATGCCATTTGATGAAACTATCATATTTTTTTTTCCTGAAGACGAATCCGAAGTCAAAACGTAGATAATAAAAATCCTCTTCCCGGCCAACTGACACAGATCAAAAAGTGATATGTTCATATCAACTTAGTATCACTATCGCTACTAAATTAATAAAAAACTTCTCAAATCTACCATATCTTGTACTTTAACTTTTAACTTTTAAAAACACACCTACCAAACGGGAAATGAAATAACAATTGAAATTCGAAAATTCAAAATAATATGGCAATACACAGTCTCACAGACACATACATTCAATCAAGAAGGAACAATTTAAAATTGAATAACTTCTCCAAAATACCAGACCGCTAAGAATTTTTTAAGGCTATCAACATTGTAAATATAAAGATTACTATGCTCATTTTTTTTTTATAACTGACCTCCGGGTTTTTTTTTGGTTGAGGAAGCTTGTTCATTTACAAAAAAAAATGTTTTACAAATCTGCGAATTGTAGCTAAACTGCATTTTTACCTTTTTCCTTGCGGCTCATCAAATATCCTTTTTCAGTCGTCCATCGTCTTAATGTATTTAAAGGTTTTCACGACGTTTCGAATGCTTGTATCTGCAATCGTCTTCAGGTGAATACTGACAAGTTTAGGTGCTACTTACCGATTTATATGACAGTCGGCGCAATGATGCGTGCAATTCCGCCATGTGCAGCGGTGCGTGAAATTTCGCGCGGTGTGGTGGTGCGTGAAGTTTCGCGCCTCTGCAGCCCGCCAGAAAGACCAATCAGGGGTTTCCATACATTCTTGATCTCAACGCTTGGTTGACTAAAGGCGTTATTGGCTTCGATGTAGGCGGCCTCTTTGAACTTCCGTTTGAACCAATGCTCTTCTCTATGTAGAACACTTGCGTCGTCCCATAGAACTCGATGGTGCTCAGTTCAGGCGTGGTCAGCGATTCCCGATTTTGATGTTTCTCCACGTTGAGTCCATTTCTTGTGCTCATCCAATCTTACCGATAACGGTCTCTTTGTCTCTCCAATGTAGGAATCTCTGCATTCACATGGAACTTCATAAATGCAATTCTTACTGATTTCATTTTTGTTGTCAGGTTTGGTCTTGGTCAGGAAACTCCGTAAAGTACTGCCGGATTGGAAGCAGCTCTTGATGTTGAACTTGTTTCCGATCCTTCTGATCTTCTCGGAGACACCTCTGATGTACGGAAGGCAGATCACTGTGCTTTGTTGTTGCAACAAAGGAAAATTTATTAGTATAGATTCTCTTCATCCAGCTGCAATGTTATATGCTTCATTCACAATGCTATTCAGCTTCTAAATTTTCTTCCGGAAGAATTCAGGAATATAAATATTACTAAATTCAAATATAAATTTCATTGTTTAACAAACATATAATGTAAATAAATAAATTATCCGATGTCAAGAGAAAACCCTCAGAGGGGTTCTTTTTGTTCTTTGTCTTTTGTTGTTTTTTTCTCTCTCACTTCCTGTTTTGAAGAATAGAATTATCAATATATTAATAACTGATTTATTTGTATTATTATGTGCTATCAACTTTCTTTCTACTTTGATTTGGTTGAGTATGAAAAGCCATGCTGGGCAATGTACATATTCTATATTTGGAGAAAATAAAATTATTTATTATAATTAGGTATTATTATTATTATAAGCACTGGTAACAGGAATAGATACGTTAAATAAAAAAAAAATCGCATGGAACTTCATAAATACTGAGTCATAATAATCTAAATGAAAACGAGTGCCTATTGAAATATGAATTCGTCGTAATTATTTGTTCATTTTTTGGCAAAATACAGGGTGATTCAAAAGTACTTTGACAAACTCCAGGAGGTGATTCCTCACAATATTCTAATATGAATTGACCAAATAAATGTATGTCCGGAAACGCTTCGTTTCCAAAATACTGGGTGTTAAAGTTTTATTTTTATTTTTTAAATAACTTCCGAAATACTGACCTTAATTAAACGAAAATTGGTATTAAGAAGTTTTTTGAGGTGTCGAATTCGAACCTGATCTTTTTCTTTTTTGAAGATTCATACCTTTTTTGAGCGTACTTCTAGCACATTTTTTAGTAAAAAAATCAATTCCTCTATCATATCTACGTAAAAAACCTACCCTTGTTACAAGTCGCTATAAGCAACCGTTTTCTAGATATTTGGACTTGAAAATTTCAAGTCGATTATTTGATAATCGATGCGTGTTGAAGTTATTACCATTATTTTGCATTTTTCACAAGAATGCTTAGGATATGAATTTGACGTTTAAGTAAGTTTTGGTAATTACATATTATGTGACAGTTAAACGTTTTGTTGTTTTGTTGAAGTTTCTGTAAGTTTTAAAACACTAATTTTGAGAAAATGGATTATTTAAAGAATAATGCTCATTTAGCCGTTATGCATTTCGTTTATGGCCTTGCGGATGGCAATGCGCGCGAAGCAAGACGCATTTACCAGGAGCGATTTCCTAATCGAGTACTGCCTTCAGCTCCAACATTTACCAGTCTCCACCGTCGTTTGGCAGAAACAGGTAGCTTTGAGAGGGCAGGTGATATTATTGGAAGACCACGAGCAGTCCGAACCCCAGAATTGGAAGAAGCTGTTTTGAACGCTCTCGAGGAGAATCCAGAAACAAGTACAAGAATAATTGCTGAAGCTCTCAATTTTACTCAATTATCCACGATCAACAATTTTATCCATACCATATTCGAAGGGTACAAGCTCTTTTGCCACGAGACTTTCCCCAAAGCATTACTATGCGTCAGTGGTTTTTGAGGAAATTGGCTGGAAATCCTCAATTTTTAAGATATGTACTCTTCACGGACGAAGCAAACTTCTCCCGAAATGATATCACAAACTTTCATAACAACCATGTTTGGGCTCTGGAAAATCCGCACGCAGTTAGTGAAGACATTATCAGTATTAATTTTCTGTAAATGTATGGGCGGCAATAATTGATAATTACTTGATAGGTCCTTTCTTTCTTCCGTTCCAACTGAATGGCGCAACTTACAGATACTTTTTAGAAAATGAATTGCCGGGACTACTACAGAATGTACCATTAGGAATTCGTATCCGCATGTGGTTTATGCATGATGGGGCTCCGGCCCATTTTAGCGTTTTAGCCAGGGAATTCCTTACCACTGTCTATCCAAATCGATGGATCGGTAGAGGTGTAGAAGAACCTAACCAGGCGTGGGCACCAAGGTCCGCAGATCTAAACCCGCTAGATTTTTATTTTTGGGGACATTTGAAGTCACTAGTTTATAAAACTCCAGTAGCGAACGAGGAAGATCTAAGAAACCTATTAGTAGACGCCTGTGAAACAATAAGAAACACACCAATAATTTTTGAGCGGGTACGAGATTCAATGACTAGAAGACTGAATGCCTGTATCTTCGCTGAAGGTGGACACTTTGAACAATTCAGTTGAATACAATTTAGTTTCCTTTATTTTATTTTATCCTACATATTCAAAATTTCTTGAAATAAAATGTTGATATTTCTTGCAAATTTTATTAAAACAAATACAGATTTTGCCCCTTTGATACAAAAATAACTATTTCAAACGAGTAAAAATAAATAGAATAGGTGGCGCCCCCTACAAAAAACCAAAACTACTTACTTGAACGTCAAATTCATTTGCTAAGCATTCTTGTGAAAATTACAAAATAATGGTAATAACTTCAACACGCATCGATTATCAAATAATCGACTTGAAATTTTCAATTCCAAATATCTAGGAAACGGTTGCTTATAGCGACTTGCAACAGGGGTAGCTTTTTTACATAGATATGATAGAGGAATTGATTTTTTTACTGAAAAATGTGCTAGAAGTACGCTAAAAAAAGTTATGAATCTTCCAAAAAGAAGAAGACGTGCAGAGCAGAGCAATATTAACATCAAGTTCGAATTCAACACCTCAATTTTCGTTTAATTAAAGTCAGTATTTCGAAAGTTATTTAAAAAAAAAACGAAAATAATAATAAAACTTTTACAGCCTGTATCTTGGAAACGAAGCGTTTCCAGACATATATTTATTTGGACAATTAATATTAGAATATTGTGAGGAATCACCTCCTGAAGTTTGTCAAAGTACTTCTGACTCAGCCTATAGAACTTGAGCAATATCTTGGAAATCTCTAATGAGCACGCTCTCAAACTCATCGGATCTAAAACAATATTATTATACTCCTCAACAAAAACTGACGGATAAATTCTTGATCAAAACTTGAACATCTAGGGATTCAACTTGACACTAACATGAGATTCGGTAAACGTATAAAGAATGTAAGGAAAGAAGCTTATCTGAAACTACTATACAGTACCAGGCATATATTGAATCGACAATTGAAAAAATATTATGTGAGTCTTTAGTATTATCGCACTTAAGTTACTGCGACTTTTTGTACGGTCCCAGAAAAGATAAGCATAGCTGTTGACGCTTAATTTGTGGATTACGGAAATTCTATAATATTACCCAAAACATAATAGATTCTGAAAGAAGGGAATTTTGTGGCATAGTAGACAAATTATTAAATTAAAGAAAAAAGCATCCTCAAGTGGGAGTCGAACCCACGACCTTATGATCTATAGCCATACGCTCTAACAACTGAGCCATTCGAGGACATAGGAATCGACACACACTCGTGAATCCTTTCCTTCCACAATTTAATATTCATGTTGGAAATGAATCGAAAATCAAACGTACTTATCACTGGCCGTCGAGATCCATTACCTGACACTCAACTTCATCGTTATTTGACGATTTCAGCAGCAGATTCAAGCAGATGATCTCTGACCACTGATAAGATTTAGCCAAATATATAATGTGAAAGTAGAAATATTGCGTCCGAAATAAGGGAATCTTGTGGCATAGTGGACAAATTATTAATTTAAAGAAAAAAAACAAAAAAATTTTTTTGATTCATTTCTAACATGAATATTAAATTGTGGAAGGAAAGGATTCACGAGTGTGTGTCGATTCCTATGTCCTCGAATGGCTCAGTTGGTAGAGCGTATGGCTAGAGATCATAAGGTCGTGGGTTCGACTCCCACTTGAAGATGCTTTTTTTCTTTAATTTAATAATTTGTCCACTATGCCACAAAATTCCCTTCTTTCATTATATGTATTTCGGACGCAATATTTCCACTTTCATAATAGACACTAATTGGCTTAACATGGGTAACCGAAGAGTACTGCATCTTGCACACTTTACAAAAAAACTGGTAAAATCAACGGATTCATCTTTATATCTCAAAGAAAAAATTATTAGTATAGAATTTATACATGGTGGAAAAATCCAGATTTAAGAAAAGATTCGTT
The DNA here is from genome assembly GCA_018342105.1 of Gonioctena quinquepunctata. Classification (NCBI taxonomy): domain Eukaryota; kingdom Metazoa; phylum Arthropoda; class Insecta; order Coleoptera; family Chrysomelidae; genus Gonioctena; species Gonioctena quinquepunctata. The sequence goes on along the minus strand of JAFIRS010001673.1, from coordinate 160,080 downwards.
GTCCCTCTTCATCGAGCTGCAATGTTATATGCTTCATTCACAATGCTATTCAGCTTCTAAATTCTCTTCCGAAAGAATTCAGGAATATAAATATTAATAAATTCAAATATAAATATCTTTGTTTAGCAAACAAATGAACAATATATAATGTAAATAAATAAACTATCCGATGTCAAGAGAAAACCCTCAGAGGGGTTCTTTTTGTTTTTTTGTCTTTTGTTGGTTTTTTCTCTCTCACTTCCTGTTTTGAAGAATATAATTAATATATTAATAACTGATTTTGTTGTAATATTATGTGCCATCAACTTTCTTTCTACTTTGATTTGGTTGAGTATGAATAGCCATGCTGGACAATGTACAGTTGTGTGCATAAAAAAGCCGTACAAGGTTTGTATGGTGTAAACCTGCCTATGATGTTCCAGATTTCATAAATAACTTTTTAACAAAAAATTGAACCGGCGAAATACGGAACTGAAAAGTATAAAATAAAATAAACCTTCTTAGTCTCAATAACTAAGCTCCTAAACTAATGTAAGTAACTAATTTTGAGTCGGCGCCAAACGAACAATCAACGAAGATCATTAAATTACTCTTCAAAAAAATTATCAGAATGTCACCGCGCAACTCGATGCCATCATTTTACGCGTTACCTAAATCTTTTGCTTGTTTGTTTGGCGCCGACTCAAAATTAGTTACTCACATTAGTTTAGGAGCTTAGTTATTGAGACTAAGAAGGTTTATTTTATTTTATACTTTTCAGTTCCATATTTCGTCGGTTAAATTTTTTGTTAAAAAGTTATTATTTTTCAATTTTATGTGGCTAAAAAAGGATCATCCAAATCGGATAACCTAGTAAAAAGTTATGCCTGATAGAAACGGTTAATGGACCAAAATTCAGAGGGTAAACGATCAATATCCTCCATTTTGCTACCCTTAGGGGTGGCATTTTTTTTTCAATTTGAGATGGGACCAACTTTGAAGTAGGTACACCCTATCCATTGAAAAAAAAAATAATCATCGAAATCGGACTACTCTATGGAAAGATATGCGTGGTATGTTGGCTGAAATCCACTAATTACTACCTACTTAATTTTTGATCACTTACACAAAATACTTACTTACCTAGCTTACTTCAACTATTGACTGTTAAATAATATGATTATCTACTTTAACTATTTATTGTTATATAATATACATTATTTTTGAAAGTTCTGGTTAGTTGATTTCATCACGTTGTATATAATTCCATCCTTTCATAGAATGTAATTATTATTGTGACGGATGTAGGAGGATCTGTCAATGTCAACTACATATTTGTGCCACTGTTCACAAGTGAAAAATCAATCATCCTCAACTTTTCTACCCATAGGAGTGGATCATTTCATTTCAAATTGGAATATAATCAACTATGAGGTATACCCTACCTGATAAAAAAAGAATCATCCAAATCGAAGATCCCAGTACAAAGTTATGCCTGATAGAATCGGTTAACGGACCAGAATTCAGAGGGTGAGTGATCAATATCCTTCATTTTGCTACCCTTAGGACTGGATTTCATTTCTGAAATTCAAATGGGACCAACTTTGATGTACACCCTATCCACTGAGAAATGATCGGAATCGGACGTCTCAGTAAAAAGTTATGCGTGATCATACATACAAAAAAAATAAAAATATACGCGTCGACTAGAGAACCTCATCCTTTTTGGTTTCGTCAGTTAAAAAGTGGTACACGTACACATTTGACTAAAATGGTTTAAATTTTGACACTACTTGTCAAATACTTGTCAAAGTCGATAAGAAGTTTAATTAAGATTGACAAGCCTGACTCACAATAGCCTATAACTGCTGTACGACTTTTTTATGCACACAACTGTACATATTCTATATTTGGAAAAAATAAAATAATTTATTATTATTATTATTATTATAAGCACTGGTACCAGAAATAGATACGTTAAATAAAAAACCAACAATTCGCATGGAACTGTCATAAATACAGTTCTAAATCTAAATCTAAATGAAAACGAAAGATGAATTCGTCGTAAATATTTGTGAATTTTTTGGCAAAATTTATGACATGATGAGTTGTAAGAACTCGCCCATTGTTTCACGCGAGTTGTTCGTCATAATGTTTGAATTTGGGATATTCTTCATGTTTGATGAAAGCTTGTAAAAATCACTTAATGGAAAACTCGGGAATTAACAGAAAGGAATATTTATAGCTATTTTAGATACATTTCTAGTAAACCAATTTTTTCATGTTTCCTTTTCTAGTTTTTGACTCCCGTTTTCAAGAATGTCTCTAGAACTAATTATTACTAGCCAAATTTCAATTCTCTACATCAAACGGTCTTCGAAAAAAACGACAGAAGGATACAAAAACGCGTCATTTATCCTACAACTGTTCCGTTTTCGGAAATGACCATTTTTATTATATTTTTATCTACATTTCCATTGAATACAATTTTCAAGAAGTATTATTTCATTTTTATAATTGTCTCTTAACATTTGCACCATCGTGGATGAAAAATTTAGGTTGGAAAACATCTTAGGTCCTATCTTTTTTCTCGTCGAAATATTTTGGTTTTGACTGAAAATATTTCGATGCATCATATAATAAATCCTTTATAACTGTTTCCTTGATATCATTTGTTTATCAGTCAAACAACTGAATAACGGGTTCTTGAAAAAAATCATCACTATTAGTCCGATTCTTCGCCCTATTTGGAAAATAGGACTTGAACATTCTCTCATTTGAATGGTGATTTATGATAATTTGATTATTTTAATGGACATGAATACATTTAGTTCGAACACTTTCAATCTCAATAATAGCAACTCCACTGTGATTTTGTTTGCAATTTTGATAGACTTTCAAGTATGAGAATGAACAGAAAGAGATTTTTAATGTTTAACCATAGTGATGATGGTAGTGGTTGAAAAAACCTATATGAAGTGAGTATGTTCATGATTTCATGCTCCCAGTCAATTTTCAGACATTGCTGTTCCTCGTACTCGTATTTCGTATTTTATATGAACCAGGATTGTTTTGTAGTTCGAACACTTTCAATCTCAATAATAGCAATTCCACACTGATTTTGTTTGCAATTGTGTGTTTTAATAGACTTTCAAGTATGAGAATGAACAGAAAGAGATATTTAATGTTTAATCATAGTGATGATGATAGTGGTTGAAAAAAACCTATATGAAGTGAGTATGTTCATGATTTCATGCTTCCAGTCAATTTTCCCGCATGTCTTAGCAACGATTTAACAAACAACAATTCTTCATTGTTGTATTTATTTCACAGACATCCGGATTATACTCGAGTAATCTTGATCAAAGGAAACGACACTGAATAGCAAGTTTTTCTCTACGCATGTATACGCTTGCGCGATTGTAATTGTTTGGTGGTTAATTTCATTTGTGAATTTTTATATCAACATGCGTTATGATATACTATGTTCTATAGATGAAACATTTTTTGAGATCATGAGGAATTGAAGAATTGTGCATAATCTTAAATCTGGAGTTGGAACTATTAATATAACTGTACAGAATATTCAAATATTAAATAATAGCAGTTTTCACAAATATTAATAAAAATACTGTGATCAGGCAATCTGAGGGACAGATAATATAATACCAGCTATGTTGATGCAAACTGAACGAACAGTTTTCGTTTATGTATATCTTTAAAAACAGTACAAAATGTGTTTATAATCCCTCGGAGATGCCAAATAGTATCGACAAATCTTGTTTCCATCTTTGATTTATTGTTGTATTTATTTCACAATCGCGATCGAAGGGTAACCATTCGGCGTCTTTCTTCACGCTCGTACATGCTTGTATAGTTTTTCCAATATCAATTGCAGAAGCATAAAAAAGTCTTGCGGCGAAATCCTGTGAGCAGCAGTGGCGGAGATAACTAATTTTATTTAGATATTTTAAGATTTCAAAAATACTTCATAAATAATGAAAAATGAAAAAAAATTAAAGACAAGCTTTTATTTATACAAATACATTAAGAAAGAAAAATAATTTCTTTCATTGTTTGATGTAGGTTACTAGAATATCGTAAAACGTATTTCGATCGGCACACACCAAGACCACAGACGCTACTGGTTTTTAATCTTTCAGAGCTATTAAAACACAATTATAACACGTGATTTATGACCTTCCAGTATAGACACGCCTATACAAGCATCGATGTCCGACGATTGGCCCAGACGAATCGGTTGTAGAAAAGCGACAGCTGTCACTCAGGTCCACGTTGACTGCGGCTCTTTTGATCTACCATATGCCGACGGAAAATGTTTACGAGTAGTACACATTATTTTTCGTTCCGTTTCTTCGCATATACGCTCGTGTTAGCGAAGTGAGTTTTTATTTGCTCCCTATAGAAACAGCTTCTGCAATTGATATTGGATGGACTATACATCTCCATTGGTGTACTCTGCAGTAGGCCAGGCAGTGAAAGCTCAAAATGATTTGGAATAAATATTTTTTTGTTGATGAATTCGGAAAAAGTGTAGATTCTTAATCTGAAAAGTTTTCCAGCCTAGCGGGTAGGGAATATGAAAAAAATAATGTTTTCGGGAAGAGCGGCTTTTTCCACGTAAAAAAGGTCTCTTCAGTTATTTTCCCAAATGCCAAAAAGCTGTCATTGAATCTTTCGGAAAAATTGCTTCTAGTGGCTTGAGGTTAGGCATATTCATTTTTACAAGCTTTTATTTAGTTTCACTTTTGAGTTCGTTCGTTCGTTCGTTAGGGTCAAATCTTGCAAGTGAATGTTGACCGACTTCTAGTCGTCCGATTAATTTGAAATTTGGCATGTGTTCATAATTCCGGTGACAATGCATTATGAATTTTTTGTTATAGAAAAAAACAAAATGGCGGCTCCAAGATGGCGGACGAGATTTGTAATTATGGTCTGATTCGATTCAAAATTGGTATGTGGGGTTTTGGGGTCGGAATTATGAATTTCTTGTAGAAATTCATAAATTCAAGATGGCGGCCCCAATATCGAGGACGAGTTTTGTCATTATAATCCAATTCCATTCAAAATTGGTATGAGGGGCTTTACGGACTTTTGATTTATTGGTTGAAATTTATAAATTCAAGATGGCGGCCCCAAGATGGAGGACGAGATTTCTGTTTATGGTCATATTTCATTCAAAATTGTTGTGAATTTTTTGTCAAAATCTATAAATTCAAGATGGCGACTTCAGGATGGCGGACGAGTTTTGTGATTATGGTTAGATTCTATTCAAAATTGGTGTGTGGGAGTTTTTGGGGTCAGAGATCATGAATTTTTCGCTCAAAACTTACAGGGAAGAGACCTGTAATAACGATGCTCTATTAGGAATGAACAGATGAAGGCGAACTAACTAAAAAGCAAAAAATAAAATAACTAATAAAAAACCTTTTTAAAGACAAGCTTTTATTTAAGCCGTGTACCGAAACGTATAAAATAAGTTTAGGGCATCGCTGACAATGATTAAATTATTTTCTGTTAAATTATTTGGTTTCAAAATGCTTGTCGCGGGAATTTTTGTTATAAAATTAACATTTCGACAAGTTGTTACTTACCAAACAATTAAATTAATTGGTACCTACTTTTATGAATACTTCCGTAAAAATTAAATACTTTGACAAGTTCTTACTGCCCAATCAAATTAATTGCTACCTAATTTTATGAACACTTCGCGCGACAAGCTTTTTGAAACCAAATAATCCAACAAAAAATAAGTAAATCATTATCAGCGATGCCCTAAACTTATTTTATGCGTTTTAGTACACGCTTAAATAATAGCTTGTCCTTAAAAAGTTTTCTTATTAGTTATTTTATTTATATTTTTATTAAGAATGAAAGTATGGACAAAATCGCTAAGATTGATATTTCTCAAGATATAAAGCGTTAACTTTGTCGTAATATGAAATTTTTGAGAATTATCGAATCAAACTCCGCTCCGCGTCGTGCCCTCAAACTCCGCTCCGCGTCGTGCCCTCAAACTCGTTGGGCGTGCTTTAAAGGCTCACCCATACACTTGTATCATAATATACTATTCTATCAATGCTTTGGATGAGTTCGAAGATGGGCCGAATCCAGAGTTGCAAAAAATCACGATTTTTTTGAAAAAATAAAAAAATTTGTTTTTTTTATTAAAATTTGATTTTTTCGATTAAATCGTAATTTTTTTTATTTATACTGATTTTTTCCTTAAATATGGAAATAATAAACTTTAAAATCACTTATTTTCATTATTTTTCTCTATTCGCCCAAAAATATTTGTTGTCTAGATTTACAGTTAGAAAATCTCCTCGGCGACATACAAAAAAACTTGTGTTGACATGAAAATTTTCGGCAGTCGGCCCATACGTTTATAAGTAAATTGCGTGTTGCGTGTTGCGTGTTGCTATCCTTTCTTGTTTAAATCGTAGTGTAGTGTGTTTTTAAAAGATAGCTGAAATGTCCCGAAGTGGTGGTAGAATAAATAATAGTTGAAAAAAACTAAAAAACACGCTTTTATAGAAAACCAGACTAAAAAAATTGAAAATAAGAAAAAAAAATATTTTATTTAAAAAAAAGCGTGGGGTGCATGGTATCGCCTTGGCCAACAATTACCTGTGATCTGAGACATTTCTTACTTTACTGCCCTAGGTGTGTAATTATTGATAACATGCACCCCACGCCTTTTTTTAAAATAAAATTCATTTTTTTCTTATTTTCTATTTTTTTAGTCTGGTATTCTATAAAAGCGAGTTTTTTCGTTTTTTCAAACTAGTATTTATTTTCTACTTTTTAGTGTAGTTTGTTTATAAAAGCGTGTTTTTTTAGTTAGCCATTATTTTTTTGCAAATAAAAAAATGGAATAATTCTATCAAATTAGGTAATCATAATCTCCGACCCCAAAAACCCCCACATACTAATTTTGAATAGAATCAGACCATAATCACAAAACTCGGCCGCCATTTTGAATCCGCCATCTTGAATTTTTCGATTTTCACAAAAGAATCATAATATTTGACCCCAAAAACCCCCACATACCAATTTTGAATAGAATCAGACCATAATCACAAAACCCGTCCACCATTTTGGAGCCGCCATCCTGAATTTTTCAATTTTGACAAAAGAATCATAATCTCCGACCACGCAAACCCTCAGATACCAATTTTGAAGCGAATCGGACCATAATCACAAAACTCGTACGCCATATTGTAGCCGCCATTTTGTTTTTTTTTCCACACAAAAATTTCTTAATGTATTGTCACCGGAATTATGTACACCTGCCAAATTTCAAATCATTCGGACGTCTGGAAGTGGGTCAAATTCGCGCCCAAAGGAGGCGGTCACAAACAAACATACAAGTGAAGCTAATATAAAGCGTGTAAAAAAAGGCCCTATTTGGCAATAATTTATTGAAAAATCGAATAAATCAGACGGAGAAACGGGAAGCAGAGCGACCTGTAAAAAATGCAAATTTGAATTACTGAAAACGGAAGCAGCTATATGTATAGTTTTCCCAATATCATTTTTTTTTATTAAGGTTCAGATCCATTCCGTTGGAGTTGCACCAATGAACGAGGTTATTGATATCACTCTGTAGTTCAAGGCAATTGATATGATTTTCAATAACTTTAAAATTTTCAGATCATCTGCGAAAAGTAGAAATTGAGAGTTTACTAAACTGAGGGCAATGTCATTGACAAATAAGTTAAATAGGAGTGGGCCACAGTGACTTCCTTGAGGAACCCCAGATTTAACTTCTATGATATCTGAAGTATAATTGCCAATTTTAACCCATTGGTACCTGTCTGTTACGAAGCTTTGGAGCCAGTTCAATAGGTTGCCATTGATACCATATGCATTCAACTTGGTAATTATAGTTTTCCCCATATCAATTGCAGAAGCATGAAAAAGTCTTGCGGCGAAATCCTGTGAGCAGCAGTGGCGGAGATAACTTATTTTATTTAGATATTTTAAGATTTAAAAAATACTTCATTAATAATGAAAAATAAAAAAAAATAAAGACAAGCTTTTATTTATACAGATACATTAAGAAAGAAAAATAATTTCTTTCATTGTTTGATGTAGGTTATTATTATATCCTAAAACGTATTTCGATCGGCACACACCAAGACCACAGACGCTACTGGTTTTTAATCTTTCAGAGCTATTAAAACACAAATATAACGCGTGATTTATGACCTCCCATCGTATAGACACACCCCCAAGCATTGATGTCCGACTTGATTGGCCCAGACGAATCGGTTGTAGAACAGACAGCAGTCACTCCAGTCCACGTTGACTATCGGCTCTTTTGATCTTTCCTTCGCCGACGGAGAATGTTTACGAGTAGTACACATTATTTTTCGTTCCGTTTCTTCGCATATACGCTCGTGTTAGCGAAGTGAGTTTTTATTTGCTCCCTATAGAAACAGCTTCTGCAATTGATATCGGATGGACTATAAACACTTAGTTTTAAATAAACTATCTTCCTTTTTTTTTTATTTCCTGATGAGTTATCTGCTTCGGCGACTTGTTTTTACAGCAATTTATAATTTGATTTAAATCACGATTGAAATTGAAAAAATCAGTTGATTCAAATCATGATTTAAATCGTTTGATTTAAATCGTCGGTCTCGTAGTTTCAGAATGACGGCTGTTGAAAGATTAAAAAAATTCTCAATCTCTCATTTTCATATCAATAGTGGCAAACTATATTTTTTCCGACACATGATTTGTTGGCTCGATTGATGGCTTTGTCAGAATCAATAAGTGAATTCTCAAGTCTACCTTTCCGACTGGCCGCGCCATCGGGTTTTTTCTCTTCAAGCCTTGTGTACATTCACTAATTATGTTATGTATGTACATTCGTTTTAGATGAACTAGGTCTTCTTTTTCAAGTTATCGTTCTATATTCCATAATCGGTAATCATTCATTAACTCTACTCGATAGTATTTAGTGTGTTATCACTGAATCAATTAGCATCGATCGGCACTTCTTCTTTCCCTCGTGACCAAACGAATGGAAAATGGCGATAATTCAATTTACAGAGTATTCAGGTATGTGTTACACGTTGTGTCTCTACCAAACTGGTTTTCCACTCTTGCGTTCGTCGTTATTAAATTTTAAAGTTTAACCGACTTCATTCATTTCATGTTTTCGATTTTTTTCGGCTTTTGGTAACTGTACATGAGTTCGTCGAGGATGTAACTGATAATGGGGGCTCTCTTAGAGAAGACATTGTTTGCTCAAGTCGATGACAGACTCGTTGTTTGCTGTAATAGGAAAATGGGAAAAGTATAGAAAGTCGCCATGTATGGGGAACCTGGTTTAGTAGACGATACTTTTGTAGTGTGCATAATAATTAATTTTAATTATTCTTGGCATGAATTATTTGATAGATGAAAAATTGAATATTAGTTAGACATTCAGACATCATCACTGATTCAAAAAAAAACTTTTTAACAAAAAATTAAACCGGCGAAAAAAGAAATGAACCTTTTTAGTGTCAATAACTAAACTCCTAAACTAATGTAACTAATTTCAAGTCGGCGCCAAACAAACAAACAAGCAAATTGCCGAGCGTTCTCGAAGTCAATATCAGCGAGACAGCCGAACGGGCACACGTCGTTGAGAGTGGTCGTGCGGAGAGCGATTTTCGGAAGGTTATGTCACGTTGCATTTTTATTTTATTTTGTTTTGATCATTTCTTTATACTTATTTAATCAACTAGTGTATTAATGGTGGCGATTAATGATCGAGATATTTTAATCTTGTTCGAGATCATTAATCGCCATTTTAATATACGAGTTGATTACAAAAAAAATTCGTCGACCTCGTTCCTGGGGTCAACGTGAAATTTTCGATATCCATTTCCTTCAACTAGGAGGAAACTTACAATATTTTGATTTTAAAATACATAAATTTGTGTATGGTTATTTGGTCGATTTCGGTGTATGTTTAGTTGCGTATATCACAATTATGCATTGAAAGAGAAATTGAAGGTTAATAGGGAACCCATTAACGATCGATTTCGTTAATACGAGGTCGCAGAAAAAGTTGCGCGGTGACATTCTGATAATTTTTTTGAAGTAATTTAATGATCTTCTTTGATTGTTTGTTTGGCGCCGACTCAAAATTAGTTACTTACATTAGTTTAGGAGCTTAGTTATTAAGACTGAAAAATTTCATTTTATTTTTTGTTTTTGCTTTTTAGTTTCTTTTTTTGTCGGTTGAATATTTTGTTAAAAAGTTTTAATTTTTTAATTTTTTGTGGCTAAAATCTACTAATTGCCACCTACTCAATTTGGATTACTTTCAAAATACTTACTCACCTACCTTACTTCAACTATTAACTGTTATATACTATAACTATTTGGTACTAGAGACTTCGTCCGCATTGAACTTTGTATTTTTTGTAACGACTATTACAAATTCACTCACCCCTTTAAGGACGAAATTTCTAAAAATACTGAAACACATATTTATTTATTTGTTACAAAGACCTCAAATACCAATTTTTGTGCCCCTTACCTCAAAACTAACGGAACCCTCACACAAAATTTCAGCCCTCTTTCACCACCCTAGGGGTTGCATTTATAAAAACAGTGAAACATGTATTTCTTGATCCCTTACAATACCAATTTTTATGACACTAACTTGAAAACTAAAACGGAACCCCTATACAAATTTTCACCCTTGATTTCACCACTTTAGGGGTTGAATTTCTAAAAAAAACATATTTCTTCTATTTGTAACAAAGAGTTCAAATATTCATTCAAATATCCATTTTTATGACTCCTATTTGAAAACTAACGGAATTCCTATACAAACTTCCAATCCCAATTTAACCCCCATTTCACCCCTTTAGTGGTGAATTTCCAAAAACACCGAAACATGTATTTTTTATTGGTAACAAAGACCTCGAAATACCAATTTTCATGATTCTATCTTTAAAACTAACTAGACAGACTTTCAACCCCCATTTTACTCCTTTAGGGTTGAATTTTTAAAAACCCTGAAACACATCTTTATTAAGGATTTTCATTTCACCTTTTTCAACACTCATATGGCATTTCCATACTCCAACCTTTTGGAACGATCTTATTGTTTGGACAACCACAAAGAAAAGTTATACCGTGAGAAGTTGATAGTTTTTCAAGTTTCTTGAAATTTTCAGCACACTGCGTCTTTGTGAGTATTGATTAAAAGTCATTTCTTGTGGAGGAATATTGATTTTTGGTATGGTTTTTTGCGTTTTTAATATTCCACAATCTAATTTTAACGGTGGAACATGACGTCAGAGGAAATACCTAATTCCCAAAAAATACTTGTAGTGATTTATGTGATGAATCAGTTAACGAGAGAGCAAAAGATTCAAGAAGCACAAAACCACTCAGAAATATACTATTTGCAATTTTTGTCGCCTGCAATGATCGTCTACCAAACAATAAACCCTTTCCATGTTTATTTTCAACTGACCACACCACATCCATGTCAATTTGGGTTTTCGATACATTTCACTTATTCTCGAAGATCATCGACAGATGTCGACAAAAGAAAAACGGGTATATATTTTTACGTACATTCATCACATCGCCCATGCCCATAACCTATTACCGAAAAACGTAACGGTGATGTAAGAACACGTTGTCGGTATCGTTTTTGTCAGCTGGACCGCGGAAGGAGGTCACTAGTCTTTGGCGTTCGAGAGAGGACGTGGAAGGGTCATCTGGAGCCGCGGGCGCTAGCAGTCTGAAACCGATTCTCTGGCATTACGAGAGGAGGATCGCGCACATTCTCTTCCTACACACTCGCAGCAATCGACTTTTTCCGTATCACAGAGACAAAAATAATAACGTTGGGTTTGTTGACATGACGGGACGTGATAGTAGTAGGAAGAAGGCTGTGCTCTAGATTCTGTTGTGCCACAGAAGGAAGATCTAAAGATGACGCAATTCACATGCTAATAACATATAGATCCCATGCATTGGGTAACATTATTTGTGTGTTTGTAGACCTCTCCAAAGCATTCTACATAGTGTCACATTAAATACTTTGTATAGAATGAAAGGAAAGGTACACAATTAATTATTATTTGTTCAGCGAATTGGTGCACCTTATATATCAACCGTCTCTTCTATATCTTCTCCCCAATATAATAAATCTGAAAATATTACTGATGAAGCTATTGAACAAGCCAATGGATTGGCACGGTGGCAGACCATGGACACTCCAATTTTTGGAACAAGGTAAAGGAGGGCTGTCCAATCCTACAAATGGAAAGAGATAGCATCCCGCCGGTTCTGAATTTTAAAAAGGGACCAAAAATCATCATCCCTACGAGGGAAGAATGGAAAGACGTTGCGCCCGCAGACCCCCTACGGATCAACCTGGTATACAGATGGATCAAGACTTGGGAGAATGTCCGGCGCAGGAGTATACAAGGAAGGTACAAAGAGAGAAATCTCAGTTCCTCTAGGCAAATACGCCTCAATGTTCCAGGCCGAAGAATATCATGCGTTCAGGAAAGCCTCGACAACAGAAGTCGAGGACCTATTCTCATCTACTCGGACAGCAAGGCAGCAATCATGGCGCTAGGATAAAACAAGATCACATCCAAATTGGTGTCCAAGTGTAGAAACGCCATAGAAAGTTTGCAAAAAACAAGGAAAGTCAACCTCATATGGGTACCAGGACACACAGGTGTTCCTGGGAACGAAGAGGCAGATAGAGTAGCCAAGATTGGATCGGGAAAGATTCCAGTCGGACCGGAACCAATCTTGGGAATACCCAATAGCATGGCTATCTCAAACATTGGAGGGACTGCTGCAGAAGCGGTTCATCAAAACATGGCAGGAGGCACCATGCATGAGGAAATCGAAGCTCCAAAGAAAGGGGCCTTCGAAGAAACTGTCAAGAGATATCATGTCACTCAACAGACGGGATATCAGAACTGTGACTGGTCTCCTGACGGGGCACAATGACCTGAACAGGCACATGGATCTCATCGGGATCACAGATGATCCCATATGCAGATGGTGCCTGGAGGATGACGAGACATCGTCGCATCGTCACTGAGTGCCCCGCTCTGGTGCACCAGAGGGAGATCAACCTGGGTAGCATAATTCTGAACCCAGAAAACGTCAAAGAGATTCAGCTGAGGAAACTGCTGAGTTTCGTCAGAGAAATCGGCATGCCCGGCTGATTCTCAGATCACGTATGCGCACAATGGGCCCAAGTAAAGAGGCCTACGTGCACGGGTTCTCCGGAACCAGCCCACCATGTGCACAGAAGAAGAAGAAGCTAGTAAACAAAAACCACGACATCAGGCTCATTTGGATAAAGGCGCATATAGGCCTTCAGAACAGTAGTAGTAGATGAACTTGCCAAGAAAAGTATCTAAAATGGGGAATTAGTGTCTAACAAAATATACATAGACGAATGCACCTCCCTGTTTAGCAAAAAAAACTCTAACACAATTGGAGAGATTTTGGAGACAACGCCAAATAAAAAGACCCACCCGTTACTCCTATCTTCATCCTGAAATCCCCCAAGCAACTTGGCACACAGGCCTGAATTACCCACGCAGCAGTATCTTCACAATTAGTCGCCGTAAGTTTGGGCACGCTCTTTATCCCGCATCTTTATATATATATATATATAATTCTACTGTACGTGTGTTGTCACTGAACTCCTCCTAAACGGCTGGACCGATTTGAATGAATTTTTTTGTATGCGTTTGGGTGGCGCCCTGGATGGTTAATGTTAAGGGTGGCCCACCCCTTGATTTTGTTTTATTTTTTAGACAAAATGTTTTGTTTTTATTTTTTTATGATACAGCATTCAAAAATACATACAACCCTAAATTTTCACCCTTCTACGATCAACCCCTATTTTTCTGGCAATATTTTTATTTTGTCATGACTTAGAATAAAAAAATTCATATTACTCTTAATTTTCTCCCTTCTACGATCAACCCCTATTATTTTTTTTAACCGACGAAACCAAAAAGGAGGAGGTTCTCTATTCGACCCGTATATTTTATGTTTTCCATCATATTTTTTATGTATGATCACGAATAACTTTTTACTGAGGCGTCCGATTCCGATAATTCTTTTTTCAGTGGATAGGGTGTACTTCGACTTTGGTCCCATTTGAATTTAAAAGATGAAATCCACCCCTAAGGGTAGCGAAATGAAGGATATTGATCACTCACCCTCTGAATTCTGGTCCGTTAACCGATTCTATCAGGCATTACTTTGTACTGGGTTCTTCGATTTGGATGTTTCTTTTTTTAATAGATAGGGTATACCTTATATTTGGATTTCGAAAGGAATTAGCCACCCTTACGGGTAGAAACATAGGGGATAATTGATTTTTCACTAATGAACATTAGCACACACATACGTAGTTGACAATGACAGATCGCTACTGACATTATTCTTGTTCCGTCAAAATCAGTATATTTTATGAGAGGATGGAATGATATACAAAGTAATGAAATAAACTAACCAGAACAACGAAAATAATTTATATTACAACAAATAGTAAAAGTAGATAATCATATTATTTAACTGGTAATAGTTGAAGTAAGGTGGGTTATATTTTGGAAGTAATCAAAAAACAAGTAGGTAGTAATTGGTAGATTTTAGCCACAAAAAATTGAAAATAAAAACTTTTTAACAAAAAATTAAACCGACGAAATACGGAACTGAAAAGTAAAAATAAAAACTTTTTAACAAAAAATTAAACCGACGAAAAAATCAACTGAAAAGCAAAAAATAAAATAAACCTTCTTAGTCTAAATGATAATTGAGCTCCTAAACTAATATAAGTAACTGATTTTGAGTCGGCGCCAAACAAACTAGCAATTGAATTAGGTGAAGCGTAAAATGATGGCAGCAAGATGCACGGCTGCGTTTTGATGACTTCTTTCGTAGATAATATACTGATATGAATACTGATACTCAATCCTAGGAATTCGTCGTAAATGTATCTCATTTTATTTTATAGAAAAAACGGGATAACAGGAAAACGGGATAACGGGAATAACGAGATCGAAAAAACGGGATGACAGGATAAGGGAATAACGGGATAAATAAAAAACGGAATAACGGGAAAACGGGATGACAGGATAAGGGGATAAGGAAAAAACGGGATAACGGGATAAAAAAAATGGGATAACAGGAAAACGGGATAACGGGAATAACGGGATAACGAAAAAAACGGGATAACAGGATAAGGGGATAACGGGATAACGGGGTAAAGACAAAAAGGGGTAATAGGGAAATGGGATAACGGGAAAATTTTCGGGAAAAAAATTTTAGGGAACATAGAAATTTGGACAGGACAACGTCAGTCGGGTCCCCTAGTATTTATATAAGATTGGAATATCCAACTCCAATCTATGCGAAACTTGCAACGTCGTCGGAGACCTCGATCACATTTTTTTCGGGTGCAATAAGTATATGATCCAATCTGATCAGCTAATTAACAGCCTAATAAAGCACAAGATATTTCCACTACACAATCTAATGTCGCTCTTGGCACTGAATATACATGCAATCTTCGATACACTATTAATTTTTCTGAGAGCTATAGAGTAGGTTAATGTCGTCAACTCTGGTAATTAGTCCATACTCCTACACTATCCTCCTTTCCGAGGTCCAGCTGCCTTGTGTTAGTTAGTCACCCTGAACGACCCCTGGGTGTGAAGTGCCTCTATACCCTTCCCCAGTTTGATATATTCTATACAGGGTGTTATGTAATAAGTGTCCGATATTTGACAGGACGATTCCTCAGTTATTTATAAGGGGAAAAGTTCATATAAGCATGGGTCCGCAAGCCCTTCATTTTTGATATACAAGGTGTTAACAAATTATTTTTATTTTATTTTTTTGTAAGTAATTTTTAAAATAATATTGAAAAGGGAAACATTCTCAATTGAATATCGATAGAAAGATTTTTCGTGGATTTTTCAATTCACAGAAAAATCTTTCTATCGATATTCAATTGAGAATGTTTCCCTTTTCAACATGAATACCCCACAAGAGGTTATCTTGACGATGGAAGATAGTGACTAAAGTTTATCTTTCAGTCGCAGATGATTCCACATCTGATTTTATGAACATCCTGTTTATATTTTCAACAAATCAATGTAGATAACCTCTCAAAAATTGGTAATATGAGAAATTCAAATTTGATCTTAGTTTGGCCCTTAATTGTAGGGGGCTCCGCCTACAGGTCTTTGTCTCTTTTGGGGAGTCACAACTTTGTCGTGCATGTATGTAGGTATCTCATTTTCTAGAAGAAAAATCGATTCCTTTATCATTTTTACGTGAAAAAGGTATGCTTTTCAAAAGTCGCTACAAGCAGCCGTTTTCGCGACCTCATTGAAAATAAAAGTATCAAGTAGGCTAGTAAGTTTATTTCAATGTTTTTTTTGTGCTGTCATGTCAAAAATTATATCTTGACGCATAGTTGAATAGTTTTATTTATTATTATTGTGATTATTTGTTCAAAAATGGTAAACTTTACCAACGCAGAGTATGCTGACATACATTTTACATACGGACTAGCTAGCGGAAATGCATATGAGGCTAGACGTTGGTATCAGACCGTCTTTCGTATGATGGCACAGTCGGTTTCCTGGTAGTATTTTTGTCACAGAATCAATAGAGCAGAAAATCTCTATTGATTGTCCTAATAGGATAATCTATCCCTACCCTAATGAGATGATTCTTTGTGCTTCCGCAAATTTTCACGATTCTCTCCCTGAATCATTAAAGACGTTCCCCATTTTGGAGCCGCCATCTGAAATGTTTCTTTATACAATGAAATTTCTAAAATTTATTATCGCGCACACCAATCATACAAGGCTGAAAAAGTCAGAAAATTTCCTTTTCCTCAATATTTTTTCAACAACAAAAAAGACCTGAATTATTTTTATCGCATCTTTGATAGTTTATAAGATAATCAAATTCAAAAGCCTAAAAAATTTTTTTTTAATAAATAATAAAAAAAAGTAAATAAATAATTGGGTGATAGCTTGGAATAAAAGCTCAATTTGTTAATTGTTTTATGGAGAACAATACAGAAAGTGTTCTCGTCGTATCTTCAATAGTTTATAAGTTATAATAATTATAATGATGAAATGATAATAATTATAATGAAGAAAAATAGAGTTAAAAGCATGAGAATTTTAAAAATTGAATAAAAAACAATATTTTGCTTAAAAAACATCACATGGTCATTTTTGTTTATTTCTGCAGTATTTAAAAAAAAATATTGTGCTAAAATTTATTTGTTTATTCAACAAACAAATTCAAATTAAAAAAAAATATTTTTCAGAATAAGAAAGAATAATAGAAATAATGATTGAAAAAAAATTGTTCCTTAATATTAATATTTATTTGCAAAAAAAATTGTTTACTAACAAGTCGATTTTAAACAATACAATTGTTTTTTAAAAACGATTTGTTTCTTAAAAATCATTTTTTTCATTATTAAATACATTTAAAAAAAAATTGAACTATCCCATAAACAATGTTTATAACAATTTTTTAAACAATTGTAGTAAAAAAAAATATTTCCATGTGGCTTCTAACAATAAAAATCAAATCAATCGGAATATTTGAAAACAAAACTCAATGTTTTATTTATGTTTTTACTTACATCTTCAATTGTTAATAAAAAAATTGATAATATATTTCTTTTAATTTTCCACCAAGGATCTTTCCTAAAGCCTTCAAAGAACAGCTCAAAAAAAAACTGGCCTCCGGTTTAAAAATTATCGAGGTGTTTTTGTTTACTTCTAACTTGGAAAAATTTGTCAATTAACTAAAGCATAATTAATAATAAAATTGAGATTTTTTGCCGGCGGATTATTGTTTATTAAACTATCCAGCAAGTGCCTGATTTTTTTCATTCCTTAACATTCATATATTAGTAAAAAAAATAAAAAATTGTTTCCGAGCAGAGCGACTCGCGCGAGCCCCGAGTCATCCGTTTCCACCCGTATTTTGACCCCTCAATTAAAATTATAAATATTGGTGCTACAGTTCCGGGAGGTTGGTTTCAGGAAATTTCCTGCTCTCTTTAGATCTTTTTTCAGATTTCCGAAATCTGCAATAGTTTTCGAGATATTTGCAAAAAACCGACCCCTCTAAACTAAATTGTTTATAATTTTTAAACTATTTATTTGCGAGACATGGAACAAAGCGTAAATCATATCTAGATACAATTCCGCATCCAATGACCCCTTGGTCATAATTTTACGTGAAGGCCTCCTCCAACGGGACGAAATGGCACTTGTGAATCAGACTAGAAGCACTGGATAAAAATAATTTCAGTAAAAAATTTCGGTCGGTTGAAATATTTTCCAGTAATTTATCATTTCATTTATCTACTTACCTTATGCAATCTTTCTAAACTATCAAATACATTAGTGGTGCCCATTAACTTTATTTTCGAAGTGGGGGAGGCCCCAGAACACAACCTTGAAGGACTTATTGATTAACTCTGCAGTGGTTCGCTAGGATCTGTTAGGTGGCGCTACGTCTCTACGTAGAACATTACACTCGTTCATGTTGAAGACACGTTATTGAATAATAATTGTTGGCCTTGTCCAAGCATACTTACCTGGCGTAGGGGTTAACCTTGATCAATAAGGCGGTTCCCCCAGGACGAGGCCCTCCCATTGCACTTCGGTTGGGCTGAACCCTGCGATTATCCCTAATGCGGATAACTCGGGCGCGTAATTTTTGGTAGTCGGGACTGCGTACGCGCTGTCCCGGTGTTATTAAAATAAAACATAACTTATTCATCTCGAAGACATGTTCAAACGAGTCATATCATATCACCTCGTGTCCTAAATAACATTGAGTAGATTGAGATTTACTATTATTCCACGCACCTTGGAATTTTCACAAAATCTGACCATTCAAAAACCAAAGACAGCTTAGCTTGTATTATCGCAGCTGTCCTTTCAATTCTGATTGGTCTATCAGCATCGTGTTTTCAACGACGTAACTAACCATGGATACGGATCGCAATGCAAATTTTGACAGTTTGGCCAAAAATAATTGTAGCTGCAAACGTCAAAATGAGTCGCTTCGGTGTAAGATGTCTAAAAACCATGGTGTATTCACTTATACCTGTAAAATATTGGGACAAACTGGGGGACACCAGCCCACTTGATAAAGGGAGTTATCTAGAGTTTCAGATGGCGCCGTCGTCGTTTCTTGTCATAATACAGTAAACTAAATTAAAGACCACACAGGGTGTTTTTGTGATTTGTGTCTCTGATCCGTTCTGCGATTGTGCTTTTGTCGCCTTTAAGGTTATGCCAATTAGTTGTGAAATATTTTGAGGTTGATCGATCGATGTAACATATTTTAGAACAAACTATTCCATGTACTTATGTCAGTGTAATATAGAATTTTTGAGAGGTGCTCCGAAATAATTCTAATCATGAACCTTACCAATTTTCTATTGATACGGCTCCACCGAGTTGGTACTTATGTATTTCTGTCCCTGTTTGCTCATGATAAAAATCTTATGATGGAGCGGATAATGATTTTATGAAGTGCTGTAAATTACATACAATTACTTAATTCAGCTTTAAAACCAATAAAAGTACAGGAGATGCAATCTCTTTCGCTTTCTGAAAAATCTATATTCTAGTCTGAAGGAAGTTTTTGCGACATATCTAAAGCTTTTGACTGTTACGTAAGCTTCATCTCTACAGTTTCAGAGAACGAAGTTTCAATTGGTTCGAATCCTATCTGAGTGAAAGAACCTCACTATTTTGGCAGACAACACGACTATCTTATCGCAAGAACTCAAATCACTTTCATATAGCGGAGTAAAAATAGCTTCAAATCATGCATTATTTTGGAATCCTGGAGGACTCCATGGATTTTCCTAAAACCTTCTGATATTACTCAGAAATTGCTTGCAGAAAAAAGTTATAAACTTATATTCGTGCGTTGCTTGTTTATTAATTGTTTTAACAATGAAAAACAATTTTGTTTTAGCAAATTTTACCCAAATTGATGCATAGGGGTTTTTGAGGTAGCTGAACCAGAATATGACATTGAAAAAACGATGGTGTGGCGAGTCGTAAAGGTAGATTTCATGAATGATAATTTACAGCTACCTATTTTTTATTTATGTGTACATCTCGGAGAAAAAAAATTCGGCTAAAAGTTTTCGTACGTTAGAAAAAAAATCTGCAGCTTAGAGTTTTCATTTAAAAAAAATATTTATATACCTTTTTCATGTAAAATCTTCCATTCTTTCGAATGGCAGTATCAGTTTAAAATAAAAAATATATATTTTTTAAGATATTCAATAAATAATGTAATTCTGCAACTTATTTGTAAAATAATAAATTAAGCACACACTTTACGTTTGGTAACTTTCTACCTATATGTTGTTCCTTACATCATCACTAATGTACAGTGAAAAGTTCTCGCAGTCCCCTAAATTTCTGAAGCTAAAATCTATTATTACTCCACTACTAGTAAAATGACTCGTATATGTATAAATTAATTTGAATCTTCTCTGAAAGACCTTGCCCATTGTAATAATTTTTTTCAACTTGTGATTGTAATGAATCTAGTAACTAGCAAGTCAAATAATTTTATTATTACTTTTATACTTATTTCCCATGAGATGACAATCTTCTGACTAAAAGTATTGGAAAATTCTAAATATAGTGGATATTTTCTTCCAAATAGCCATGGGGCCCTCTGTGACGGTCCGGAATTCACTAGCCAAAATCAAGATATTTTCATAGAATGAAAAGTCCACGCTTACTTGTGAAATTCATGTGTTTATTAAAGAGGGAAAATTATCCTAGTCATTAGCCTTATCGATCTTGGGAGTGGGCCTTGTTCTTCCGAACAACTGCTTGGTTTAGATCGCCCTCTTCCGATTATATCATGCGGGGTGTTACTGAAAAATAAAAGAAGCATTTAGATTATTGTTTTCTCCCCTCACCTTTGTTGGTAGGGCTCACCTTTCCCAGAGAAGTCATTCTAAGATAGCTGGAAGCAGCGACTGTGGCACACCAGGATTCATCGATTTCTCAACTTCATCAACAGATTTTATGATATCTACAATAAACTCTCTGTTTTTGTTTATATCAGAAGATTATTAGAGAGGTAATAGTCCGGCAGAGATGGACAGTGAATGGCTTGGTAATAGTTTGTATCGGAAAGTTTAATGGAACAATATAATCGGGGACATTTTCCAATCCCCTCAATTTTCAAGACATCAGTCCACTCTCCTACCTTTTCTCAATCCTTCGTGGAAGTTTCCATGATGCCAAAAAGGCCATTCGAGAAGAAATCACTCAACTGATTTGCTTCAAGCAACTCAGTTTCGTTTAGAAATAAATCGACAGACTTATCGCGAAAATTCAGTCACTAGTGGTATTACTACTGAATATTTATTTAGATTGTTTATAATCAAAGTTCTTAAACGAATCAGATCATAAATCACACTATGTAGTTTGTGCATTAGTTCAACTGGAATGAGCATGATTAAAAATAACTAATTTCTCTTCGATATAGAAATTGGCTAATTAGCGATGGCTGGAGACGAAAAGATCCACCATCCTACTTCAAATTATACGATTTGGTCCGAAATTATCCGATTTTTCGTTGTAATATTTAGTACATCTATGGAGTATGGTTGATACTAAGATGCCTAAAAACTCTGGTGTATTCACTGATTCGATTTTGTTTAGAATTTTTGGGGGACAACAAATGAAAAACGTTAAATTCTGCTTAGAACTTCATTAGTAGATGGCGCGGTTAAGGAATGTTTGTTGTTTGTGTCACGCAAAATGTCAAACTTCAAACCTATAAAATTATCTTTTTCTGTCAACATTACTTCATGCAAAAAATTGTGAATTGATCGTTTACAAAGATTATAGTTCTACGAACAAGATCCCGCTCAGAACAGTTGGCGCTAGAATGAGATGAAATCGTCGAAACTTACTACAATGTTTACATCTGATGCTCAAAATCATATTTTTCATGAAGTCTACCTGGCGATTTTTTCAAAGTGATTTCTTTTCAAATGGCCTTTTTGGGATCATGGAAACTTCCACGAAGGAATGAGAAAAGATAGGAGAGTGGACTGATGTCTCTAGAGATGAATTAACTTGAAAATTGAGGGGATTGGAAAATGTCCCCGATGACATTGTTCCATTAAACTTTCCGATACAAACTATTACCAAGCCATTCACTGCCCATCTCTGCCAAACTATTACCTCTCTAACAACCTTCTGATATGAACAAAATCAGAGAGTTCATTGTAGATATCATAAAATCTGTTGATGAAGTTGAGAAATCGATGAATCCTGGTGTGCGACAGTCTAGGCTGCTTCCAGCTATCTTAGAATGACTTCTCAGGAAAAGGTGAGCCCTACTAACAAAGGTGAGGGGAGAAAACAATAATCTTTCATTTTTCAGTAACACCCCGCATGAGATAATCGGAGGAGGGCGATCTAAACCAAGCAGTTGTTCGGAAGAACAAGGCCCACTCCCAAGATCGATAAGGCTAATGACTATGATTAGGATAATTATCACTTTTTAATAAACACATGAATTTCACAAGTAAGCGTGAACTTTTCATTCTATGAAGATATCTTGATTTTGGCTAGTGAATTCCTGACCGTTAGAGAGGGTCTTTGGAAGAAAATATCCACTATATTTAGAATTTTCCAATACTTTGAGTCAGAAGATTGTCATCTCATGGAAAAAAAATTATACCAAATATATATAATATAAAAAATAAATATAAAAGTAATAATAAAATTATTTGACTTGCTAGTTACTAGATACATTACAATCACAAGTTGAAAAAAATCATTACAATGGGCAAAGGTAGTTCAGAGAAGATTCGTCCTCTGAAGCTGTAGAGATGAAGCTTATGTAACAGTCACAAGCTCTAGATATGTCGCAAAACACTTCCTTCAGACTAGAATATAGATTTTTCAGACAGCGAAAGAGATCGCATCTCCCGTACTTTTATTGGTTTGAAAGCTAAATTAAGTAATTGTATGTGATTTACAGCACTTCATAAAATCATTATCCGCTCCATCATAAGATTTTTATCATGATCATACAGGGACAGAAATACATAAGTACCAACTCGGTGGAGCCATATCAATAGAAAATTAATCATACAAAATAAATTGGTACGGTTCATAATTAGAATTATTTCGGAACACCTCTCGAAAATTATATATAACACTGACATAAGTACATGGAATAGTTTGTCCTAAAATATGTTACTTTAAACAAAAAAACACACAAAAAAACACAAAAACAACCCTGTGTGGTCTATAATTGCAGTTTACTGAATTATGACAATAAACGACGCCGGCGCCATCTGAAACTCTAGATAACTCCATTTATCAGGTGGGCTGGTGTCCCCCAGTTTGTCCCAATATTTTACAGGTATAAGTGAATACACCATGATTTTTAGACATCTTAGTTGATACTAACTAATACACACAATACCATATTTTTCAGCTGAAATGACTTCAAAAGGCAACATGCTCTTTTTATTACATAGTCTTGATACTGATGAAAAATCCAATTTTTCATGTAATAATCACTGAAAAACAACCAAAAATATTCGGGTATTATGATATATACTCTCAAAAAAATTGATCGGTGGAAATATTTTACAGATATTTTAATTTATCTAGTTATCTTTATGTAATCTTCGTAAACTCTCAAAAAACACAGGTAGTGCCCATTAAGTGGGCTAGGCCCCAGAACAGAACCTCGTAGGACACCAACGACTTATTGATTAACTCTGCAGTGGTTCGATCGGATATGTTAGATGGCGCTACGTCTCTACGCAGAACGTTACACTCGTTCATGTTGAAGAATCGTTATTGAATACTAATTGTTGGCCTTATCAAAACATATGAGTAACAACTCAACACAAAACACGTAAGATCAACACACCCACATAACACGTAAGATCAACACACCCACATCTCACCATACACGTTCACACCCAGTGTTGGTAACCGTACCATATTTAAGGTACACGTACCATTATTTACATCATTGTACCTTAACAAAGTGACAAGGTACGCTGTTTGTACCAATTTCGAGTAAAATAGAATGATTAACATGACATGCGACTGTGCGCGTCACCATGCGGGGGGTTACCGACACTAACCGAATGTACACGGAAGTTACTAGTTACTGTATACTTTAGGTTGGCGACACAGATCACAGACAGAAAAGTCAGACAAATGACAAGTTGTTCTTTAAATTTGGATATAAACAAATGTTTTGTTTATATTTCTTTTTATTATTATATCCTCTTTGTTATAGTCCATCCAATATCAATTGCAGAAGCTGTTTCTATAGGGAGCAAATGAAAACTCACTTCGCTAACACGAGCGTATATGCGAAGAAACGGAACGAAAAATAATCTGTACCACTCGTAAACATTCGCCGTCGGCAAACGGTAGATCAAAAGAGCCGATAGTCGACGTGGACTTGAGTGACGGCTGTCTGTTGTATAACCGATTCGTCTGGGCCAATCAAGTCGGACATCAATGCTGGCAGGTGTGTCTATACGATGGGAGGTCATAAATCACGCGTTATATTTGTATTTTAATAGCTCTGAAAGATTAAAAACCAGTAGCGTCTATGGTCTTGGTGTGTGCCGATCGAAATACGTTTTAGGATATAATAATAACCTACATCAAACAATGAAATAAACTATTTTTCTTTCTTAATGTATTTGTATAAATAAAAGCTTGTCTTTAATTTTTTTTCATTATTTATGAAGTATTTTTCAAATCTTAAAATATCTAAATAAAATTAGTTATCTCCGCCACTGCTGCTCACAGGGTTTTGCCGCAAGACTTTTTTATGCTTCTGCAATTGATATTGGGAAAACTATATTAAGAAATGAAGTGCATAAATTACGCAAAGTCGTCTTGACAAAAGGATTCAATATAAATTGAAACACAATATTTGTTATTGTTTACTTATTTTCTGGTTAACACCCTTTTAAGGGAACGGAAATATATTTGATTGTTACTTTCATTAATTTCTAGTTTCAAACCACAATCCTCACCAATGATTCGATTTTGGCGGCATTGCGGCCTCAACGTAAAAACATTGGCGATTTGGAGCCGAACATATTCTCCCTCGCGCCTCTAGCGGCTAATCGAGGAGAAAATGTAGAAATGGAAACGGTCCTAATTGGCACGCATTCGTTTATACGCATGCGTCAAAATTAGACGTATCTCTTCTGTCACCTACGAAGACGTCACAAATTGACTAAATGCACCGAAACCGGAAGCAAAAGCCAAGAAATAAGGAAGAAGAAGACGTCTCAAATGTCACAATTTAATGTACCTTAATTTTATCTGAGATACCATATTTTCATTAGGTTGGTACCATATTTTCATTCCTCATGGTTGCCAACACTGTACACACCCATCAGGTACATCACCACCATGCACACACAGCACAAGTCAGGTAAACATACAAAATCAGATAATAAGGGGTTTAAAGCACTCAGAGGCTGACTTCATACCACAGGAGGTACGATTTCAATTTCGCAAACGTGCCATTTGCGAGTTGAGGACCGCTCCAAGGAGGAGCGGGGGAGGATGGAAGTGGATAGTAAATCTCGTTCACATATAACATGAAGGGGATTTACTATCCATGGGCGCTCAACCTTAAGGGGGGCATGGTGTGTATCAAAGCATACTTACCTGGCGTAGGGGTTAACCGTGATCAACAAGGCGGTTCCCCCAGGATGAGGCCCTTCCATTGCACTTCGGTAGGGCTGGCCCCTGCGATTATCCCTAATGCGGATAACTCGGGCGCGTAATTTTTGGTAGTCGGGACTGCGTACGCGCTGTC
Organism: Gonioctena quinquepunctata; assembly: GCA_018342105.1. Classification (NCBI taxonomy): domain Eukaryota; kingdom Metazoa; phylum Arthropoda; class Insecta; order Coleoptera; family Chrysomelidae; genus Gonioctena; species Gonioctena quinquepunctata. The sequence goes on along the minus strand of JAFIRS010001673.1, from coordinate 134,142 downwards.
CCGGTGTTAATTCAATTTAAACAAAATGTATTCGTTTATTAAGTAATAGTAGTAATAAATTCGACTAGTGTGTAACACAAAAAGGTAAAAATAACTAGAAAACTGTAAAATTAATTAAACAACGGTAAATCTATAGCATTTCCTTATTTTATATTATTTAATGGTAGTAATGATAATAAAACATAGTATTATGAACCAAAAAATAACGTGATCAATCAGATTAACGAAATAAACTTGGAAATAAAACATGTCTTCTACCAGACGATGGAACATGGAACGATCTACTTACTGTATCCGCTAACGCCATCTATTGAATCGATCAACAATTACTTAGTCCGGTTCGGTAGTGGTAAGTTTTGCCAAAGCTGAGTTAGTGTACGGACTACGCAGCAAATCAAATACATAGTGCTAGCATCTTAAATAAAACTGTAGATTTAGAGGCCTAAACAAAAAACTGGGAATATTTCAAAAAAACTGTAAATCTACAGTCAAAACTGTAGGGTATTTGGAATTATTTTACTCTAGAGTCATGAGACGGCCAGAACATAAATAAATCACACTAGTCTGTGTGTCTAAAAAAATTCAAGTGGAATGGGCATGAATAAACCCTTGAATTTTATAAATATTGGCTATATCATATAAGTGACTGCTGAAGACGAAAAGGCCCACACCATCCCACTTCAAATTATCCGATTTTGTCCGAAATTATCCAATTTTTAGTACATGTGTAACACCCTTTATTTTTGAACCCCAAATTTGAAGTATCTGATTCAAATTTAAGAAGGTGAAATCACTTTTCTGATAGGTTGCTCAGATTGATACGGTTAGGCCGTGAGTAAGGTTCAATTAATGACTTTTCCTAGTTTGTCAAATTGGGCCACTAAAAAAATTGTACCTCAATTAACTTGACTAGTTCAAGAGTTGGGCGCCAGGCTTGCCAAAGACAAAAGCCAAATATAAACAAAAATTGACTAAATAAATGTCACCTAGCTTGTATGGGAAGGCAAATAAATATGCAGGAAATCAACTTAACAAATTTATTCCAGACCAAGAAATATATTGACAGTGACTGGATAGTATGAGAATTTATAAAAAAACTTTGAACAATACTGCTCACTCCCTTGGAGAGTAGAAAGAAAAAATTCAATGGAAAAATTCAAAAATTAAATATACATAGCAAATTTTGACTCTGATTAAATTTGAACATTTACAAAGATTCCTCTAGACGATGGTGATATGGTATATACCTGCGGAGAAGGTCTTCAATGGAGGGAGATGAAGAAGGCTGGTTTAGACGAAGACGGTCTCAGCGGTACGACGACGAATCTGGTCTCAGTGGTACGACACGACGAATCTGGTCGTGGATGGGTATCTGTTGGTTTTTAGACCCCCTTGTTGGCGTGAATTGGTTTTATCTTCACGTACCAGGCTGAATTTGACGTGCTGTATGACATCTTAGAGTACCAGTCCTTCTGTCTCACTAGGTGGCTTCACTCCGTGGTATATATCATGCGAAGAAGATGATAGGAATAAAAAATTGTACAAATATGGAAAACGAAGGATATCCTTTGAACCTCAAGTTTTTATGATTCAAATTTTAATCTAGAGAGTCAAAAGATAGATGCAAATTATAGCATACAAAAAAAATGCCCTCAGTCCATATATAAGACTGGAAGATTACAGTGAAAGAAAAAACATAGTAGCAATCAAATTTTTTCCAAGTTAATTTTAATCATTTAAAAAAATTAACAATGAGCAAAATTAAAAACAGAACAAAACAAACCTCAGCCAAAACGTAATTTAAAAATTCAGTTAAATTTTGAAACAAAGTAGGCTTTGATAAGGTGGTGAATAAATGTAACAGAAGAGTCAAAAAAAATTTGAATAAGTAAATGTATTCAAAAGGAAATATAAAAATTTCTTCGAGACTTTACCAGGAAAAATTAAATATAGTATTTTAAGGAAAAAAAATTCAAAAGTTTGCCAGAGAAAAAATGTAGTATTTTAAAGCATTATACTTCGTCAAGTACCGAAGGAAAATATAGCGTTATGAACCAAAATACTTCGGTAAGTTACAAAAATTAGTGTTCATGAACCAAAATATTAATCAGTCACTAGAACAAAAGTATACTATTCGGTTGAAATAAGAAGAGGGAGACCACACGCCTTCCAGTGGGCACAACTCTCTTAGATAAAGATAAAGTTTAATTATTCTTTCAATCGAAGAATTTTCAGAGATATTTCGAAATAGGGCGGCAAATTCCCTTTTCCAATCGATAGGCCAGGTAATTCTTAAAAAAATTAATTAATTTTCCTGCTCTTGGCGACAAGGTAGTGACTGGAATGAATTGATTCTACAACGATAAAAAAAAATAACTTTCACTGTGAATTGATGAAGTAGAACGATAAAAGGAACTGGTAAAATGTGAATCAGAATTTATGCTTGAGGAATATATTAGCAATCGAGTGTTCTGAGACAAGTTGAGCCAGAGGCAATCCTCTCCAGAAGCAATTTTTTTCTCAAGAGAAAACCAAAATAATCTCATAAACGTATAGTTATGAAATAAAAAAATTGCTTACCAGAGGACTGTCCTATAAGGTAACTGCATAACTGTCCCAGAATAGTCAAATACACGTTTTGCACTCGGAATCCTTGGAATAATCCCCTGGTACCTAAAAATGGGAAAAGCGTAGAACTGATTTCCAAAAAAATTAGTCGTCAATGGTCTGAACGGATACTACATAGACATGTGCGGTAAATGCTTGCCAAAATGTCCGGAATATATATATTTGTTTTTCCTTTATTAAATGAAAGACACAAATCAACCTTGATAGGAATTAGCCAAAGGGAGTATCATATACGATATGTAAGATATAAAATAATATGAAGATAATGTATTCGGAAATTCACTGATAATTCCAAAGGTGACGAAAATCTGACAGTATAGAATCTATACTTGACCTTCAACAATAACCATGCAGTACCTCCAAGAATTCAAATATTACAATCATATTGAAAGCAGAAAAATATGTTAATCAACTACAACATTGATTGCAAAATAAGGAAAATAATTATACTCCACCAATATCAACAGTGATAGGCCATTAAATTTAAAAATGGTAACGTACCAGAATCAATTCACTCAGCACACCTGCATATGTCGAGGTTCAATCGAGGAAAGAGAACGATCATTCTTTCGGTTTGACCAAATCACCACTTCACATGTTTTTTCCCAAACCAATCTCGGTTTTTTCTCTATTTAATAACACTTATGAAAAAAACAAACGCTCAACTCGACATGAACTACGAACTGTCATGATTACATTTCCAAGGATCGATAATAAAGATCCCAGTATCCCAGTTTACGACCTGAGCAGTGACTACTGACTCGCACCACCGTAAAGATAACCGGAAAAATTATTAGAAATTGATTATGTATGAGGAAGTAACGAAAAATTCGTTACACATGTAAGGGTGATACTAATAATACACGCATTTATCTATTATGATCAAAAACACTCTCTTTTACAATCACACAATTCGGTGTTTTTTCTCATGTTGGAACATGAACGCAATAAAATGAGACATGCAGGTGCTCCTGTATTGTCAAATTTTCATTTAAGATTCTGGCTTTTGAATGGTTTGAGAGAAATCAAACGAATTCTTCGAAAATACACTTTCTATTTTCGTTTCCATGCAATTTCAGCTAAACAAATAATGGCTGACTTACCTAAAGCAGTCCAGATTTCAAGACCTTTTCGAAAGGTTGGAATTGATTTTGGTGGACCCTTTCATATTATTAAATGTTATATAGCTGTTTTCGTCTGTATGGTTACCAAAGCCGTCCATCTGTAATTAGTTTCCAGTCTCTCATGTGAAGCTTTCTTCATGACATTGATTTCTTCAAAAAATCCGAAAATACCTCTGTTTTTCAAGAATTTCTATCACAGACCGAAAATTTTACAATTTTATCCTTTACAATGTTATACAGTGCTTCTCAAAAGTCCCCTACCCCCCTCTTATTTTTGGAACGATTATACATAAACAAGTGAAATTTGGAAACTGAATATTAAAGGTTGTAAACTTCCCTACTAGTGATGATAGACGACGAAATCGTCAAAGATGACGTCACGAGGCCATTGTGACCAATAATTTTGAATGGAACCTTACGGCAAGCGACACCTCTTTTAAAAGGTATCGAAAAAACCTATTCAATGATACTAATTTTGTTTGTGTTTATGGCAGTTTTGGCAACTCGCTTTTGAAAAACGCAAAGCTGTGATGAATGAAATCAGTTAATACTAAAATTCCAAATTCAAGCTCCGCCTCTGGATAGTTGTCAAATAAGCTGACGTTTTTGTTAGTCTCCCTAATTCGACGTTTTTGTAATTGTCCAAGTTTTTGTACATTTGATAATTTGTGTATTGTTGATCGGACGTTTAACTGTTTTAGCAGTACTTTTAATATTTTTGTACATTTTAATATTTTTGTACATTTTAATATTTTTGTACATTTTAATAATTTGTTAAATTGTTGTGAGCCGAACGTTCAAATGCTTCAAGAAGCGAAATGGTACGTGCTTTAGGTGATAAAGTAGCAGCGATCCTAATTCTTGGTGAAACTGGACAAAATATTCATGCAGCAGAACGCATTTTTAATGAGAGGTTTCCCTATCGCCCCGTTTCGAGGACTTATTCAAGGAAGCTTCTTCGTAAGTTTGAAACAACGGGTAGTATTAATGATGCGAAACGATCTGGCAGACAACAAATTGGTAAAGGTTAAGAATATGAGATCACCCAGTATCTTCACGAAATTTTTACAGGAGCTTAAGAAGAAGATAAAAACAGTATAGCAATCGAAAATTTAGCGCGGAAAAGATAATTTTAGGAGATATGGGCCCCAACAGGTCCATAAATAGAGGTTATGGAATATCACTGTTGGAAACTGCAAATTGATATGAAGAATGGCTTTTTGCACTGAACTATTAACTGTACACTCATTTAACGTTTAAGTAATATTTAAATCACTTAATGATCAATAAAGACATGAAAAAACTCCGATTATGTTTCATTAAATTTTTCACATGAACTGTCAAAAATCAAATATTGGTGGTTGCATTGATCTTGGCGTTTTATGGACATGCCACGTTGCCAACTATTCAAGTAAATTTGGCCAATCCGGATTTTCGCAATTAATTGGATCGAAATTTTCGCGAGTGGAGCGAAGCGTCGCTTTATAAGGTTGATTAGCTTGCATTCAACTTGGATAGCAAGGTTAGCCAAGTAAGGTTAGGTTGTGTTCCTTCTTTTTACGTTAGAAATTGATTTGATCGAAATGTTCGCGAGCGGAGCGAAGCGTCGCCTTGTAAGGTTGATTAGATTGCATTCAACTTGGGTAACAAGGTTAGCCAAGTTAGGTTAGGTTATGTTCCTTCTTTTTACGTAAGAAATTAATTGGATGTTTTCTTGTATGCCTGGCCCAGACACGCCGAAGGCGTGTCTCGGCCAGGCATACAAGAAAACATCCACTCCAAATGCGTTTCTTGGCCCACTTTAAAATTACTTAAAAACAAAATAATCTGAAGTCACATTATTTTATATGTTTGGTAACTTTCTAAATGCGGCACATCATGCTTAATTTTCAAAATTATAATCATTATCAAGAAGCGTGGTGAAATATACTTTTCATTGTAAACACAGATATCAGATCGTTATTCCATGGTGTAATACTTATCATTTATATGCTCAATATGTATGACGCATTGAATTTCAGTATTCTCTCTTCCTCTTTTGGAGACATAGGCAACGTCGCATATCAATGAACTTCAAGTTTCGAATAATCATAACATTTGATTTTTGACATTTCTTCTGTAAAATTATGTGAAAAGTAATCGGAGTTTTTTCATGTCTTTATCGAAAATTATGTGATTTTAATATTACTAAAAGGTAAAACGTGTGTGCAGTTAGTATTTTAGTGTAAATAGAAATTGTTTATATCAGTTTATAATTTCCTATAACCTCTCTTTATGGACCTTCGGGGGCCCATATCTCCTAATATTATCTTTTCCGCGCAAAATTTTCGATTGCTATACTGTTTTTACCATGTTTTGAAGCACCTGTAAAAATTTCGTGAAGATACTGGGTGATCTCATATTCTTTACCTTTTCCCATCTACCTGTGAAGTCAGTCGAAGTACAGTACACAGGGTGTTGAAAAAGAACAAATTTCATCCATACAAATTAAAAATGGTTCATCAACTCCAACGACGACCCAGACCGAAGACTAGAATTTTGTGAAAATATGGAAACTAAAATTAACCAACAGCCAGACTATGTCAAAACAATTCGTTTTAGTGACGCAAGTACTTTCTATCTAAATGGAAATGTAAATACACAGAATGTGAGGTATTGGAGTGACGCAAATCCTCACCTGTTTCGTGAAACACAAACCCAATTTCCCCAGAAGGTGAATGTTTGGGCAGGTATCCTGGGAAAACGCAATAGAACCGTTGATCCTTGAAATTTTGGAAGATAATCCAGATGAATTCGGCAATTTGGAAATAACATTCCAACAGGATGGTGCTCCTCCACACTATTACGGTGCAGTAAGACGGTATTTGGATGAGGAGTATCGTGGTAGATGGATTGGACGACGAGGTTCAACGGAATGGCCAGCTCGATCACCGGACCTCACACCTTTGGATTTTTTTCTGTGGGGGTACCTTGAATCGAAGGGTTTACGTCACTGAACCTGACAATATTGACGTTTTAAAACAACGTATCGTTGCAGAATGTGAGGCTGCAGACACATTTGCAAAAGTACGAGAAGAGTTTAAAAATAGGATATTTCACTATCAGGAAGTAAATAGAGGTCACTTCGAGCAATTTCTTTAAGTGGATACTGATTCTTAAATCTGTAATTAATATCATACTGAATGTAATTTAAATTTTAATGTTTACTAATGTGCCATTAAAACACAACACACAAACACACAACACAACACAAACAAAATTAGTATCATTGAATAGGTTTTTTCGATACCTTTTAAATGAGGTGTCGCTTGCCGTAGGGTTCCATATAAAATTATTGGTCACAATGGCCTTGTGACGTCATCTTTGACGATTTCGTCATCTATCATCACTAGTAGGGAAGTTTACAACCTTTAATATTCAGTTTCCAACTTTCATTTGTTTATGTATAATCGTTCCAAAAATGAGAGGGGGGAGGGGACTTTTGAGAAGCACTGTATGTAATTGTCTCTTTTTATCGTACTATATTGTTCCTAAATCTTTTCTTGCCATTGACAATATCATAAGACTGAGTTTAAATTTCACTCTAAAGAAAACCATATTTCGACAATATTTTGTATCCAATGACTATGTAATTTCTATTTACAAATATTTTCTAATAAAAGTATCAATCTGTGCGTATCAGCTTAATATCTGATAGGCTCCGCATGCGGAGCCAGTATATTGAACTGATTTTTGGAACTTGATGGAGGGTTAAGGTGCTTGCTCCACCTCTGTCGCGGGTTGACCTGGCATTGGAGTATTGCTGGGATCGGCCTATTTTAATAATAAAACATAATTAATGTGTTATCTAGTGTAATCGAAGCGTCCGCAATTTTCAAATTATTAAATTTGGTAAAGTGAGGGGTGTATGTGTCCTACGCGTCCGTATTTTTTTACACGCTTTATTTATACTTCACTTGTATGTTTGAAACAGACTCCTTTGGACTTGATTTTCACCCACTTTTAGACGTCCGAATGATTTGAAATTTGGCAGGTGTACATAATTCCGGTGACAATGCATTAAGAAATTTTTGTGTGAAAAAAAAAAAAAATGGCGGCTCCAATATGGCGGACGAGTTTTGTGATTATGGTCCGATTCGCTTCAAAATTGGTATCTGAGGGTTGTCGTGGTCGGAGATTATGATTATTATGTCAAAATTGAAAAATTCAAGATGGCGGCTCCAAAATGGTGGACGAGTTTTGTGATTATGGTCCGATTCTATTCAAAATTGGTATGTGGGGGTTTTCTGAGTCGATTATTATGATTCTTTCCTGAAAATTGAAAAATTCAAGATGGCGGCTCCAAAATGGTGGATGAGTTTTGTGATTAAGGTTCGAATCTATTCAAAATTGGTATGTGGGGGTTTTCGGAGTCGAATATTATGATTCTTTCGTGAAAATTGAAAAATTCAAGATGGCGGCTCCAAAATGGTTTTGTATTGCGATCTTTCAAAATTGGTATGTGGGGGTTTTCGGAGTCGAATATTATGATTCTTTCGTGAAAATTGAAAAATTCAAGATGGCGGTTCCAAAATGGTGGACGAGTTCTGAGATTATGGTCCGATTCTATTCAAAATTGGTATGTGGGGGTTTTTAGAGTCGAATATTATGATTCTTTCGTGCAAATTGAAAAAAATAAGATGGCGGCCCACTGTATATATTGACAACGTTAAAATCTTTGAATGACTTCTAAAATCGAGATTTGATTATTAATACAGCTGTACACATCAATAATTTGGAAAATAGTTTCAGTTACTAATAATAATCACGGAATTAATGGTAGATTAGAACAAATAATACTTTAAAAAAATAAAAAAAACACGCTTTTATAAATAAACCAAACTGAATAGCAGAAAATAAATAATAGTTTAATAAAACTAAAAAACACGCTTTTTATAAAAAAAAAAAAAATAAATGAATAATAGTTTAAAAAAATTAAAAAACACGCTTTTATAGAAAACCAAACTAAAAAAATAAAAAATAAATTTAATAAATTTGAATCAAGAATAGTGAAAAACATTTTAATAAATATAAATTAATAATAATGTAAATAAGAAAAAAAAATTATTGTATTTTAAAAAAGCGTGAGGTGCTTAATCTAAATCTTAAAAAGCACCCCACGTTTTTTTTTAAATACAATAAAAAAAATCTTATTTACAGTATTATTAATTTATATTTATTTAATTTTTTTACACTATTCTCAATTCAAATTTATTTTCAAATTTTTTTAGTTTGGTTTTCTATAAAAGCGTGTTTTTTAGTTTTTTAAACTATTTTTTATTTATTTTTTAGTTCGGTTTTTTATAATAAGCGTGTTTTTCAGTTTTTTTAAACTATCATTTATTATGTTTGAGGAGGGAACCGTCTGCGGCCTTGCACTTGTATATCAGACGCCTCCGCATTCTTATCTGGAGTGGACCGCACTGGTTTTAATCCTCAAGTATCCGCGACTTTGTGCGCATTATTTTTATTGCCTCGGTTAACGTTTACCCCATCCGCAATTAAATGCAGGACTGTCCGCCCAAAAAGTGTTCACAAGGCCATTCGCGGTATTCTTCTGTTATTTCATCATTGTGTCAGCCTTGGTACAGAAATAATATTTATATCTCCCCGTTATGCTCCATTAGAGCAGGGGAGGTCAATCCATTCATCTAGTGGTACTATAATCTTGGATTTTTAGTACTCACAGAAGCGTATCTAGAGGATTTATGGAAAATTGAATCGGAAAGCATAAACAATAAAACTGTTTTTTCTTAAACTGTTTTTTCACACTCTTTTTTTTTCAGAAACGTACTTTTTCGAAAATCGACTACTTTTTCATGTATGTTTTACGTAATGTACCTCACAAAATAAGATGATTTTTAGTTGATGTTATTTTTCTGTTCATTTTTGTGGTTTTTGTGAAAGCCATTCATAATTTTATTAATTTCATGAAATAAAATAATGGCTTTCACAAAAAACAAAAAAAAGTAAACTGAAAAACAACAAAAATTAAGATAAAAGTAACATCAACTATCATGAAGAACGGAGATAAAATTTTGAACGATTAAAACAATAATTCCGCCTCAGGAAATGATAAAAGATGCACAACAAAAAAATTTGCTGTGGGACACCCCAGAACTTGATCGGTACGAGCTTCGGGAGAATGGGGTTATTTTGAAATAAAAATTGATTGAACATTTTTAGGGCTGTACGAAGTCAATTGACCAAGTGAGATATTTGACCCCAGTCAATTGAGCGGTCCTGCACCAAACGCGGTCGTCCTATAGTCTGGTTCACAAGTGCCATTTCGTTCTGTTGGAGAAGGCCTCTACGTAAAATTATGACCAAGGCGTCATTGGATGCGGAATTTTATCTAGATATGATTTGTGTTGCAAACAAATACTTTAAAAGTTATGAACAATTTAGTAATAAAAAAAATAAGGCTCGATTTTTTTTAAAACTCTCGAAAAGAGAGTAGGATATTTCCTAAAAAAAAAGTCCAAAATTTTAATTGAGCACTGAAAATACGGGTGAAAACTTGGCGAGCGCGCATTTCGCTCTGCTTGGATGCCTAATCAGATAAAATTATTTTAACTAATAAAAATGAACAATAATCCGCCGGTAAAAAAAATATCTCAATTTTATCATCAATTATGCTTTTTTTGTTAATTAACAAATTTTTCCAAGTAAACAAAAAAACTTCGATAATTTTTAAACAGGAAGCCAGATTTTTTTTTTTTTTGAGCTGTTCTTTATAAGGCTTTAGAAAAAATCCCCGGTGGAAAAATAAAAATAAAATAATTTTTTTATTAACAATTGGAGATTTTTTTTTTAAATATCGATTTTTTTTTGTGATAAAAGCCATATAAAAATAATTTTTTTTAAATTTTTTACTCCAATTGTTTGAAAAATTGTTATAAGCAAATACATTGTTTATTTTTTTTTAAAAATTAATTATGAAAATAATGATTTAAAAAAAAATTATCGTGTAGTTTTTTAACAAAAAAATTTTTTTTAATTGTTTATTTAATTTAAAAAATTCTCATGCTTTTAACTCTAATTTTTTTTCTTATTATTATTGTGACGGTTCGGAATTCACTAGCCAAAATCAAGATATCTTCATAGAATGAAAAGTCTATGCTTACTTCTGAAATGCATGTGTTTATTAAAAAGTGATAATTATACTAATAATAGTCATTAGCCTTATCGATCTTGGAGTGGGCCATGTTCTCTCGACCAAGCTGATTTAGATTATTATTTTCTCTCTTCACCTTTGTTATTAGTAGGGCTAACTTTTTCCGTATAAGTCATTCTAAGGATAGCTGGAAGCAGACCAGGATTCATCTATTTCTCCACTTCATCAAAATTCTCATGCTTTTAACTCTGATTTTTTTTCTTATAATTATTGTTACGGTTCGGAATTCACTAGCCAAAATCAAGATATCTTCATAGAATGAAAAGTCTATGTTTACTTCTGAAATGCATGTGTTTATTAAACAGTGATAATTATACTAATAATAGTCATTAGCCTTATCGATCTTGGAGTGGGCCATGTTCTCTTGACCAAGCTGATTTAGATTATTATTTTCTCTCTTCACCTTTGTTAGTTAGCCCTACTAACTTTTTCCGTAAAAGTCATTCTAAGGATAGCTGGAAGCAGAGCAGGATTAATCTATTTCTCCACATCATCAACAGATTTTATGATATATCTACAATTAACTCTCTCTGATTTTGTTCAGGTCAGAAGGTTGTTAGAGAGGCAATAGTCGTCCGGCAGAGATTGGCAGTGAATGGCTTGGTAATAGTTTCAGAAAGTTCAATGGAACAATGTCATCGGGGACATTTTCCAATCTCCTCAAATTTCAAGTCAATAAATCGTCTAGAAACATCTGTCCACTCTCCTACCTTTTCTCCTTCCTTCGTGGAATAATCCCAAAAAGACCGTTAGAAGAAATCACTTTGGAAAAACCGCCAGGTAGGCTTCAAGAAAAATCGAGCAGTCATATGATCTTTGACAGACATTGTAAATTTCAAGGATTTCATCTCATTTTCGCGCCAACTGTTCTGTACGGGATTTGGTTCGTAGAACTATTTGTAAACATCCATTCACAATTTTTCGTATAAAAATATGCAATATGTAATGTTGTTGGCTAGGTGGTCCCTATTTTGAAGTTCAAACAGATGAACCAGTTTGTTAGTTTACCTCTAATTCACCACAACTAGGCCAGATATATCAACTCAACCTCATAGACAAATAAAAAATAAAGAGACTGTTTGAAACATTGGCGATCTAGACCACCAAGTTTTTGGTACGGCCAGTCGCGCATGGAGGCGCTGCCCGCAATACACAGACGACCATAGACAAATTAAAAATTTAGTTTCTCTATGCAGACGACTGATGACATGCACTAAAATGACATGATAATGTTCCAATTTCGACATTTGTCAGAAAATAGAAGTTTATTGTTTACACATGTATTTTTTATTATGACAAACCACGCAATAATCTCAGAATAATTCTTCTGCTGTTATTGTCATTAATGACAGAACTTATGAAATTATACTATGAACTTGAATTAGGAACCCAACGTCGAAAATAGAATGTTTTGTTATTAGAGTTGACGCTGAAATTCCTGGAAATATTCTTTTACAAGGTAAAATATAAGCCGCTTTTCACAAACTGATACTTATTTCCGTCCATCAGTTTCCATTTCCCATCACCATTTGAGGAAGTACGGATATTATTATCAAACTGGAGTATTTGTTATACCTACTCGTTCTCCTTTGTGCTAATAAATGAACAAAATTATTGAAGGTTTGTTGTAAATGTAATTTGTTTTTATCTTGGTTGATTTGATGATAAGACTGAAGAATATTTTCAATTATGTTGTTTTTCAGAGTTTTATTATTTTTTTTCCTCCAGTAATAACATTTTTATAGTGTTCAACTTATTATTTTTTTTATAAGAGAACATTAATTTTGTTCTTGATATCCTGAAACAAAGATTTATTTTGTAACATTTCAACCACGAACGAACTAACAGATTCTACGAATCGATTACTGTATATATTTTATTAGTGATCGATTTGCCATTCCTGTATTTTATATGATACAACCATTCATATGAAATACAGGAATGGCAAATCGATCACTCATAAAATATATATCACTACCATATCAATCATATAAAAGTAACATATTTAAAAAACCCGCCTTACCTCAATCGGCAACTGAAGATAAATCTGTTTTATCAACTGTACTAACTTGGTTCGGCCAGTTGCGAGATATGTCGCCACTGTCTAGAGAGAGAGAGAGAATATATGTTTATTGTACATAAGAAAAAATCTTGTTGACAAACACATAAATAAAAATTCACAGTATGCGAATGAACATAAGTCACTGTCAAAAATTGATAACCACGTCACAGGATAAAAACAAATATAAAAACAAATGGTGAGACTTAATTAAATACTTTCACAAAAACATTAAAAAGTTTGAACAAAATTAACAATATGAACAAATGTAAACATTAACTAAAGTGTATCATCATAGAATTCAATCAAGCTGTAGTAGGCCTTATCACTAAGTAAAGTTTTTAGTTTGTATCTAAAAACCTGGAGATTTCTCTCTTTGATATCACTTGGTATTTTATTATACATTTTCACTCCATTATATATCAGAGAATCTTTTACTAGGTTGGAAGTGGGTATGGGGAGCTTTAGGCTATTTTCGTTCTGGCGAGTATTATAGGGGATGTTGTTGATTTCATATTCCAATCTATTCTTATGAATTACAGACACTGTCTCCAATATGAAAATTGAGACAAGAGTTAGGATTTTTTTATCTTTAAAAAGAGGTTTACAAGAATCTCTCCATTTGGCTTTGCAAAGGTATCTAATTGCCCGTTTTTGAAGCACAAACACTGACTGGAAGAGTTGATTGTTACATACCCCCCAGAAAGATATGCCATAGTGTAAATGGGAGTCTATAAGTGCATAATAAATAGATTTGGCAGCAGTAGATCCTAATTCGTTTGATACTGTCCTCATAACATAACAACCAGAAGCCAGTTTTTTATTTAAATGAGTTATATGCTCTTCAAATTTCAGATTACTGTCCAAAAGTAATCCCAAAAATTTTGTGGTTCTTGTTTACCACCAGTTGGCTTCCTAAATACACCTTTGATATACAACATTTGAATGTAATAACACTTGTTTTTTTTGAATTCAGAGTGAGTAAATTAGAGTCGAACCAATTCTGGATTGTAACCATGTCGGAAGATATCATTTCGTTCAATTTACTTTTATCTTTATGGTGCCATAGTATGGTGGTGTCGTCAGCAAATAACGTGAACCTTCCGGAAATTGGTAACATGGTCAGATCATTTATATATAAAAGGAACAAAACAGGACCCAGCACCGAGCCTTGTGGTACTCCACTTTTAATTTCTGCAGTATTTGAAGATGTTGTTAGTATCACATACTGCTTTCTATCAGAAAGATACGAGTCGAACCATTTAAAAGTGTTTCCTCTGAATCTAAACGTGGTGCCAACTTTTACTGCAGGTTTGACAACTCTATTTTTAGTTTCTCTATGCTCAACCTTTAGCTACAGGCATGGGTGGTATTTCGTTTAATTAATCAACACCGGGACAAAGCTTGAGTTCGGTTGCTCGGCGTTGGAGTCTTACTAACCTTACTAATCGTTGCAGAAACTGGATCAGGATTTTCTTCAGTTGGACTTTTACCACCAATAAAATAATTAGAGCAAACATATGAATATTTATTTATTTTTTTCTTCTGTTAAATTCACTCTCCTCGAGGCATGCATCCATTTATTACATCCAACCTCATATATTACATCTCCTCATATATCGATTATCCGAAGTACAGTTCACAAAACTACAATGTTTTGTAGGCATTGCGGTTTCAAAAAAGAAATGTTTTTTATTTACCTAATTATTTTAAATAATTCAACACTATCATTTAAATAACACTAATATCTTAAATGGAGAATGTTTTGTTTGTCCCTACCATAGTATCTCGTGACAAGTTTGCCACACTATTTCAATATGAACATTTCGACATAACTTTGGGATTTGAGGAATTAACATAACTTTGGGATTTGAGGAATTATTTTCACAAAATTTTATTTTTGAGGACCGAACTGATCTCTGTTTCCTTTTATCCGATTTGCGGATATTTTTCAGACCCTGCTGAGAATCGAATAAAAAAAAATATTTCAGCCGACTCACAAATCAACCTACAATACAGGGTGATTATGTGGAGTAGATACTATTG
The DNA here is from genome assembly GCA_018342105.1 of Gonioctena quinquepunctata. NCBI lineage: Eukaryota > Metazoa > Arthropoda > Insecta > Coleoptera > Chrysomelidae > Gonioctena > Gonioctena quinquepunctata. The sequence continues at coordinate 119,069 of JAFIRS010001673.1, read as the reverse complement.
GATGTTTATTCCTTATTGTTGAATGTCTCGGTGGAGTTTAAAGTTCACCACAACCACAAAAATGTTGATCACGGGCTCCTTCCATTATCAGTTAACATACACAGAATGTTTCCCGTTTCATATTGACGAAACACTTTATACATATTTATCAATCCACGCGTGAGAAACGGTAATTTATCTTAATAAGTTGTCCTTCTCCGGTAGGTAAACGGACTAACTATTTCTAGATTGGATAGGCTTTCAACGTAAATAGCCGTGAGGTGAGGTAAGCTAATGATTAAAATAAAATTGGTATTGCTAGACTCTTGTGTTTTCTCACGTGGCACTGGAGCAGACGAACTTCTAAGAATGCTTTAAGGATCATCATACTCATACTCTATACACGGCGGCTTAGGAAACGCCCTTGGGTGGCATCTAAACTAAAATGATACGTGATTAAAAAAAATTTATGTTTGAATTATTCAACACCGGGACAGCGCGTACGCAGTCCCGACTACCAAAAATTGCGCGCCCGAGTTATCCGCATTAGGGATAATCGCAGGGTTCAGCCCAACCGAAGTGCAATGGAAGGGCCTCGTCCTGGGGGAACCGCCTTATTGATCACGGTAACCCCTACGCCAGGTAAGTATGCTTTGTCAAGGCCAACAATGAGGATTTGAAAACGATTCTCCAACATGAACGAGTGTAGCGTTCTGGGTAGGATGCAACGCCACCAAACGGAGCCTTTCTAACCACAGCAGAAATAATCAATAAGTTGTCCTTCATGGTTGTGTTCTGCGGCCTGCCTTCCGCGCACTACCAGTGTTAGTAGCGAGTAGAATGATGATTAATTACTATTGGATTTAAAAAACGAATGTCTTTGTTGTATAGAGTAAGAGTTATAAATTAAATTGTAAATATCCCATGACTATTTCAACCGACTAAAACGTTTTACCTACAATTTTTTTTTAATAATTTTCCGTTGAAAAGTATATTTTTAAGTAATATTTAATTATTGATGATTTGGGTACTAAAATCTAATGAAATATATAATTCGGGACCACTTCCAGTAGAACCATTGATGGCAATTTTTTTAATTTTTTAATAGCATAAGCATTCTCAAGCACCATCATGTTATTCCAGATGCCAAAGCTCTCGACAGATTCACAGACTTTCACTTTCCTAGGAATTGCAAAATTCCGTGCGCAAACGGGATTGTCTCACTCGAAATGATACCACGAATGTCACTTTCACAATAATAAAATAACTTTGCGACGCCCGTAGAACGGGTGTACAATAACTCACATTAACCTGACTTCCTGACGTGGTCGACATCTGTGTCCCACGACAGCCCGAAGTCGAAATGATTCAATGACTTGAACTTCGTTCAATACATTGCCCAACCCTTCAATATTATCTATACTGTCAATAATATTGTACAATTTATTGATACCTAGCCTAGGGATAGACCAATCAATAGAGCTGAAAATGGCCGATTTTAGGTTTTTGGTTATGTTTGCAAGGATTTCTCACCTACTGAACCACATAACCCACATTATTAACTCAATAATAACTTCGGGACAGTTTCCTTACAAGTGGAAAGGCGGATTAGTTATACTTCTGCCAAAATGTAACACTCCCTCTGGCTTAACGGACCTCCGACCTATTTCCATTTTACCTTCTCTTTCCAAAGTAATGGAAATGATACTGAAGGATCAAATCAATGTTTTTGTAAACGAACATGAAATAATTTCATCCGTCCAGTCGGGATTACAGACGATTTTTTTAGAGCGGTTGACGAGGGCTGTGTTTCCTGTTTAGATTTGCTCGACTATAGTAAAGCGTTCGACACAATCGACCACGATATCCTCTGTCAGAAGCTAGTCGCTTTCGGCTTTTCGCTGGATGCAGTACGCTTGATAAAAAACTATTTGTCAGACCGAACCCAAAAGGTAACTCTTGATGGAGCAATTTCAGAGGCATTATCTGTAACTAGGCAGGGGTCCATTCTTGGACCCCTATTGTTCAGTCTTTACATATCTGACGTCCACCTTTTCGCCAACACTTGTACAATACACCACTATGCCGATGACACCCAGATTTATTTTTCATTTCCCATTCGTGACCTAGACTTGGCACAAACTCAAATCAATACTGATCTCCAAACCATCTTCGATATATCTACAGCCCATAAATTCAAACTCAATCCAAAAAAGTCTGCAGTGATGCTATTCGGCACCAAAAAGAAAAGAGAAGTCTCAATGAACACCTTACAAATTCGCATAGACGATTTATTTCTCCCAATTGTGACAGAATTCAAAAATCTAGGACTTTGGCTTGATCCTGAGCTAAGATTCACTAAACACGTCAGCCACCTCAGCAAATCTTCCAACAACGTCTTAAAGCAACTTTACCCTAATAGGGACTTACTCTCAACGGAATTAAAGATAAAACTTTGCGAGTCGCTAATATTTTCTAAAATCTCCTACTGTGACAGTATATACGGTTCAGCTTTACGCCAAAATGATTGTCACCGCCTACAACGTGTACAAAATAATTGCCTGAGGTTTTCTTTCGGCATTCGTAAATACGACCATACGAGCCGATGAAGAAATCAGGTCGGCTGAATCTAGAGAAACTTAGGAAATTACACCTTCTAACAATTACCCATAAAGTCCTAACAATCCAACGGCCAGATTACCTCTTCAAAAGGCTAAAAACATTTTCGGACCTGAACAGATTTTCCACTCGTAATAGAACAACTCTCATCATTCCAAAGCATAAAACTTCATTTTTCAACCGTAGCTTCTCGTACAGCGCACCGAAATGTTATAACTCACTACCCAGTGAATTTAGATCCTACTCATTGAGTAATTTTAAAAAAAGACTGAAAGTTCATCTTGGCAAATAGACTGTCTTTGTTCGAACTGACTATTTATTACTGGAAAGTTATTACTAGAAAGTTACTACTACTTTCATATTGTTAACATTTTGTTCATATTTATTCTTTTTTCTTTTTTTTAACATAAGGTTGAGTTTAAAAACAGCTCTCGCTGACACTCCGCCTTTTCACCTTTACTGTTATATTTGTATATATTATTATATTATTATTATATTTTTATGGTGAATAAAGACGAATTATTATTTTTATTATTATTATTACTTCGCAGCATTTTAACGAAAATGAGAATAGATGTTTTGTACTACTACTTGCAATATGTTTTTGAAAAATTGAAATCGGATAAAGGGCATGAAAAATTAAAATTGCAATTATACAAAAACTAATGATCCGGCAGCGCCTGAATTTTACACATGAAGTGCATATCAACCACTACAATGTCACGAAGAGCCTGCGCAACAACTTGAAAAATGGTGGTGTTATTGATAAAAAAAAAACGCAGATTTTTCCGGTTGTTCTCAGTTACTAATAATACAATCGAGTCGTGCTAGGGTTAATTTTTTTCGCATTTTGATTTTCTAAATTCGTCCATTGTGAGCATTGAGATTGCTTCATTGGCTTTTAATGTTACAAGTGAAAAACGAGTAAGAAAAACACGATTTTTGTATCTGTGTGCTTATAACAAATCAAGCAATAATAGTTGCGAGTAGAAAACATAACTGGATATAACTACGGATCGTCTTTCGTATGATGGCGCAGTTAGTTTCCTGGTACTATTTTTGTCACGAAAAAATCTCTAATGATTGGCCTGGGGACTGCCTAACAAATACAATATTTAATAAAAACACTTTTTAGAGCGACAAGCTTTTGAATCTATTACTCACGGAATAACCTACGTCACACATCCTATTTTTTATATTTCAGTGCATTTGAATAAAAGCCTGTCTTTAAAAAGTTCATAATCTTCGACCCCGAAATCCCCCACATACCAATTTTGAATCGAATCGGACCATAATCACAAAACTCGTCCGCTATCTTGGAGCCGCCATTTTGTTTTTTCTGTAACAAAAATTTCATAATGCATTTTAACCGGAATTATGAACACCTGCCAAATTTCAGCTCAATCGGATGAAGGAAAGTGCTCCAAAAATGGATTACAAATTTTGAACCGGAAAGAATGACAGAAAGACATACGAACGAAGCAAGTTAAATAAAAGCTTGTAATGAAAAGGAGGCAGAAGGCAGCGCTGATAGGCTCAAACTTGGCGTGGGCACTGCCGTTCCCCCAGACAAAATCGGTACATCTATAACAAATGTTATGTGTGGAAACCAAAGTAACATGTAACTACGTGTCGAATTGATAATAACTACACTCTTTTTAACCGATGAAACCAAAAAGAAGGAGGTTCTCTATTCGACGCGTATATTTTATTTGAAGTCGATTAAAAATAATGAATCATTCTCGAAAGGTATTTAAATTAGGTTACTTGTTTTTTTATGTAATAAGTATATGAATCACTCTATTCATCCTCTCTTTAAATGATAAATGGCGCGAAACTACAAATTGCCATCTTATATACCGGTTTAACACGTATATACACGCTGAACAGCGAAGATGAAGAAATTCGAATGTCCCTCCAAACCCTAGAGCTTCCGAAGATTGAACATGGAATGTCAGCTACACAATGCCGGCAGCACTGGGTCAAACGCGTTGCATATTTCTATGGGTTCATAATTTGATGACTGTGACCGTCGATTTGATGATATCGCCACAAAATTATGGAAGCTCCCGGATATGGTCGTGGTCGTGGATCGTGTATACGCCATTAGGTTACGGTCACTGTCAATGTTGCGGTAATGACTCGAGTTCGGAGAAATTCTTCACGTTTGAATTACCATTCCTGAGGATATATATGTCCACGACAGAACAATAATAAGTAAACAAGTAGAGATTTGCACAATGACTGCAAGTATATTTGAGATATTTCTTTGCTTTTTTAGGGCCTTTTCATTTTGATCGATGAATTTGTGAAGCCTGTTCTACAGGATTATTCACGAGAAAAAGCATTGTTCAAGGATATAGATTTCCCGTAAATAATCAGAATATAAAACTATATCAGAACGCACAAAGCTAAGAAATAATAACGTCAAAACATAACAGTATCAGAATCTGAAAACATATTTGATCACAATTAACATCAGAAAGAACTCCATCAGAATCGGAAATCATCAGAAACGTACAATGACGAAACATAACATCATCAGAATCTAACAACTTTGTCAGAACGTACTTTTGTCAGAACCGGACATCATCAGAAACGAACATAGTCAGAACAGGACATCATCAGAAAAGCACATTATCAGAACCATACATCATCAGAAATGGACAGAGTCAGAACCGGACATTATCCGAAGCGCACATTAGCGTACATTATCAGAATCGTATTTAATCAGAACCGTACATTATCAGATCCGTACATCATCAGAACCGCACAATATCAGAATCAGTAATCGTCCGAAAGCAGGGATTGTCCGTTTCTGATAATGTACTGTTCTGATAATGTGTGGTTCTGATAATGTATGGTTCTGATAATGTCCGGTTTTGACAATGATCTATTCTGATGATGTCCGGTTCTGATTGTGTTAATTCTGATGAAGTTCAGTTCTGATAGAAGTTCGTTCTGATAAGTCCGGTTCTGACAATGTTCGTTTCTGATGATGTCCGGTTCTGATTGTGATAATTCTGATAAAGTTCAGTTCCGATGAAAGTACGTTCTGATAATGTCCGTTTCTGACAATGTTAGTTTCTGACAATGTTAGTTTCTGATGATGTCCATTTACATTACATGAAATCTGCATCCAATTATTTTTATTTGTGTCCAAACAATTTTAGCTGCATTATGCCAACTCAAAATCTACCACAATTTCGGTGGGACAAAACGTCAGAGAATATTCACTTCACTTTTTCAGTCATATATTCGAAACACTTTTGTGCTAGCACACAAAACACTAATGATACATAATGACCATTGAGAAATGTTGTGCAGTTGCTGAAAATACCATCCACATGAATTTTCTGGTTTATGCAAAGTTGCTTTAAATTTGTAAAACATCTAAACACTAATATCTTGGAATTCTTCGCTGTTGACTAAAAAAAAATCTTCCTAACAGCTGTTCAAAAATTGCGTCTCTGGCTTAAGCCAACTGTAAACATCTATTTTTGCTTTGGGAAGTACTGGCTGTAATTTTCTTCTTGCGTTATACATATTCTTCCTTATATAAGACAGATCCGTTGTAATACTTGTTGAATCTTCTTTGGCTATAAGATAACGCAAAATTTTACTTGGTTGACTATTAATATCCTCCACAGCTTTACGTTTTGCTGCACTTGTAATTTTGAAAAAAATATCAAAGATGAAATTGGCCTTTTCAACTAAATTAAGTGGAATATTGTTTAGGAGGTTCAAAGTTCTGGTTCATCGTCTAAATATAACGAAAATTTTTCAGTTATTAGTCATTTTGATGATTTTGAAGAAAACAGCCATGAAGACATTTTAATGAACTGCCAACTTTGGAGAATGTTTCATAAAGTGACATTGCATGGTTTCAAAAGAACATCTTTAGAATTTTACGAATATTGATATTCAAAAGTACGAGAAGATAATTTAAAAGCCAGTTGTAACTGAGAAGTGGGAATTCGTACTATGGAGGCGTAAATATTTACATCTTTGGAAAGATCTCGGGAAGAAGGAAAACATTATATTTTATGGATGAAACTTGGGTCAGTGCTCGTCATGTGAAAAATAGAGTTTGACAAGACACCACTATTCAACTGGAATTAGGCATAGGTATGGCAAGTAAAAAGATTAATTGTGCACACTGACACTGGTTTGGAAAGGTGCATTCTTCAATTTTGAATCTAAAAAGAACAGTAAACATTTTGTTTTGTGATAACTGTATTTTTTTATTTCAGACGATTATCATTACATGAATGCTACTGTATTCAAAGAATGGTTAGAAGGCATGTCCATTACAACAATTATAAACAATTTTCATACAACGTTGGAGAAAAGGCGATATACTTAGATCGCTCCACAAAAATGTTTCAATAGTGTGCACCATACAATGGAAGAAAAAAAAACGATTGTGGAATTCAGAAATTGAATTACTGAAAATATGTTGGAGATCGTTATTATTTAAATTCACCATAGTTCCACTGAATAATTGTTCTAATAATCAAGAGGAAAAAATGCTATACTATGTTTTGACTATTTTTTTATTTAAGAATCAATTCAAAACATTTCACAATTTGAAATATTTCTCATTATGTGCGAATGTTTATGAATGAATGAATAATGTAAATAATCCATTCAATTCATAAAGATTATTGCATGAAGTGAAATTGGTAAATTCACCATTTTGATATTATCACCGGATTGGCGGGTGATTTTTAGTAAGACTTATTGTGTAAGAACCTGACAAATTTGAATATAAGTGAAATATGGACAAATAATCCCGTTTTCATACTAATCTAGGGCTACGCCAAAAACACATCAATTACTGATATACACCATTTTTAATAATCACGGATAGGTAGAACATTTGTGTTAACAACTATATCTTGAAAAAAACACCTCATGAAGACTTCCGGTCAACCCTCGAAGTTCGAAGCAGTATGCAAATATTGCACCATGGAAAAAATCTGTTTATTGCCATTTGTGTTGAAAAAAAAAGGACACGAGTAAATTCATCCTAGTTGTCTATATGTTTGGAAATAAGTGGTTTTTACCTCATTTTATTGCTGACAGGAACGGTGGAGCATACTTATTTTATTTACATTTCATGATGCAGCAAAGCTTCTCAATTTATATATCTTTTGACGCTACTATACAGGGTGGCCCATCGAAAACGTACCGCAAGGCATTACAGGGTGGGAAAGAATGTTTCGGCAAAATCCAAATTCACGTCAAAATTGTTTGTCAGGGGGACACATTTTGACGTAAAAAGCATAGTAAAACCTTCATTTTTTAGTAAATCCAAGTACATATTGCCTATTAAATTTTCAGGAAGGAAAAAAGGTTCGACAATGGAATTTCCAAAAATACCAGCCCACACATTTAACTTCTGGGGGTGTTGCGTGTGTGACTCGTGGAAAATCATTGGATTGGTAAAGGCAATTGTGGCGATTCTCTAAACCATTTAGGAAGAAGGAACTTTCGTCCGAAAAATACACATTAAATAGGAAATTACCATTGTTTAACGCTCGTTCACTCATAACTTTGTAAAATTGCAAGCGACGATCAAAGTCGTCTTCATTTAGTTCTTGCACTAAACGAATTTTATATGGATGGAATTTGTATTTTTTTAATACCCTTTGGACACTAGTACGAGACACAGCCGTCGCAATGGCCAATTGTCTTGTACTTAGCGTACTATCCACTGCAACTTGCTCCAATACTGCTATCTCCGTAGGTTCATGTACTCGATTTTCAAGCTGCCTCTTTTTGTTATGAACCGAACCTGTTTCGCGAAATTTTGTCACCAATTCGCGAACAATTTTTCCAGAGGTATGTTTGTCAGAATACCGTTGGTTAAACAACCCCGCGATCCGATTTCCACATTAATCGTTTTTGAAAAAAAGCTCAAAAATTTCCACTCTTTCTGCAATTGAATACACCATAATGATAAATTTTAAAGTCAACAATTTTTAAACACATTAACCACGACAGGTATCTATCATCGGAAAATAAAACGAAAGCTATGTGGAAACTGATGAATGAATTGAAAACAGGTAGGTATGAAAATAACTATCCTTTACCAGATCAGATTGTTGCTAATCAGTTTGCAAACCAGTTCACCATCCCTATCAATAAACATTTTATAATGCGACTATAGCTTTTTAGATTCAAATATTTCCTTATCGCACATATCATTTTATCTAGAACCTGTTACGATTGTTGAAGTTGAGTCATTAATAAGTAGACTGAAATCTTCCGACTCCTCTGGCCATGATAATATTTCCAATAATTTATTGAAGAAATGCAGCTCGAGGATTAGTGAACCTCTGAATTACCTAATCAATCTTTGTTTTGAGGAAGGAAAATTCCCAGATAACTTCAAACTGGCAATAGTTCAGCCACTTTACAAGAAAGGAGATCTCTAAATTATTTGAGATGGCAATTAAGGATCGGTTAACCAATTACTTACTCAAGTACAAACTCTTATCGTCCGACCAACATGGTTTCTGCAGTAACAAAAGTACAGAGACAGCACTATCTGAGTTCAGCGGTCGGATCATTTCAAGTATTGACAAAAAAATGTTTGCTTCGGGTATTTTCTTTGATTTCTCGGAAGCTTTCGACCTAGTGGATCATCGATTAATCACTGCCAAATTAGAGAGATATGGAATGAGAGGTTTGCCTTTAACTTTAATCGAGTCATACCTCAGTAAAAGAAAACAAATAATAAGAGTCAATAACATTTTCTCTGAAGAAATGGATGTAGAGCAAGGTGTGCCGCAAGGTTCTGTCTTAGGTCCTATACTTTTCAACATTTTTGCTAACGATCTCATTCTCTATATTCAAAGGGTTCAGAATGTTCGTGTTATCTGCTATGCAGATGACACGAATATTTTGGTTGTTGACAAGGATCTCAATAAGCTGAAAACTACTGCTGAAGTGGTATATGCCAATATTGTAAAATGGTCCAACAATAATAACCTACAACTGAATCATCATAAAACAATAACTGTTCTTTTTGGTAATGGCAGGACTGATGAAATCAAACTTTTTGAAGGTTCCAATGATGAAGTAGTAAGTAGTAAATCAGTGAAACTATTGGGGGTTACCTATGATAGGCAACTTCACTTGGATTGTCATATTGATTGTTTGTGTAAAAAATTACAGAGTAGCTGTTATAGTCTGAAATTTATGAAGAACCACTGTAGTGAGTACACACTACTGTCATTGTACTATGCAAATTTTCATTCCCATATAAAGTATGGAGTTTTGATTTGGGGAAATTGTGCACATGTGAATAGAGTATTGGTACTTCAGAAATATGCGATTAGAATTCTTATACTAGATACTAGAACGAGCTGCAGAGATTCTTTTAAAAAATTCAAAATCTTAACTGTTGTAAGCTTATATATATACTGGAAGTTTGTACATACGTCTATAGAAATAAAAACTAGTTTTTGAATACTGTTGAGAAGCATAACCATAATACACGTTTCAAAGGCCAACTACAACCTGAGAATCACCGGACTACGCTGTACCAAAAAGTTTTTTTTTACTGGCTGTAAATTATACAACTCTCTTGATAAGCATATTAAGAGCTCCCTCAATTTAAATATTTTCAAAACAAGACTGAAACAGCAGCTAGTTCAGAGAGCCTGCTACACTATAGATGAGTACTTAGTATAATTTGTGTTATGTTCGCGATATATCCAATTGATTTGATTTGTATTCAATATAGCATACTTATATATATGACTGTCTCTCTTGTTGTCTCTTGTGTATTCACGTCTTCTACCTATGATGAATTTCTCAATTTTCATCATGTATTTCAATCTAATAGTAGGTATCTTATTTTATTTTGTTTTGATATTTATTTGTGACTTGTCATAAACATGCATCTGTCTTTGGTCTTTGCGATTGAATTTATATGTATATTTTGTGATAAATAAATTGATTGATTGATTGATTGATCAACTACTTGACCTGATTTAAACGTGCAGAAAGAAACCCGATAATTTTTTACTCACTAAAATGAACCAAAAAAATCTGCAAATCGGCAAAAACAACGAGTTCATTTAAAGGAATTTATTTCAATAATACCTACGATAAGTTTTGAGTACAATTGAATCGATTTTTGCATTTTGCGTCACACATTAATGTTGGAGTTTCAACGCTCCATATGTTCTAAAAGAGTGGATCGATTTTCAAAAACTAGGCAGCACTTCTAATGAGGTATCACTTGACCCCCCTTCCCGTTTGAAAACATTTTTGGGATGACACTCAGGGGGTTGAAGGTTTTACTATGCTTTTTGCGTCAAAATGTGTCCCCCTGACAAACAATCTAGACGTGTTTTTGGATTTTGCCAAAACATTCTTTCCCACCCACCCTGTAATGCCTTGCGGTACGTTTTCGATGGGCCACACTGTATATGTCTGCCTTCTGTCGTTCGAAATCTTCTCAATGATAAATGTAATTATTCATTCATTTTCAGAGGCAGTATGAGAAACAGGGACAGAGAATTGTGGTCAATAGGTGCTGGGAGGTTTCTTAGTCACTCGGAGGATTTGGAAAGTGGATTACATTCTCTGTCCATCCAGAGGTTGGATGCTCTCATATACATTGAAGGTGAGTCCATTTTCTATTCATTTCACTTGTGAAGACACTTGTATAAGACGTCTCAGATCAATAAAGAACCCTATATAAGACTGATGCAATGTTAACAACCTACATTTTGAAGCACATATAGTTTGTTTTTATTTTTCTTCTACTGATTAGAACTTTTGCCATTCATTGTTATGATGACTCAATGGGTTTATAAGTAAAAAGTGACGTACTGATTTTTTTCACTTTTAGAAAGGTAATCTAATGAAGATGAATGTGGGCTAGGTTTAATAAGTTTTTGCGGAAATCCTAAAAATTATGGTAACACATATATTTGAAAAACAATCACTTTTAAAAATTAATGCAAATGGAACAAGGCTATAGTTCAATAATTTCGATTGAAAATTAATGGAAAAGGTCATAATTAGTAGTGAAGTCTACCAAATAGGCGGCGCAAATTGCTTTATATCCAGTTTGAAAAAATACAATATCAATAATCAACTTCTTTCTTAATAGACTAGGAGGAATCGGCGCATGAGTAGCGAAAACTATTCCACCTCAATTTTAGCGATCCTCTTCAATTGCCTACTGATAATACAATGCATGTTAGAGGAACGTGATATTGTTTAACCGAAATTGTTTAAACAATTGAGGAATTGTTATTTAACCGGACAAATTTTTTTATATTATTTATTAAAATACAAATAAAAGGTCCTATGACTTTCACGATAAAGTTAATATTTTTAGAGATATGAATTTTTAAGTTCAAAATCATATTTGGTACTTTTGACCCATGAAAATATATAAAAAAATCGAAGTAATATTTTTTTTTTTTTCTTTATACAATAGTTAATAACATTCTTAATAGAGATTTAAAAAAAATTCATTGATTATACCTGTTTTTTAATTATCAATTTCGCGCGCTTTTTTGAATTTAACTATTGTATAAAGAATTTAAAAAAAAATATTATTTCGATTTTTTTTTTAATATATTTTTCATGGGTCAAAATACCCAAATTAATTTAAAGAAAAAAAAAAATTTTTGATTTTTTTTGATAATTATATATAAAAATTTGTCATGAAAAATAAAATTTCTTGCAATTGTTTAAACAATTTCGGTTTAAACAATATGGCACGGGGTTGCCCCATGGCAACATGCATTTGTATCATCAGTAGGGCAATTTGAAGAGGATCGCATAAAAAAATTGAGGTGGAATAGTTTTCGGTACTCATGCGCCGATTGCTCCTAGTCTATAAGGAAATAATATGATTTCCTTGTTGTGATGACATCATGGAAACATTGTATAATAACCTACTGAAATGCTAGTATTGTTTACTTGTTGTATAGCAAAAAAAACATGCATAATAATAAATGCCTAATAAAATCAAAAAATATATATTTATAGTGGTCTTAGACATATTGAGGAACAACACATTTTCTTTTCAGTGTTTAACATTCAACCAAGGATTAACACTCAGGAGTATACGCATGAAGTGGCGAACCACACAAGAGTACAACTATTCACCTCGCAAAAAATGTATATAAACATACAATGAGATAATTGAATTAAAATAGATTGACATAGTATAAACAAATTGGAATATTTGGATACGGTAGAATATCATATGATATTATTTAAACAATAATATACAAAACGAAAAAATCAATTAAACTTTGAAGAATGAGTTGTTGATATTAGATACGTAATAGGACTGTCGAAAAACACATTTTTTATTTTTATGGAGCTCTCCAATTGCTGCCCTCTATATTTGCTGTACTAGGACATTTTCAGTTAAATATGTCTAACCATATCGAACACCTTCCAGCAAGTTGGGACAGACCGCCCCTGTTCATCACTCATCACTCATCTCAATTCGGCCGAGACACCACTGTATAACTTAACGGTCACAGCAGCAAAAATCGATCTCGTGTGGGTGTTTCGTACTTCTGCCGTGTGATGGCAGCATTCGCGCTGCCCGTTGACTGCAAGGACGGCGAGTTATCACCATCCGCGCCGAACGTATCTATCGTTAGCTTTGCGCAGTGGCGATATCGTAACCGATGAGGTTTATCCGAGGTGCGATTATTGCTAGTTGAAAACTTTAACCAATACCCCGCCAAGTGCACGTGAAATACCGTGCGCTAAGGCAATTTTTGGAAACCCCTAAGGGGGTTGTTAAATAATTACAAACATAAATGGCCATTAAAAATTATGTAGAAGAGCAAAGCACACATCACAAAGGCCCGATTGTTCTTCAATGCGAGTTTAAACCGTTGATTATTTAAACTCGGCAATAGTAACTAAACTAAATATGAAGAACGTTATGCATATTTCAATGAAAAAAACCAATCCTGGATTCCTTAATTCATTGTTTTCATATGTTGGCAACACATTTTTTCGCTTGTACCATCATTCGGAATGTTCAGAAACATCAACATTGAATCAAAATTTCTACACTTGGGCTCTGTCCAAACCAGATCTTGTATTGATTTGTTGAAAATATAAACAGGATGTTCATAAAATCAGATGTGGAATCATCTGCGACTGAAAGATAAACTTTAGTCACTATCTTCCATCGGCAAGATAACCTCTTGTGGGGTATTCACGTTGAAAAGGGAAACATTCTCAATTGAATATTGATAGAATGATTTTTCTGTGAATTGAAAAATCCACGATTAAAATGAAATTATTTTTTGTGAATGTCTAACAGTAAACAACTACTTCCCCGGCTAAAGCCACGCTGGACATTGAACTACATCTGATAGATATTCTGAAAAGGCCCTAACACAAAAGAAAAAATCTGAAATTGAAAATTTGCATTTTCATTCAGATAGTTTTTATATTTACAAAAACACAAGTTGAAATTAATACACATGTAAGAAAAACACCAACTTTTCTTGGAACTACAGAGGGGGGAGTAGAATCTAGAGAAAACCCATATGATTGAGATATCAAATCAAATAGGTATATTTCTACGATCCCGCATAATAAGTACATATTTGTCTGAAGGGGACGACCTAGGCACACGTACCTGTTGTGTCGTTGTCCACTTCAGACAGTAAAAATGAGTAAACAAGATACAGGAGTAATTATAATGTGAGAATAAAAAAGGAGAATAGAGGTTGGTAGTTTACAAGTTGAGTGTTGGGGAAGAATCGATATCAATATCGAAATGTCAATCATATAAACAACACATCAACAATAAATCAACATTTGCTTGAGATTCCTGAGAACAGATCATTTAGTTTTTCATTTTGCATTTGTGATGATTTAAATTAAGTTTTTTTTGACAAACAGATTTGATTTTTATTTGCAAGTTTATTTTTTGTTACGATTTTGCTTTTGTAGTCATTTGAAGGATGATTCTTTGTATTTTTGTTAATTGCGGACGATTTCTTTCGGCAAGCGAAATCTATTGAAAAATTATTTTTCTGTCCATTCTTCCAAATGGTTTTCGGGTACCGTAATTGCGGGTGACTTAGGCTTACTTAAATTAAAAGAATGTCTACGATAAATTTGTAAAAATAAATTGGTATTATTATAGGTATACCAAAATATTGATCTTTGACCCCTCTTTCAAATTAGCTAGGTCAAATTGTGATTAAGACTTTGTATGTGGATATATAAAAAAAACATGGTGTGCAAAGTCACCCGCTGGCTTTGACTCATGGCTTATATTTTGCGTGATTTTCTCCATAGGCCAAAGTAACACGACGGATAAAATAAGCAAAAGATTTTTGTCCATAAAAAAATTATTTCATTTTTAATAATCATAAATGAGTGAAAAAAACATATTGCTAGTTGCAGATTTTATGAAAGTTAAATTTGGTTGCAAATGACTCCTGGATGGAATATATACCCATATACAATTGAAAGAATCACGAAAAATCAATTAGATAAAAAAACAGGCTTAAAAATGCAATGTTTAAATTGTATAATTAATAATGTCGATTCATCAAAATGAACCAAAGTCACCCGAAATTACGGTACGTTGTCTAAATACGGGTCTCTTTCTTCTTGGGGCAATAATATCAAAAACTTCAAAAAATCTTCAGTCTATTATATCTTCGAACATCATTGCAGTTGGGTATAAAACAATAATATTCAACAATAATAATTTTCAGAATAGTCAATATCCATTGAAATGTCAAACAATCACATAGGTTAGAATCGGCAAATTATCTCCTTAAACCCCCGAATTCATTAGATTAACTTAAACCATTGTTAAACTCGGTTTATCTCATAAACCCGTATTGAACAACTGAAACAAAACGGTAATCCCGGTTTAAGCCCAATCACTTGATCACCCTCGATTGAACAACCGGGCCTAAGAGTAGGTATCTAATCTAATTCAACATAAAGATAGACGTGTCAATGTACGTTTGCTTCAAAAAAGAAATATACAAAACGAACAAGTTCTGAATCTGAACAAAACTTTTTCTTTAGAATTAATAATAATAATTCCCTTTCAACCGCTTCTTCGAAGAGATTAGTGAAAATGTGTGTCAAAAATATATTTTTTCTCTACATGCAAAACTAGTTATACAACAAACAAAAAATGTTAGCTGATAGAGCCTTCCTAGAGTTTACAGGAATACTATAGTGATTGTTTTAAGTTTGTTTTTTTTAAATGTCCATGGTAGGTGAGTCACGCCGCTTTATTATAATTTTTCCTGTTGATATATCGCATCAATTTCATCGTAAAAGAAAATTCCAAAGTACTCAGAAAGTGTCTATAGGTTTTCCTTTTATCGAAAATTAGATTGGTCAAGAAAGCAAGTGACGAGAGTGGGTTTATTACAATAAAATATATCAACTATTTGAAATAAAGTAAAATATATCGATGGTTCGATATATTAAAAAAATCACATAACGAGAATATTCTCCATATACTCACTTTGGATTCATCAACCTGATTAATAATGGAATTGAGGAATATTTTCTTATATTGTAATCTAGCTTGAAAATATTCATGAGTTAATAAAAAAATGGGCTCTTTTCTAACACGCTCGGAAAAAAATTAATGGCATTTAAAAAAAAGCAATTGTTGCTTTGATTGGTCAGAAATATAACTCTGGTTGAAGGTGCCCATATTTCTAAAACTATTCACTCATCGAATTGTAAAAATATTCACACAAAAATTTCATCCAAATGGAAAATCAAATTCTTTATACCGACTTGTTTTCTATAATAGAAAGAAATCCCAAGAAATTATGTGAGATGTTGCTATTATAGGTACCTTTCGTCATGGAAAATGTAGAATACACCTGAAAATAAAACTTGATTTTTATGGATGAGAGCAATTTTTATCGCCCGAAAAATAAAAAACCAATGGAATATGAAAACAAAAACACTCGTTTCAGGTATGAAATAACACTCCTCATTTCTCCGAACCTAGAAAACAAATTGGAGTATTGGAAATTATTTTTTCTGGATTAATTCTAGCTCTTCAGAAGTTTTGAGGAGAAATTTCATGAGTGGAATGTCAAATCCCACTTGGAAGACGGACTTTTGGATTTTTGAATTATTGTTGAAATTTTTGCTCATACCTACGTCAAGCATAAACGACATATACCTACCTAATCGATCTACCTATGAAGACTAATTTAGTTCCGACTCAGATGTTAATGTAAAATTATGATCCGAAAGTTTACAATGCAAGTCTACTGAAAACTGAAATATTTTTTGAAAGGAATGGCCTCCAATAAAATAATAACTATATACAAGTATCTCCATCTCTCTTACAATTAGTAAGATTCAAAAATAGGTATCTTCCAGGTATAGACTAGTATAGCTATTGTCCGATAGAGGGCCACATTTCAATTCAGAAGAATTCTTTGCATATTCCCAATCTGATCGTGGTCAATCTTTACAAACATTTCAGGAAGATTCAAATAAAATCAATATGCACCAATTGGAGAGAACAACAACCTTCATGAAGAGAAACATACAAGTCGACATATTTTAGCAAAGCATTTTAGGCAACTCCAAATTTCATACATTTGGTGAATATAAACTGAAGTCCAGCTGAAATATCGGCAACTCACCATCTCTGTAACGGTATAAATGGTTGCATACTCGTGAGACGGATTAGCTGTTGGTGCTTTTTTATGAAATGTGAGAAAAGGATTCCGACAAGAAATACGAAATGCGGAATTCTAATGATTCTTTCATTAGCAGATTTTAAATTTGAACTGAATGTTGAAATAAAGTATTATTTAAAATTTTTGGGTATTGGTGCCTGGTCAGTTTTAGGAAGATTTTTTTTATGAAATATGGAAATTGTGATTTGTTTTTTTAAATATACCTACCTATTTTAATTTTAGTTGTTGGGGAACATAAATATGGTGTGTCAAATTTAAAAGTTGCCAGTGGAAATATCTCGGAAACGAAAAATGATATTAAGAAATGCCCAAACCATTTTGAGGCAAGGTCGGGGGTACCAAAATAGCATATGAGCCAACCTCGATACTCTCACCCCCAATTCAAAAGTTTAAATGGCAACCCCTCATGTGTGATACATCATTGAAAAGCTCTTTCACACCCTTGGTGCAAAAATAACTACTTTATCAATCTAGAATGCGATGAAAACAATTTTGAAGAATCTTGTTTTTACTTATTGTCGACTTTTTATACGTGATCCTTGGCCCAAACCAAACCAGTACGATTTAAATGAAAGCCATATAGTCTAGTCAACAAGTGCTTTTTGGACCAACTTTTTTCAGCAGTCTCCGAAAATTATGATCGAGGTGTCATTCGATTCGGAATGACATCTAGATGATTTTTGAAAAAAATGAAGTTCCGCTTGCAAAAATTGTAAAAGTTACTAACAATTAACTAAAAAAAGGGGACTTTGGTTTTTTGCAAATATCACAAAAACTAATAAAAATTTTTCAAATCTGAAAAAAGATTCAGAAAGAGGAGGAAATTTCCTAAAGAAAGTCTTGCTTCCCGGAATTGTAGGATCAATATTTATAATTTTCCCAGAGGGATGAAAATACGGCCGAAAACGGGTACTCTGGCTTGGGCAAGCCGCGCCCACTTTGGACATTTTCACAATAAAAATTATTTAAGCATACTAAATATAAAAATAAAAAATTTAAGAAATTCAGACACTAACTGAACAGATGAATGAACAATAATCCGCTTGAAAAAAAAATTTTTCACAATTTTTCAATTAGTTATTCAATAGTTAATTAATATTTTTTTTCTGCTTGAACATGATCATTGCAAGTGTGATAATTGTTAAACTATAAATTTAAGATTTTTTTCCTCTCTTGGAGCAATTCTTGAAAGGCTTCAGAATAGAACCCCGTTGGAAAAATTAAAAAAAAATCATTTTTCAGTTTTTTATTAATAATTTTCGTTGTTGCAAAATTAAATACTTGAATTAATCATTGAAAAAAATGGTTTTTTTCAAATATTATCAACGATCCGTTTTTATGTTATCAGAAACTGCATGGAAATAATTTTAAATTTTTTTTATCTCTAATTATTTAAAAAATTGTTATAAACAAATGCGTTGTTTATAAGATAATTGGAATTTTTCTTATGGAATTTCAATCTTTGATACAAATGATGATTTTTAAAAGGAAAATTGTTCCATAAAAAATTTTTTTTATTGCTTAAAAACGCATTTGTTAATTAACAATTATTTTCTCCAACTTCTAATTAATATTAAGGAACCATTTTTTCTTTAAAAATCATTATTTGTTTTTTTTTTTGATATAAAAAAAATAATTTCATTTTATTTAATTTTTCATTGTTTATGCAATAAACAATTTGTTATAAACAAATTTTATTAGTTTTTGAGATATTTGCAAAAAACCAAAGCCCCTTTTTTTTTAGTTAATTGTTAATAACTTTTACAATTTTTGCAAGCGGAACTTCATTTTTTTCAAAAATCATTTAGATGTCATTCCGAATCGAATGACACCTCGATCATAATTTTCGGAGACTGCTGAAAAAAGTTGGTCCAAAAAGCACTTGTTGACTAGACTAATAGGATATAAAACTAATTACAGATCATTTTGGCAAGATTTTGGTAGTATGATGTATCATTAAAGTCCTTTGTAGGCTTCCGATTCTGGAAATGACGTCGTAAAAGAGTCATTTCGATTGAAATATTCCTTTTTAATGTTCAAATAGCTGTAGAATGCGATATCGGTTCCAATTCAAATAGCTGCCAAGAACACGATTAAAAGGGATATTGTCCGTAATTGGGAAATTACAGTCAAAATTGTTCCATAGAGACAAGGACCGCATTAGAATGGATCTGCGAGGCGTTTTCTAATTAATACTTGGATAAACCATTCACGTGCTGTCACTTTTCATCAGCTGAACGCTGAAAAAAGCGGTAAAGAGGAAGCTTCGTACAATGAGTGTTCGGTACAGTTCATTTAAATATCAGATAACAGTCCGTATTTTTTATGTCGTACCACTATTGCCATCTCGAAAACGGTAAATGATACGACGTTGGTTAAATTAGACAAAAGTTGCCTATTGCAGTGAGCAATGAAACGATGTTTTTTTCGCCACTGCCATGGTTGACAGAAACGGTAAGTTGATTTTCCTGAACGATTTTTTTTTGTTTTTCCTCCTGTTTTACATATATGCGGTTTCGGAAAGATATCTCTTTAAACAGTAAATTATAAAACAAAAATTGTAATGGACTACCTGAGTCGTGACACGCCAGACACAATGGGCGAAGCTTACGAACCTTTCCTTCAAAAATACAAATGCGTGTCAAATGCCCAGTTTATTGTGTGTGTTTGTGATAAATGAGGGTGGAAATATTAATATTTTGATAATAGGAATTCAAAATTACGGATACTCCCTCTGGTGTCAATTTTTTTAAATATACATAAGTACAGTTGTGTGCATAAAAAAAGTCGTACAGTACAGTATAGGCTATTGTGAGTCAGGCTTGTCAATCTTAATTAAACTTCTTATCGACTTTGACAAGTCTTTGACAAGTAGTGTCAAGATTTTTGTCAAATGTGTACGTGTACTACTTTTTTATGAAATCTGGAACATCATAGGCAGGTTTACACCATACAAACCTTGTACGACTTTTTTATGCACACAACTGTACATTGTTTACTCTTCGAAACATTAATGTTTATATGATTTTAGCCATTGTATAGTTACTTAAAACTTGTCGAATCTCTTGTAATTGTTGACAATTAATGACATTTTGGTTTACCTGTTGACTATTGTACGTCCTCGATGAAACAATAAGCGATGCAAGTTCAAATCAGTATTGCTGTGTACCTCACTGTGACTGGGTAAAACGATCCCGTTGTAGTGGAATACGTTTTTATCATTTTTCGTGAGAAAATGAATGTAACGTACTGATACAGACTAATCTAGGATTGAGTAAATCTATAGACAGACGACGGGCTCCTGGGATCTTGAAGAAGAATTCAGTTCCTTCCCAGAATCTTCCTGTATCGTCTGTTGCCAAGAAAAAGCTGGTGAAAAAGAGAACCTTCAAAGAGAGTTGAGAAGAAAGAAAAAAGAATTAAGAAGTGAAAAAAGAGATATTATTAACATACCGAAGATTATTAATACAAGAAAGAAGGGAAGTTTGTGGCATAGTGGACAAATAATTAAATTAAGGAAGTGGGAGTGGAAGCCACGACCTTATCATGAGGTCGTGGGTTCGACTCCCACTTGAGGATATTTTTTTTCCTTAATTTAATAATTTGTCCACTAAGCCACAAAATTCCCTTCTTTCTTGTATGTCTTTCGGACGAAATATTTTCCACTTTAATATTATTAATACAGTATGGAAAAAGAGTGACTATAGATGTATATCTAGGTGATAAGGACACATTTTCACACCATCTTGTTTGTTTTAGATGAATTGAAAAAAAAGTTTTTGTTAGTTTTATTTTCAATCCGAACATTCACAAATAATGTGTAACATTTTTTCAAAATAATTCATAACAATAATTCCCGATGACTTCACTAAGCTGACCAGAAACTTGCAAGCAAATTAGAACATACATACTGTCTCCTTCAAAGTGAGTTTTCGCAATTATATTGTCTTAAGATTCAAAAACACCACTTCACTAGAGTTTTGGAATGAATAACACTACACAAAAAAACTGGAAACAAATACCAAATGGAAATATTTTATGAAAATCTCCAAACACAAGTGTATAACCTCTGAGAAAACATACAAACAATGTACCCATGTCTGGTTTGACGCATCTAGCTTTGAATTCTCAATATTGAGACCAAATTTAGGATTTCCCATCATATTTTATAGAGAGGTAAGGGTTATAACATATTTGTGGCTTATTTGAGATAGTTGAGGTTATGTCTTTGTTTTGTTTGAATTCAGCCACTTTCTCTTGCACTTTTTTTAATTTTGGAGCATTTCAAGTACACTCTTTATGTGTAATGGATATGTTGTAATTTCCAGTGTTGCAACATTTTCCCAGATAACACATGGACATCCAATGGATATCCATTGGACATCGTTGAAAAGGGAAACATTCTCAATTGAATATTGATAGAAAGATTTTTCTGTGAATTGAAAAATCCACGATTAAAATGAAGTTATTTTTTGTGAATGTCTAACAGAAAACAACTACTTCCCCGGCTAAAGCCACGCTGGACATTGAACTACATCTGATAGATATTCTGAAAAGGCCCTAACTCAAAAGAAAAAATCTGAAATTGAAAATTTGCATTTTCATTCAGATAGTTATTTGATTTTCTATACCAGTCTTAATCAAGAACTCATGAAGATGAATGAGTCAAAGAAGAATGTTTTCCACAAAAGAGTACTCACCAGAAATCATTCGTAACGCAAGAGAGACATCGCATTCACTAGGTCTTCAATACATTTTTGTCGACGAAAATCTATTTCACGCCTCCACGATCATCAGGAAGACCGGAAGAAATGGGAAACACATTTTCAAGAAGCAGCAATCTCACTTTGCAAAGATGGAAAAAGTTAGAATCATTTCTTTTGGAGAGACACTTTGAAATTAGTGTTTTCTGACATTAAAACCTGTCATGGGGTATGATAGATTGATTTGTTGAAAATATAAACAGGATGTTCATAAAATCAGATGTGGAATCATCTGCGACTGAAAGATAAACTTTAGTCACTATCTTCCATCGTCAAGATAACCTCTTGTGGGGTATTCATGTTGAAAAGGGAAACATTCTCAATTGAATATTGATAGAAAGATTTTTCTGTGAATTGAAAAATCCACGATTAAAATGAAGTTCTTTTTTGTGAATGTCTAACAGAAAACAACTCTTCCCCCTAAAGGTATTCATGTTGAAAAGGGAAACATTCTCAATTGAATATTGAGAATGTTTCCCTTTTCAACATGAATACCCCACAAGAGGTTATCTTGACGATGGAAGATAGTGACTAAAGTTTATCTTTCAGTCGCAGATGATTCCACATCTGATTTTATCAACATCCTGTTTATATTTTCAACAAATCATTGGACATCCTTCATGAATTTTATGGATGTACTATGGACATCCAATTTATATCCAAAAGATATCTTATGGACATCCGATGGATGTCCAAAGCGAAACAACCTGTACATCCATAGAATATCCTTCAAGGATATCCATAAGGTATCCTCCAGAGATGTCCATAAGATATACATCAAAGATATCTTTCAGGAATATCCATGAGATATCCTTCAGGGATATTCAAAAGCTATCTGAAAGATTCCTTCAGAGATATTCTAAAGATATCCTTCGGGGATATCCATCGAAGATGAAATATAGTAATAGCGATCTGGAGGGAAATGAAATAATGGTGTTGAACAAAAAAAATGTATTAATAAACTCTGGTATCAACAAAAATTCTCATAAACTTCGGGGTTATCAACAAATAAAATGTATATGTAAATTCTATAATAAAAACAGAATATTAAATGCAGAATAATCAAAAAAATTAAGTGAAAGAAAAAATAGAATGCTATTTTCTTCGTCCGTCAGGTGTTTCCTTTATTCTAGATTTTAGCTCACTATTCGATTACTATTAGATTACCTAAAAAGAGGATACTCGTTGGATTTATCTGTTTGTATCCCTACTTTGTAAAAAATAAATAAAAAAGATGACAGATGCCTTCTCAGCCAAGCTTAGATGGCTTTTTCAGTAGCTATTTTATTTTCCGTCGAATAACTGAGGTCAGCCGCTTCTGAAATGATATGTATATATTCACGGGTATAATTTATGTTAAAAAAAAAATACTGAGAAATATAATGCTTTCTTTTGAATTCGAATACTGATGTTGATAATATATACCACTGCCATAGTTTTTCTCTCTCTTTATTGGTATACTATGATATATATATATATATATATATATATATATATATATATATATATATATATATATATATATATAAAAGCATTATTGACATAAACTTTTCTTGGAAATTTTGCATTCTCACTGAACTAGCAGTCTGTTATGAGGCAATACAAATTATTATCAAATAAACAGAACAACTGAATGGGCTTTTCACCATGGACGTATAAATATACGTCCATGCTTTTTACCTAGTGATAATTCAGCCAGTTTTAGTTGTCCAGTTTATTTTTTTTGCTCCATACCAGCAATATTTGGAGGCAAACATATTAGTGAGCATGGAAGAAAGGCATCGTTCCACAAAGTCATATTTTTGAGATTTCATTTAGTTACCTAAAAAAAGAGTTCTAGGAAAAGGAATAGAAAAACATACAACTCACCTACAGCAGCTTAGAATTTCGATCCAGTTCCCAAATATTCTTCCGAAAGATTCATTTTTTCAGTGCAATCAATAGGAAAATGTTCGAATCTACTGATGAATGAATGAATCATCTTCATCTTCATCACATGTCCACTGTTGTAGGCATTCACACCATTTTTAATCTGGGCACTGTGACATTTGAACAACTCGTGTATTATGGCAAATGTAACGACGTGCTTTTCAGCATTTCTGAAAATATCGAAATTCAAATAGCGAACACATAAATACACTGGAAATAATGGATTTTGATAGGTTATGTCCTTTTCAATTCATATTTACCTGTATTCGGCCAATATATAATTCCCTTTGGAAACAATCAATTGCTACAGATCAAAACCCTCATGTCCAGACCAACAGGGTATAAAAAACGAAGGAAAATAGAAAAAAAAACACGATTCAAAAATAACACAAAAGCAAAACGCCATAGACGGTCTTTTTGTTTGGATTCAGTGCTATGACTATGACCTTCCTCAACAAAATAAAATGACAGACGTCGCCAGTAATTATGCGTATAGTATGGCCAGGCTGTCGCAGACACATGTATATCTGTTCTGTGGTCGCAGAGGGTCCCCGCGACAACGTATTTTTGAAAAGGTACAATTTGTGTATCTACGAGAATGTTTAAATTCATTTAAGATTGCTTTGGATATCTCATGGCCATCCCTAGGATATCTTCTGAAGGATATCTATATCAAAAGCGTCGATGGATATCCATTTCAAATCAAGTAGAAAAACAAACCATGAGATTTTTACAAAAAAAATAATCCATATGTACGAGCATGAAAGAAACTCAGGAATTGACACAATAAAAATCAATCTTGCAATTTAAACTTATCCATATTTGCTCCGGATATCTTATGGCCATCCATATGCTATCTTCTGAAAAATATCCATTTCAAATCCGTCGACGGATATCTTATGGATGTCCATCAGCTGATTTATTACTCAGTGTGATCTACAATGTAAAAATGAAATTATATAAAAAAGTAAAATTTAAAAAGTACCTAAAGCCTACCTCTACATTATATGTATTATCTTTCATATTAGCATGTATTTCTCCTCTGATAATCATCAAATCAGCACCAAATTGCATTGTTCTGCAATGGTTGGATTCTTTGTTATTTATTATATTGTCATTTTCCAGGAACTCATTTATGTGTTTTGAAGTCGTTCTAAGCTAGAATTCTGGAAATAAAACAAAATATTTAAGCAAAATATACAGAATAATGACCAAAACAAAACAATAACATAACCTCAATTCTTTTAAATAAGCCATAAATATGTTATATTCCTTAGTTCTCTACAAAATATGATGGAAATTTCTAAATTAGACCTTACTAGTACACAATCACGGATAAACTGAAAAATAAAAATTCCTTATGGGCATTTATCAGGCATTTGCATTTTCGATGGAAAGGTTCGTAAGCTCCCCTCTTCTGTGACGTCAGACTTAGGTAGTCCATTGTGACATCTTTTGGAGCTAATTGTGACACCAATGGAATTTTCCGTTTGAGGCTATTATAAGTCCCAGTTCTAGCTGTAACAGGTTTTATTGGTGCAAATGTAATATTTGAAATTTATTGAAAAAAATTAAATCAAAATTAATATATCTGAACAAATAAATTTAAAAAATATGAACAAAAATAACTTTATTGTGTTAAATTCCGTACAAAAATAAAAACATAATTCTCAACAGAAAAAGTACGTAAGTATGTACATACATAATTCTAAAAATACCTCAATAAAATTAATTGTTAGCAAAAATAGAAATAATTCTTTAGAAAAACATAAATAATATAATTTATTCAATATACGTTTAATCTATGAAATTTTAATGGAAAGGTCAGCTGCTCATATTGATGGTGTCGACGTCTTCATTGTCAGGCCATATAGAGAATGTTTTTTTGCTCCGTAAAAATTTAGCATCCTTCTTACCTTCTACAGGTTTTATTTCTATAACTCTACCCATACATCTCTTAATCTTGTTCGGCCTACTTTTATCTTTATTGGTGAAAGAAAAATACATGCACAAAAAGTCAGAATTTCAACTCTATCTATTTCTCGACTAGTTATAGTTTTGCGAGCATTCTATGAAAATCATCAATTGACTCTATTGAAATGGTACTCAAATTACAATCGATATTGTGAAGCCAATTTTCAGGATGGCTCACTCGTTACAGATAAGCCCGCTATATAAACTTTAGATTCAAGAAGTTCTGGGAAATCAAATCTGAGTTCGCCCCTATGACTAATGAAATGCCCTTCTACTTAAATCATTCAACCAAGAACAATCAATTTCTTGCTAAAAGGATCATCCGATTATTCCGGTTCAGATATATAAATCCGACCCGAATAATATGAAGGCATTCTGCGGTTTAACGACGAAGCAGTTATTTGACAGATGTATTAGACATGATTAAGATGATTACGTGAAACGTAACGAAAGCCATTTGGCGAATTCCTCGGCAGATCGAATTTCCAGAAACAATACCCTTCAAAGGTTCGTTAGTGGCGGAATTATGTTCTCGTTTTTACTCGAGTCCGTGAAGATCTTTACTTCAAAACCTCCGATTTTGATGATTGTTATTTTTTTTGGCTTAAAAGTCGAGCCCATGCAGCCAGAAACAAATTGAGTAGAATGAAGATGATTATCTTGATTAGTTTGTATGAATTATCTTAAATTTTCTTAATTTTTGGATGAGCCTGACAGACATTTGTAATTATCTAGGATCTAATCTAACCTAGCGACTTGAAAGAATAAGAAAGGGATTGTATCGAGGGCCACTCTCTTCTCGCCCAGGGGTCGACCAGGTCATTTTTTAAGTACATACACAAGGTGGACCTCGGAAAATAGGAGGAAATTACAATAGGGTAGACATTAGGGATGACGAGACTAACCTATAGCCTATCTTACAATTTAAATTTTGTGTCATTTATGAATTTCAATAAAGAGTCAATAATGTTTTTTAACCGACGAAACCAAAAAGGAGGAGGTTCTCTATTCGACGTGTATATTTTTTTATTTTATTTTTTTATGTATGATCACGCACAACTTTTCACAGAGCGGTTCGATTCCGATGATTCTTTTTTCATTGGATAGGGTGTACTTCGAAGTTGGCCCCATTTCAATTTGAACAACAAAATACATCTCTAAGGGTAGCAAAATGAAGGGTATTGATCGTTTTCCGATTTGGATTATTCTTTTTTCATTGGAAAGGGTATACCTCATACTTGATCATATTCCAATTTAGAATGAAATGATACACCCCTATGTGTAGAAAAATAGGGGATGATTGATTTTTCACTTGTGAACTTTGGCACACATATGTAGTTGACATTGACAGACCCTCCTACATCCGTCAAAATGATTACATTCTATGAAAGGATGGAATTATATACAAAGTGATGAAATCAACTAACCAGAACTTTCAAAATTGATTTATATTATATAACAATAAATAGTTAAAATAGAAAATCATATTATTCAATTGTTAATAGTTGAAGTAAGCTAGGTAAGTAAGTATTTTGTAAGTAATCAAAAATTAAGTAGGTAGTAATTTCAGCAACAAAAAATTGAAAAATAAACACTTTTTAACAAAAAATTAAACCGACGAAAAAATCAACTGAAAAGCAAAAAATTTAATAAACCTTCTTAGTCTAAATAATAATTGAGCTCCTAAACTAATGTAAGTAACTGATTTTGAGTCGGCGCCAAACAAACTAGCAATTGAATTAGGTGAAGCGTAAAATGATGGCAGCGAGATGCACGGCTGCGTTTTGATGACTTCTTTCATAGATAATGATCTTCGATAATTGTTTGTTTGGCGCCGACTCAAAATCAGTTACTCACATTAGTTTAGGAGCATAATTATCAGTTAGACTAAGAAGGTTTATTTTATTTTTTGCTTTTCAGTTGATTTTTTCGTCGGTTTAATTTTTTGTTAAAAAGTTTTTATCTTATTTAATGAAAGTAAATTCAGAATGTTGTAGGGGGATACTATTATCAAATTTGCTGAGGTTTCTTTCTGTTTTGTGGTTTTATTTGTACAGTGCCGCATCTAGGAATTCTGCTTAGTGGGGGAGGTAATGACATAAAAAAGTTCCTCTACTTATAGCTACAAAAAACATGAGTATTTTTTTTTCATTCCAATTCAAACAAAAATACAAAATGTAATAAAATAAAAAAAATATAGATTTACACTTATAAGTAGGCACAAAAGCGAAGATTTCTTTCGTTAAAATTAAAATAAATATCACAAAATGAAATCCATATTGACCTTAATGACATACTCAGCTTGAAAATAAGTGGAGAAATAATAAGTTTTGCAATGAAGCAGATACTTGGTCAAATCTAAGGAAGAGAGTAGAGAAAGACCTCAAGGTAATAAAAGACTGGTTTGATCACAAACTCCTTACCATAAATCTCAAAAAAACTCAATTTCAGCCTTTTAGCTGTAATGCTGCTGGCATGACAAATATGCAACAAATCAATACAAACATAAACGGTAAGACACATGGTATCCAATCAGTGGAAGTAGAAGGAATAAAATACCTAGGGGTATATCTAGATCGGCATCTAAGGTGGGATAGACAGACATATCAACTACGCGATAAAACAAATTACAAAATATAATATTTACCCTCAAAAATATGAAAGAGTACCTACCAACGGAAAACTTGAAAACCTTGAATTTTGCCCTTGTAGAGAGTCATCTCAGATACGGAATACAGGCATGGGGCGCAGCTGCACGATCATACATCAATCCACTCGAAATCTTACAAAAAAGATTCCTGAAAATAGTTATGTCAAAACCGCGTAGATATTCTACTGAGGATCTGTACAGTACATCACAGATTATGGATATTCGTCAGCTTTTCTTTTTTAATACGTGTATAACATATCAACCTCACCCCTCTCATCACTCGAGGGCGCCAACTACTTACACACCCATTATTGAAAAAATCACTGTCACAGAGGAGCTACTCCTATATTGGCACTAAAGTGTATAACACCATCCCTGAAAGCATAAAACCTATTACCAACACAAAAACATTTAAAATGTACCTGAAAAAGTTCTTACTACAGACTCCCAGAACATTTTTTATTACCATGATAGAATCTAATACTTGATCCAAAAAAAAATAGATAACTGTACCGTGTTCTTCACACATTGAATTGTAATTTTTATTATTATTCCATTGTATCTCATAGTATTTAACTATGGGTCTTTGTGTTTTATTGAATTTTTATTACTGTATTTTATTATATATCATGTATTTATATTTTAGTATTTAACTGGATCTCATCATTCATCCTTTTTTTTGTTGGAACTTAGGTATGTTATCTATTTTGTTTATATTTATCTGTATTATATTTATCTGTATTTTTTATATATTTATCTATATTTTTTCATTTTTTTATGGGAAACAAATGCTTGCACTTATCCCTTACACCTTATTCACTCCTAACATGTAGCCATTTAGCTGTATTAATTTATCCTGAATAAAGTTATATTATTATTATTCCAAGTATGGGACCATTTGGCGTATAGGGCATTTTTTGATATGTTTATTTTTTCTTGCCAGTTAAGATTATTGTCAATTATTAATCAAAAAATTAGGGCTGTCCTTAGCTAGTTGGTCTACAATTTCTTGTACGTAACGAATATTATCTCCTTATTTCCTAGTGAATTATAATATAATAACCTCTTGATTTCAGTTATGCCTGGATTAAAAAGGTGAGAGTTGATTTCCATTTTTGTTTTTAAGCTGGTAAGAACTGATAGCGAGTCGGAAAATATTATGGCTGGTTATTTTCTAGAAAATATCCTATTGATTTTAAAATTGCTATTGCCTCGGCGATGTAAATAGATGTTTTGTTATTCAATTTATACATGCATTGTTCTTTATTTGGGATTATGAAAGCACATACGTAGCTATAAAGGTCTTATATTTGTTCTAGATTTGTTTTATTAACAAGTTGTTATAGCTTTTTGTCCCTGTATATTTTGGAATGATTAAGGTGGTGTCGAGGAGATACATATGGTATTCTATATTCTTTGTAGGCACAAAAAAGTCATTTGTATTTCTCAGGCCTTCACAGGATGTTGGTGACTTTTTGTAACCAGTATGGAGCGTTGAGATCTTGTATATTGAGTCTTGCCAGTTTTTGTAGGACTGGAGAGTTTTTAATTTTGCCCTTTATCATAAATTTTTCTGCGAGATGTTGTCTTCTGAGCTCCGAGGGAGGTTCCTTGGCTTCGGCATGCAAGGGTACTACTGGTTTATATTTCATTGCTCCTAATCAGAGTCGTTACATCCAGTTTTTGAAGTGAGTGATTATTTGCTGATCGCCTTTACTGCATTTTTCTATGACGTTGTCGCAGTGTGTTTTGAATGTTAGTTTTTCATCACTAGATCCGGGTGATTTTCCAAAAAACAATTGGGGGTTGTGTATTATAGTCCAATTTACATTTTTTGACATATATACTTGCTTTGCCGTACTTCCGGTTTGACCGGAAATGATTCCAACTTTCGATTTTTAAATGGGACATCCTATATATTTTTACTTATTTCGATCGAGAATGACATTCTAAATCCAACAACACCTCACTTGTCAATATTTGACAAATAAAGTCATTTTTATTTTTCGATCTAGAATGCCATGGATTGTGTAAATCGCTTCATTCTTGATCAAGTAACATGGGAAAAATACGACTTTGAGGCTTATGACCTCACAGTCATTATAAAAATTATTTAAGAATCGCAAATTAGTCCATTAAGGTTCTAAATTTTCAAATGACCTCCTTGATCACGACAAAGTTAAACTTTTTCAATTATTACGCGCACCACATTGATTAGCTGTTCCGCAGTGATGTTCTGGAATGCCACCCTTACTTTATACTCCAGTTCTTCACGAGTAGCTGATGCTGTGTTATACACTTAAATTTTAATTGTTCCCCATAGAAAAAAATCTAGCGGAATAAGATCTGGTGATCTAGAATATGAAAAAGAAATAATACATTATGAAAAAATATTTCAACTTAAGAATGTACCTCGCAGGCCACTGAATAGGTCCATAAGTGCCAATCCACTTTTCTGGGAAGGTGTCATTCAGATGTTCTCTTACGACTTGAGCATTGTGAGGTGGCGCTCCATCTTGTTGAAAATAGATATCAATTTGGTGAGCCAGTGGCAAATCTTCAATGAAATCATTAATTTGATTTCTAAGGAACTGTAGATATCTTTCCGCAGTAAGTTGTCCGTTGAAAATTATTGGCCCCAAGTTTTCCTCCGATAATACCCATCCAGCAATAGAAACCAAATCGCTCTTGAAAATTTCCTTTTTGCATCAGATGTGAATTTGTTTGAGACTAGTACCTTTTATCATTCCGATTGAACAGACCCAAGTTGGTGAATCGAGTTTCATCTGAACAAATAATTTTAAATATCGTAGTGGTGTAGTTGGTACTTGAATAATCGATAATTATATTTGTGAAGAATTCTCCAAACGGACGAATAACTTATATCACACTCAGAAACAATTTGGCGAATTGACGCCGTACAATTCACTTCAACATAGGCCAACACGTCTACTTCTTTTTCTTCACTGACGATGAAGTTATTGGCATTTTCTTCTGGTTCATTCCGCATTTTCCTTTCCAGTTTTGGAAAATAATGCCGAGTGGGATGGCGACGATTAGGGAATCTCTGAGCATACATTCGAGCTGCATCAGTTGCATTATTTTTTGCTTCTCCATAAATCAGCAACATACCAATTCTCTCGTTTCTAGTATAATTATTCATATAAAATTATAAACTACGCAACAAATAAATTTTCAATGTGACAGCATATTCATTTGTTTAGGTAGGTAGTCCTAGCAACAGCTTCAATTGTTTGTCACGGATAACTAGAATAACAGGACTTTGTGCATAAGTATACCGAATACGTATTATTTGTTATTAGGTATGATCGCTTCTTGCAATTATTCAGAAAAATAGTGAAAATAAAGTGAAAGTGTGAGGTATCAAATTAATCGTAAGAAAATGATCTTTTACGAAAAGCCGACGAGCCACCCCCTTTCCATTTGAAAAAATCAAGTTAACTCGAAAAATTCATATTTGCGACTTTTAAATAATTGTTAAAACGACTGTGAAGTCATAAGCCTCAAAGTCGTATTTTTCCCATGTTACTTGATCAAGAATGAAGCGATTTACACGATCTTCGGCATTCTAGATCGAAAAATAAAAATTGGAATAAAAATGATTTTATTTGTCAAACATTGACAAGTGAGGTGTTGTTGGATTTGGAATGTCATTCTCGATCGAAATAGGTAAAAATATATAGGATGTCCCATTTAAAAATCAAAAGTTGAGGTCATTTCCAGTCAAACCGGAAGTACGACAGAGCAAGTAAATATTTCCAAAAATGTAAATTGAACATAATACACAACCTCCAAATTCCGTTTTTTTATCTTCAATAATAAAAAAGTTATAGGAGTAAACCACCTTGAAGAATCACCTGGTTATTGTATTCATAGGGAACAACATGAATCACGCAAAAAGACATCTTCAAGAACGTTTGAATAAACAACCCCATTCTATTTTGCCGCAGTCAAAAGATTGTGCGGTTTGTAGCAATCGCAAAATACGAGGACTCCATCCAGGTGAATGCTTCAAAACATATCGCACCGAGAAAAGGTACGAATAATGCAATTTATTGTGTTATCAATAAAATTTCATTATTTGTCTTTTTATCTCCTCCGCTCTGTCACTCACTATTCTTCTAAACTCCACTATTTTTCTCACTGTTTCTTCCTCTTTCTTTCTTTCTCTTTCTTCCTGCCCTCAGTTGCTTTCTTTCTTTCACTGAGCAAAAGTACAAAAACAATGAAACAATCACAGGAGTAACAATGACGATTGTAACAATTTTTGATTCTTTCCAAATCTGCTGAGAATAAATAACGTAGATTATTCTGTTACCTGTGTTACACATCTATAACAATTATTCCTTCCTTTTTAGTACGTTTGAATAATAATAATAATTTTATTCACACATCGCCTTTTGAATTACATTACATATAAGTGAAATACAATAAAAGGAGGGAATAAATTGAAAACTCTACAGTAGAACAAGTCTGTGCGTAGGGCTTGAGTGCAAGTAGCTAGATTGAATGTAATCAATAATTTGAAAAAGTAATAAAATATTCAAACAAACTTAGACTGAGGTACAAGATAAATACTTAATAACTAATAAAATGGTTAAAAAAATAATTATAATCATAATAACAAGTGATGTATAACATGAAACAAATGTGTTTTTTATGATTTGGTGAATGTCAATATTTGGACAAACATATAATAATTTTTATTTCATAAATTTCACAAATACAATAGAAAGAGACATGAAAACAGAAGTATGGAGATTTGAAATAAACGTGAAAAAAAAAAGAAAAAAATCACAGAAGCTACAATAGCTTGTGTGTGATGTATTAGGGGTTTAGTAAAAAAATAAATAGATTACTATGTACAAAAGATATGTGAACACTGACGTGGTGAATAAACACAGACAACCACAAGGAAACGATTCCGCGCGTGGTGCACTATCTGTGTTAATGGCATCGCTTTTATAATCACATAACTATTAAAATTATATTCAGTACATACATATACACAATAATCACATACATAGACACACACACACACACACACACACACACATATATATATATATAATAATAATAACAATAATAAACTTCAATTATAACTACAACTAAGATGTTGAATTGGATGGTGCTAGACTATAACATGTTCTGTTTGTGGATATGAAGTTTTGTAGTGTGCTCAAGGGAATGGTGAAGAGCCAAGTTTTAATTTTATTCTTAAACATTTGAAACGAATTGATTCTTTTAAATTCCAATGGCAGCTCATTGAAAAGTTTCAGTCCTAAAAAGGTGTGACATCTTTGACCTATTGTTTTTTCTGCTCTGGGTATTACGAATTTGTTTCTGTATCTTGTATCGTAAGAGTGTTGAATGTGTACCAGGGACGATTTATTTTTGTACTGTCTTAAAACGATCGTTTTTGCATAAATTTGGTAAACATTCATCAATGCCGTTTCTTGGTAGAGTCTATCAGATTGATACATCCTCGGTTTTCTGTAGATCATTTTGAGGATGCACTTTCTAGTTTTCTGTAAGTTATCGATCAGTGTTGCTGAGGCGGCACCCCATGCTATGAGTCCGTAGAAAATGTGGCTTTCGACTAAAGCGTAGTACAATACTCAGATATTTATTATTTATTATGTCGGAGATGTTTTTAAATCTATATAACATGAATCTTAATTCTTTTATTATATAATTAATGTGCTCTTCCCACCCCAAGTGGGAGTCTATGTATATACCCAGATATTTGATTTTATCAACAGACTCTATTTTTAAAGAGTTGCCGTTATCACATTGTATATTTAGTTCATTATATGGTGGTAGGTTTGAAGAGTATGACGTGAAAGGCAAAAAAAGTTTTTTTTTTTGAATTGATTGTCAATATTCTATTGTCAGAAAAATTGACAACATTCCGAAAGTCCTCCTCAATGTTGTTTTTGAGTGTTGTCCAGTCAGGTGCTCTGTAAAAAATTGCAGTGTCATCTGCGAAACTCACCACTTCTCCGCACAGTTCTTGTTCAAAAAGATCATTTATACATAAGTTGAAAAGAACTGGCCCCAAAACAGTACTTTGGGGTACGCCATATTTTATTGTGTGATAACTGCTTCTCGTTCCATTCATGTTCACGCATTGTTTTCGGTCACATAAATAACTTTGGAACAATTGATGAGCAACTCCTCGGATTCCAATATTTTCAAGCACTGACATTAATTTAACATGGTCAACAGTATCGAATGCTTTCGCCAGATCGATAAAAATGCAGATAGATGGAGTTTTTTTGTCGATTGTATTGTTTATCATGTCTATCAATCTGGCAATTGCATCAGATGTTGAACTGTTTTCTCGAAAACCATATTGTTTGTTAGAAAGAATTTTGTACTTTTTGAGGAATGAATTCAGCCTATTTTGTAATATTTTTTCGAAAACTTTACCAATACTAGATATTAATGAAATTGGCCGGTAATTTGTTATTTCAAGTTTATCACCATTTTTGAAAATAGGCTTTATTTCGGCAATTTTTAAGCTGTCTGGAAATTTACCATCATACATACACTTGTTTATTATATACGCTAATGGAAGTGTGATTTCTTCCTTGATATCTTTAAGAATTTCAGATCTGATGTGATCTATTCCGGGAGATTTGTTATTTTTCAAACCCATTATTATTTGCTTGACCTCCGTCTCGTTCGTCTCCGATAGAAAAATTGAGTTACCATTTTTTTATAATTTATTTTTGTTTTTTCAATACCAATTTTCAAAGTTTCGGCCATTTTTTGTCCAACTTCAGTAAAGTGTTTAAAAAAAATTTCGGGAATTTCTTTGGGGTTATTTGTTGTTCTCCCATCCCAACTTTTCATTTCCATTTTATTTATTTTTTGTTTTTGTTTTTTAGAAATTTCATTAATACATTCCCATAAATTTTTACTTGCGTTTTTATTTATTTCTATTTTATTATTGAAGTAGTCACTTTTGGCTTTCATTATTAGATAATTCAATTTGTTTCTATAATTTCGAAATTGTTGCTTGTATATTTGGTATAGCCTATTTTTTTTCATGAGTCGATTTTACTATTCCGGCAGTTATCCAGCATTTCCTTTTCATTTCATATGTTTTGATTTTCAATTGTGATGTTGAATTTTCGATATGGTTATTTATAATTTTTATTAAGTTATTGAACCACACGTCAACGTCATTTTCAGTATAAATATCCAACCAATTTTCTTGTTGGATTTTTTCTTTGAATTTCTTTTTATTCAATACATGTCTGAATCTTTGTGGTTTTGTTTAAGTGTTTTTTCAGACGTGCTGAAGTGATTCATAACGCAATAGAATAAAATCTTAATATTCAATAATCACAAAACTAGTCCACCACCTTGAAGCTGCCGTCTTGAATTCATGAATTTTGACAAAAGGTTCAAAATCTATGTCCCCGAAAACCACCACATACCAAATTTGCAAGATTCCACCCGAACGTACAAACAAGTCAAGTTGAATAAAAGCTTGTTATAAATAGGGCCCAGAGAGAAAGGCGAGATGTCGGGAATATAATCGGACCCATGAAGACAAGTTATGAAAATATAATTGGACCGCAAAGGGTTAATGATGGCATTAATGGTCGAAATCATCAATCGCCATTTTAATATACGAGTTTATTACAAAAATTTTCCGTCGACCTCGTTTCTGGGGTGAACGTGAAAATTTTCGATATCCATTCGCTGCAACTATGAGGAAACTTACTATATATGGATTTCAAAATACATAAATTTCACAGCGCGAAGGTAATATGATTTGCCATTTGAATAGTATTTGAATTCGTGTATGTTTAGTTGCCTATACCACAATGATGCATTGATAGAGAAATCGAACATTAATAGGTTATTAATAGTCGATTTCGGTTGCATAAATCACAATTATGTGATTAATAGACAAATTGAACGTTAATATAGGGGTGATTAACGATCGATTTCGAGTAGATTAAACAGACTCGTTAATACGAGGTCACCGGAAAAAGTAGTTTAGAAATGTACCCATTATCCTCACAAACAGGTGTGAACCTCTTTGAGTTCTTTTTGTTCTTGTTTATTTTGAACATACAGTGCGCGTCAAAATTATGGATAAAATTCGATATTTCGCAAGCCATGTACTTTTGACAAAAATCCTGGAATAAGTCGATTTTTATTTTAAAATGCCGATTTTTTAATATATATTCTAAAGAGGTTATGTCACTGGTTTTGACATGGTGACGTAATCGGTAATTTTTTTAAATTGGAATAGATGTCTTATGATACCTCATCTGAAAGGCCTTTCAATAGTGCATTCAATGATAATAATTAATCAGATATTTTTTTACAGGGTGAACAAAAATTAATATTTTATTTCAATAAGAGAATAACTTTATGTCCAACAAAATAGAACAGTTAAATAAGATGTTCGAAATGCCATCCACCAGTCTCTTGACAATAAGCAAATCTACGGACACATTCCTCTTGCACATTGCGAATAACTTCCGGAGTAATTCTGTTAATTTCGATCCTAATTCGATTTTTCAACTCTTGTAGATTTTGCGGCCTATCTAAACCTTCGATTCCAAATAACCCCACAAGAAAAAATCCAGGGGCGTAAGATCTGGAGATCTTGGGGGGCACTATATCGGTCCGCGTCTACCAATCCACCTCCTAGGCAAACAGTTATTCAAAAACTCGCGAACATCACGTGCATAGTGTGGGGGTGCACCATCTTGTTGCAACCAAATACTTTCATTTGGTGAGTTAGGATTGTTAGCGTTTGGAAAAATATGTGCAAGGCTAGGTATGGGTTCATTTCTTAAAAATTCCAAGTAACGCTCCCCTGTGAGATTTCCTTCGGAAAAGTACGGGCCAATAATCCTGTCGTTTATTATCCCTGCTCAAACATTGACTTTCTGAGGGTCATCATCCAGTGAGGATTATCCCTACTCCAATATCTGCAATTCTGACGATTTACTGAACCATTTAGGCAAAACGTAGCCTCATCGGAAAACAGAATTTGTTTTATAAAACGTGGATTGCGGTTACACATATCCTGCATTATTTCACAGAACTCCACACGGCGATCGGGATCATCATCATTGAGTTGTTGATGTAGCTGTACTTTGTATGGATGATACTTTTCTGCTTTTAGAATACGTAATACAGAACTTTGGGATATGTCAAGGTCTGCTGCAATTTGTCGTGGAGTATTGTGAGGATTATTCTCTACACCCAATAGAACATCAAGTTTCACGTTTTCTTCTATTTTAGGACGTCCAGCATTCGGAATATGTTTGACATGACCAGTTTCTCTAAAAAATTTTCTCAATCTTACTGACTGATGAACGACTGATAGGTCTATTTGGATTCTTCGCATTGAACAAGTCGCATACCTCTTACTGAGTTCTGGTTCTATCTCCGCATCCAATAAAAATTAAAATTTCTATGCGTTGGGTTTCACTTAAAGTAGCCATAGTTTACTTATAGAACTTTTTCACTTAGAATTTGTGAAGAATATTTGTTGATATTTCAACTGACATTTATTTGACACTAACTTGCCTATTATGGTATTAATTTGTGATTGTCTTTAGTTTCCATTTTAGACTAGGACATAGCTTACTATTAATATTTGAAAAGGATCCATTGGTGTAGTAGAGCACTGACTCACTAGTCTGCCAGGGCAGTCTGAGGGATTAGAGTCTTGGCTCAAAAAAGTAAAATTTTGCATTTTTTAAGACGCTTTTATTATCTTTACTTGTAACTAAATAACTCACAATGTAATAAAATCTTGGAAGTAAATATTCACCCACTTCCAATCTTCCGAATAATCTGAAATTTGTCACACATATCAAGGACCGATGACAATACAAGAATTTCATAATCATAATGTAATAATAATAAAAATATATTTTTCCAAACGCCAACAATCCTAACTCACCAAATGAAAGTATTTGGTTGCAACAAGATGGTGCACCCCCGCAGTATGCACGTGATGTTCGCGAGTTTTTGAATAACTGTTTTCCTAGGAGGTGGATTGGTAGACGGGGACCGATAGAGTAGCCCGTAAGATCTCCAGATCTTACGCCCCTGGATTTTTTCTTGTGGGGTTATTTGAAATCGAAGGTCTATGTAGATAGGCCGCAAAATCTACAAGAGTTGAAAAATCGAATTAGGATCGAAATTAACAGAATTACTCCGGAAGTTTTTCGCAATGTGCAAGAGGAATGTGTCCGTAGATTTGCTTATTGTTAAGAGACTGGTGGATGGCATTTCGAACATCTTATTTAACTGTTCTATTTTGTTGGATATTAAGTTATTCTCTTATGGAAATAAAATATTAATTTTTGTTCACCCTGTAAAAAAATAGCTAATTAATTATTATCATTGAATGCAGTACTGAAAGGCCTTTCAGATGAGGTATCACAAGACATCTATTCCAATTTAAAAAAATTACCGATTACGTCACCAAGTCAAAACCAGTGACATAACCTCTTTAGAATATACATAAAAAAATCGGCATTTTAAAATAAAAATCGACCTATTTCAGGATTTTTGTCAAAAGTACATGGCTTGCCAAATATCGAATTTGTTCCATAATTTTGACGCGCACTGTATATTCGATGTAATTACTTGATATATTCTTTTATAAAATAAACTTCTATTCTTATGGTTGATAAACAGTGCTTCTCAAAAGTCCCCTCCTCCCCTCTTATTTTTGGAACGATTATACATAAACAAGTGAAATTTGGAAACTGAATATTAAAGGTTGTATACTTCCCTACTAGTGATGATAGATCACTAAATCGTCAAAGATGACGTCACAAGGCCATTGTGACCAATAATTTTGAATGGAACCCTACGACAAGCGACACCTCTTTTAAAAGGTATCGAAAAAACCTATTCAATGATACTAATTTTGTTTGTGTTCATGGCAGTTTTGGCAACTCACTTTTTGAAACACGCAAAGCTGTGATGAATTAAATCAGTTAATACTAAAATTCAAGCTCCGCCTCTGGATAGTTGTCAAAGAAGCTGACGTATTTGTTAGTCTCCCTAATTCGACGTTTTTGTAATTGTCCAAGTTTTTGTACATTTTATAATTTGTGTATTGTTGATCGAACGTTTAACTGTTTTAGCAGCTTTTGGTTCTTTTAATATTTTTGTACATTTTAATAATGTGTTAAACTGTTGTGAGCCGAACGTTTGAGTGCTTCAAGAAGCGAAATGGTACGTGCTTTAGGTGATAAAGTAGCAGCGATCCTAATTCTTGGTGAAACTGGACAAAATATTCATGCAGCAGAACGCATTTTTTATGAGAGGTTTCCCGATCGCCCCGTTCGAGGACTTATTTGAGGGAGCTTCTTCGTAAGTTTGAAACAACGGGTAGTATTAATGATGCGAAACGATCTGGCAGACCACATATTTCTGATGAGAAAAAAATTTATATACTGGCAGCAGTAATAGTTAATCCTACTTCTTCAACAACTCACGTTGCATCTACCTGTGAAGTCAGTCGAAGTACAGTACACAGGGTGTTGAAAAAAAACAAATTTCATCTATACAAATTAAAAATGGTTCATCAACTCTCAGACGACGACCTAGACCGAAGACTAGAATTTTGTGAAAATATGGAAACTAAAATTAACCAACAGCCAGACTATGTCAAAACAATTTGTTTCAGTTACGAAAGTACTTTCTATCTAATTGGAAATGTAAATACACAGAATGTGAGGTATTGGAGTGACGCAAATCCTCACCTGTTTCGTGAAACACATACCCAATTTCCCCAGTTGGGCAGGTATCCTGGGAAACCACATCGTTGGGCCTCTTCTTTCAAATACTAATTTAACTGGTGAGGTTTATCTGGAGCTTTTGCAAAACGCAATAGAACCGTTAATCCTTAAAATTTTTGAAGATAATCCAGATGAATTCGGCAATTTGGAAATAACATTCCAACAGGATGGTGCTGCTCCACACTATTACGGTGCAGTAAGACGGTATTTGGATGAGGAGTATCGTGGTAGATGGATTGGACGACGAGGTTCAACGGAATGGCCAGCTCGATCACCGGACCTCACACCTTTGGATTTTTTTCTGGTGGGGGTACCTTGATTCGAAGGTTTACGCCACTCAACCTGACAATATTGACGTTTTAAAACAACGTATTGTTGCAGAATGTGAGGCTGTTTCCGCAGACACATTTGCAAAAGTACGAGAAGAGTTTAAAAATAGGATATTTCACTGTCAGGAAGTAAATGGAGGTCACTTCGAGCAATTTCTTTAAGTAGATACTGATACTTAAATCTGTAAATAATATCATACTGAATGGAATTTAAATTTTAATGTTTACTAATGAGCCATTAAAACTGCCATAAACACAAACAAAATTAGTATCATTGAATAGGCTTGCCGTAGGGTTCCATTTAAAATTATTGGTCACAATGGCCTTGTGACGTCATCTTTGACGATTTCGTCATCTATCATCACTAGTAGGGAAGTTTACAACCTTTAATATTCAGTTTCCTAATTTCACTTGTTTATGTATAATCGTTCCAAAAATAAGAGGGGGGGAGCGGACTTTTGAGAAGCACTGTATAGATCTCTGTTCAGAGGGATTTGGTCTCCACCACTGGCCGCACTTTCCATTTATAGCGAACCGGACGCGAATTTAAAAATAAATTCCCCACCGCGACCTACGGTCACAAACATCACGATTATTGCCTTGCACGCTAGGTGAAGAAAAAAAGCTTTTCGAGCTTTTGCCAGTCATTTCGATCGCTTCGATGGAGTCGATTATGAATTGGGGTCGCAGAATCGGAGAAATGTCACTCAGAGAAGATTAACTGCCCTTTTTCAGAGGAGGGATATGGAAAGGGGTTGTTGGCGCGCCAAACTCCAATAACTTGGAATCGATTGAGGTGCAACGACGATTTGGATGAGCTTTCAAAATATCTGAAGGCACCGCCGAATTGGAAAAGAAAGAACTCTCGTCGCAACGTTAACGAGTCCGGATTATTAGAAGATTGATTTTCCACTCCGAAACAAGATTTTTCTCGCGGCTATGCCTGCACGGATTTCTAGAATCGTTATATTTTACTCAACCGGCCAAAGTGAAGTTTTCACTGAAATTTTGAAAAAAAATGTTTTTTGGTTTCGATAGGCCTTAGCCTAGCTTTGAACATATAATTCCTTTTCATATTCATACAGAGCAAGCGCGAATAACTTGAGGATGTTACATATTTTGAGAATAAATACATGATTTTTTTACTTGCTTATATTTTCGAAACCAGTAATCGGATTTTGATATTTTTTTTGTGCATGGAAAGCTAATTACCTGTACATTGTAAATCAGTACAGATTTATGACATTTTTGAAACAAAGATGGCGGACAAGGTGGAATTTTTATCAGTATCGGTGTAAATTTAAAATTAAATTTGGTTTTAAAAGGGTGTAAATTTTCACTTAAGAATGCGATATTTTTATTAAAATGCAAGTTACTGTAATTTTTTATTTTAGGTAGATTTCAATAGAAATACCTGTCATCACAACAATATATATATATATATATATATATATATATCTTCACCGATCATGGTCCCCAGAACCCAAAAATACCATCATTCGAAAGTTTATATATATATATATATATATATATATATATATATATATATATATATATATATATATATATATATATATAGGTATGACTGTGAAATATCAAGGGAAATGAATTTTATTTGGGAAGCAGTCAGGTATGTTAGATTCAATGAAGTTCTTCGTTTTTTCAGTCAAGCTTTCGATAATGTTTATTATCTTTATCAAGACTTCTCTACAATATGTGTGATTAATAACAGAATAATATTATTAACAACTATACTTACTAACATGAAAATATTAAAAATTAGTCATAAAGAGTGACATTAGAAGTTTCTTTCATGAAGGAAACATTTTTAGACAGTGTCAATTGACTTTTTACAAATTGTCAAAATATATATACAGATGGAAAAAAATATTAAAGAAGATTATTATTTGAATTCAGTTCATTTTGTTTGTGAAAAATATAAGTATAAATAGAGCTCAGATCATCAATATCTGTTCGTTTATTAATGATATTATCTTTATTTTTGTTGATATGAACCATTTATTAGAAAAAGTCTTTTGGATAAGACACTTTCAAAATCTAAAATTTCTGAATTATTATAATCGATACGATGATCTTCGTCAATAGAATGACTGGATAGTGCACAAGATCTTATAAACCTTCTACAATCACTTTTGTGGCCTGTGATTCTATCTTTTAATAATTGTTTTGTTTGACCAATGTAAACTTTATGACAATCAATACATGGTATCTTATAAGTAATATTTGATTGGAATTCCTTTGGAATTGGTGTTTTCAATTCAGTATGGAGATTGGAAATTGTTTTTATATTAGTTTTTGCTATTTTATATTATTTTATTGAGGACTTTAATTAATTTTGGAGTCAGATTTTGAATATGAGGTAAACTTTTATAAGTTATTCTATTTATGTTGTAATTATTTGATGAATTTAGAATTGAGGAATGTTATGTGAAGAAGTACTAAAAATAATTTTATTAACTAAAGAATTTGGGTATGAATTTTCGAGAAGTATGATTTTTAGTTCATTCAAACACTCTATTCTCAAAGAGGGATGGGTTGATTTCTCTACTCTTGTTTTCATATTAGTGATAACATTAATTTTAATATTGTCTGGGTGATATGA
This sequence comes from Gonioctena quinquepunctata, assembly GCA_018342105.1. Classification (NCBI taxonomy): domain Eukaryota; kingdom Metazoa; phylum Arthropoda; class Insecta; order Coleoptera; family Chrysomelidae; genus Gonioctena; species Gonioctena quinquepunctata. The sequence goes on along the minus strand of JAFIRS010001673.1, from coordinate 75,655 downwards.
ATGGTAATTTATTAGTCTATTACTATTGATGGGTTTCTGTACCACCTTGTGATCAATTTGTTATCTTCTGTTCTAATTAGTTTCATGTCTAGTACTTCTTCACATAACATTCCTCCAATTCTAAATTCATCAAATAATAACAACATAAATAGAATAACTTATAAAAGTTTACCTCATATTCAAAATCTGACTCCAAAATTTATTAAAGTCCTCAATAACAATAATATAAAAATAGCAAAAACTAAAATTAAAACAATTTTCAATCTCCATACTGAATTGAAAACACCAATTCCGAAGGAATTCCAATCAAATATTATTTATAAGATACCATGTATTGATTGTCATAAAGTTTACATTGGTCAAACAAAACAATTATTAAAAGATAGAATCACAGGTCACAAAAGTGATTGTAGAAGGTTTATAAGATCTTGTGCACTATCCAGTCATTCTATTGACGAAGATCATCGTATCGATTATAATAATTCTGAAATTTTAGATTTTGAAAGTGTCTTATCTAAAAGATAATATCATTAATAAACGAACAGATATTGATGATCTGAGCTCTATTTATACTTATATTTTTCACAAACGAAATGAACTGAATTCAAATAATAATCTTCTTTAATATTTTTTTCCATCTGTATATATATTTTGACAATTTGTAAAAAGTCAATTGACACTGTCTAAAAATGTTTCCTTCATGAAAGAAACTTCTAATGTCACTCTTTATGACTAATTTTTAATATTTTCATGTTAGTAAGTTAGTTGTTAATAATATTATTCTGTTATTAATCACACATATTGTAGAGAAGTCTTGATAAAGATAATAAACATTATCGAAAGCTTGACTGAAAAAACGAAGAACATTCATTGAATCGAACATACCTGACTGCTTCCCAAATAAATTCATTTCTATATATATATATATATATATATATATATATATATATATATATATATATATATATATATATATATATATATATATATATATATATATATATATATCCAGTGTGACACACTTAAGATGAAGACACCTCTGTATTTTAGTCATTTTTGGAAGCAGAGATTTGGTTTTTGGTACAGACGTAGACCTTCATGGGCCGCACTTTTCGCAATATTCAGTCCAAGTGACAGCCTTAAACCCAGCCTACTGCGATCCCGCGAAAAGGGCAAATTTTCGATATTTTGCTTCGCGTTGGAGATTTGAAAAAGTTGCTTAGAAATCGATTTTGACCCTACATACCGAATAAGAAGCTACAGAAATGATAAAATAGTCAAAATCAATGAAATAAACGTATTAAAATAACTAAAATTGAAAATTATTATTTTATCAGATGTAAGTTAATCGAGTTTAGTTTCCTTTACTAGCCTGTCTCCAATTTTGAGGAATTTTTCAATTTTCTGTTGAATATGATTGGTTGCGAATAATACCATTTGCCTAATTTTGGATGGAAAATCGTCATTCTCAATGTTTCAAAGAAGTCTCATATTTTGTGTTTCAACAGATTTCAACTTGTGCTAGAGTGTCATGGAAACAAATGAACTATTTATACCAAATGTCTGTTTGAAAGTAAATGCGCCAAAAACAGTAACAAAAGGCCCATTAAACGTCTTAATTTACGAGAAAAAATTGAAATAATAAGGTTATTTGGTGATGGTGCTCGAAGTAGCAGACAAGTTGCTCATAAATTCAACAGAAGACATCCGCAACGAAATCGTATTCGACATGGAACGGCAGCCTCCATGAATAAACTTTTTACTCAAACCGGAAGTGTATTGAAGGATCGTCCAGCTATTGACAATCCACATCAAAATCGAAGGTACCATGTTGATGATAATATCTTAGCTTCAGTTCGTGCCAATCCCAAAATTAGTTTGCGTGAAAGGTCTGAGCAATTAAATTTGAGTAGAGAGAAAATCAGAAGATGTCTCGTTCGTCATAAAATCAAACCTTTTGAACCAAAGTTCTTGCACACATTGAAAGAAGGTGACGAATATAAACGACTAGATTACTGCTATTGGGCCCAAGATTTTTTTTTAAATGATAGAACTTTCCTAAGAAAAATTTTGTCTACTGATGAGACTATGTTCACTACCAATGGAATAGTATCTGCTCAAAATTGCAGATACTGGTCTACCGAAAATCCCCACTGGGTTATAAACTGTTAGGACCAATACTCTCAAAAAGTTAATGTATGGTGTGGTATTTTAGGCGACAGAATAATTGGACCGTTTTTCTTTAATAATACCATTAACGCTGAACGAATATTGAATTTTTTTGATAATGAATTATGGAAAATCTTAGATAATCTACTCCTCAATGTGCGACAAGAGATGTACGTTCAGCTAGACGGAGCTTCCGTTCATAATTCTTGGATGGTTCGAGAGTGGTTAAACGAACATTTTCCATTACATTGGATTGGTAGAAATAGCCCATATGAACAATGGCCTCCTCGCTCTCCTGACATAACACCAATGGATTTTTACTTCTGGGGAATTGTCAAGAATAAGGTTTACAAGTCTAGCCAGAAATCGACAGAACTTGAGAATAGGAAAGCCTGCCGTGAAATAAGTATTCAGAACTTAGGAAAGTGGCCAAATAATGAAAATAATATAAAACTTGTAAGAATTGAGGGCGGACCAGTTGAGAGAATATTTGAACTGAGTTCCAATATTAGTGTTTATTTCATTCCTGTTGGAATTCAGTTCAAAAATAGTTTGTCATTAATTGGATTTAATTTGACCGATTTTATCGTCTCTGTGGCTTTATAGTAACAACTAATAATTAAAATTTGAATTTTTTCATAATGTACATTAGGTTTTTCATTCTTATTCCTACATTATGACGAATTTATTGTTTTCGTTGCCTCTTATTCAGAACCATTAATTGAAAATCTGATTTGAATATGAAAATTACAAAAAAAAACAAAATTCGAATTTTGCGTTGAAATTCGGTATGTAGAGTCAAAATCGATTTCCAAGCAACTTTTTCAAATAAGTTTTTCTGGTATCTCCAACGCGAAGCAAAATATTGAGAATTTGCCCTTTTCGCGGGATCGCAGTAGGCTGGGTTTAAAGCTGTCACTCGGGCTGAGTATTGCGAAAAGTGCGGCCTATAGGTCTACGTCTGTACCAAAAATAAAATCTCTGCTTTCAAAAATGACTAAAATACAGGGGTGTCTTCATCTTAAGTGTGTCACACTATATATATATATATATATATATATATATATATATAATTATTATTAGTATGATATATATATATATATATATATCGATTTCAAAATTATATTCGTTTGCTTGATTGATGGCAATTTCAAAATCAATTAAAACATTCTGAAATCTACCTTTCCGACTGGCCGCGCCATTTTTATAAACATAGATGTAGCCAGATTCTATAACCAAAATACACATGGATATAACAAACATACTAATGAACATTTCCTTACATATAATTATTTTGTTGCTCTCAGGTTTTAATGAATTTAAATACACGAGAAAAAGATTGTTTTTCAATTTTGATATGGTTGCTATATATATATATATATATATATATATATATATATATATATTATATATATATATATATATATATATATATATATATATATATATATTCTAGCTGACCCGACAGACGTTGTCCTGTCCAAATTTCTATGTTCCCTAAAATGTTTTTCCCGAAAACTCTCGTCCGCGTAGAATTTCTTTTTTTCTATGTTTTCCTCTATGTTGTTCCATCTAACTATGCTTTTGACTCCTTTCGCTTCCTGTTGTCCCATTATCCCGTTTTCCTGTTATCCCGTTTTTTTCTTTATCCCGTTACCCGTTTTCCCTTTTTCCTTTCCCCCTTTCCTTTTTTTGTTATCCCGTTATTCCCGTTATCCCGTTTTCCTGTTATCCCGTTTTTTATTTATCCCGTTATTCCGTTTTCCCATTATTCCCTTCTCCTGTCATCCTGTTATACCGTTTTCCCGTTTTTTCGTTATCCCGTTATTCCCGTTATCCCGTTTTCCTGTTATCCCGTTTTTTCTTTATCCCGTTATCCCGTTCTCAATTTATCGTACTACAATTATTATATTCGATTGCCATCTTGCAACCCTCTTGCGGATCTGTGGATAAAATAAAATAAAATAAAAATCGCGATGGAAAAATAGGGGTTGATCGTAGCAGGGTGAAAATTTAGGGTTGTATGTATTTTTGAATAATGTATCATAAAAAAAAAAATTTTTATCTAAAAAATAAAATAAAAAAATAAGGGGTGGACCACCCTTAATATTTAGGGGGATGGAAAATAGGGGGTTGTCCGATTCGCCGACCTAACCGATATGCACACAAAATTTCATGAGAATCGGTCGAGTCATTTCGGAGGAGTTTAATTACAAACACCGTTTCACGAGAATTTTATATATTAGAATGTAAATGCAAGAAATTATAGTCAAGGGGAAAATTAATTGTCAAAACAACACGAAATTGTGTAAAAACATATATACAAATATGTTTTTTTTGTAATTTATTTGTTTTTCAGGCGATTTTCACAACTGATACGTCAAACCACTTCTAATGAAATGCTCTTCCATTTTCATCATGAATACTATTCATAAGAAGTATTGTTACAAGGTTACAGTATTATCTTCAGAATTATTCTTTCAGTGAGAAAAACATCAATTATTGATACCCCTGTCGTTGTCAGGGGCGGGTCAGGGCAGGTAAATTTCCAAGTGAGTCTTACTGGGTAAGCCTTGAGATATCGTATCTATATACCAGCTTGCTGGACCAAGGTGATCATCGAAAGATCTAGCCTATGAAATTTGCATATTTTGTTAAAAACTTCTCTAAAAATAAGTTTTTTTCAAATTTTTTGTGCAAAGACCAAAATTGCCTTAAATTTTTTTTCTGTATTGAATGAAAGCACAATCCTTACCCTACAGTCAGATGTTTTCGGTTTCTTCCAAAAATGATTTTTGCTTTAGTTATAGCCAATCAATTGTTTTAACTTTTTTTCTTTAGACGCATAATACTTAAGCTCCAAAATTATGCAAATTCAACCCTCTGTAACTTTCAGAGAAATAAACTTAGGAACTGACTTTCAATGCGGCGTATCCTTGGGATCATTTAAAGATTCAATTAGCATCTCTTGAGGATGATATGAGAATGTCGGATTTGACCACTTTTTGACCAAGCTAGATCACTGTGCGGCCCACGCCAGTGATCAAGTACTGTAATCGTGCGAAAAAAAAAACGAGATATCGACGGAAATATCCGTTTTGAGGTTCCCCGAGACGAGAAAGGCCATTTCTAGAGTGAAGTCTGTCTGTCTATCCGTATGTGTGTCTGTCTGTAATCTTCCACGATAACTGCCGAACCGTTTGACCAATCGAGCTGAAATTTGGTAAGATACAGTACCTGCCCCGAATGCGACCATTAGTTTTTGGTTGTCATCTGTCGAACAGAAGTGTTACTATTAAAAAATGACAGAAACTATATTACACGGAACTTGACTTGCAATGTCATTTGAAAGCCCTTGAAAAACTGTATCCAGAACAGTCAACATTATTTTCCCAACTGACATCTGTCAAAACTCAAAAAAGTTATGAATTTTCAAAAAAGAAAAAGACGTAAAGGTGGCGCGAGTAAGAGCAATAATAACATCAGGTTCGAATTCGACACCTCAAAAAACCTCTCAAAACCAATTTTCGTTTAATTAAGACACCCTGTATCTTGGAAACGAAGCGTTTCCAGACATATATTTATTTGGACAATTCATATGAGAATATTGTGAGGAATCACCTCCTGAAGTTTGTCAAAGTACTTTTGAATCACCCTGTACACTAGTCCTCCACGGGTGTGCAAGAGGTTATATTACACCCTGTACATAAAATTTTTATATTATTTTTGAAGTTGACTTTGATCAAAGGGAGTAAACGTTATCTGAATAGGAGAGTCTATTCCCCATAAGACAATGGTGACACTAATAGAAAGAGATGAAAGATCATTTCTGAGTCATAGTGACGTATATCGACATGTCATGGCCACCATTCTCTCTGGACAGTGGCGGACTAGCGCACTCTGGTATCTGAGAGTTACAGGCTCTTGAATGTATATTGAACCACTCTGTATGTTACGTGGGCCACCATGTATGTCACTATGACGGGTTAATGCAACAAGATTCTGATTGGCTAGAGCTTATTAGTACCTCCTATTCAGATAACGTTTACTCTCTTAGGACTTTGATTACTACTGTGCTACAGTGACGTTATATCATGTGAAAAGAGGGGAGAGTGTGAAATTGGCGAAAAATTAAGTGACGTATTTTACCATCAGAAAAAAATATTAAATCAAAGTTGGATTCACCTAAAGTTGGATTCAGCTAAATAACCTATTTCCATACTTTTCACTGGTAAACTAAGATACAATCCTGCATTACCCTACAGAAATACGCATTTGCCTATACGATATGATTTATATACGGATTAGTCTGATTATTCACTGAAACGTATCCACCGTCACTACAAACACGAACAAAATCCATCCAATCCATTCGAGATACAATAAGTGACCTTTTTCGCGTTTCCCATAAATCGTTGATTCCACCAGACATTCAACAGATCCCTCAAGCCAATAAATCTCTGTTACCCGAAAAACGCAATATTTCATTAGGGCAATTGAACTCGCCTTTGATTTCATTGCCCCACGAAAGAACGAATCCCAATTTCCCATTTTAATATAGCAGACCGAACGTCCATTAGCTCGGACGAGAAAAATCCATTTCCTTTTCGTTGGTCAGTGATATAAGGGCCGTACCCAATTCCATTGTTCTTCGGAACTGTAGATGATTCTCATAGGAAATTAATGATGATGGAATATTTTTGAGCCATGATCACTGTTGATCTAGAAGAGATCCGTTGAAGATATCAGCTCTTGGTAAATCATAAAATGTATTCAATCTTGAAGATAATGAAATAAGAATACAATAAGCTTTGTGAGGCAGGTGTAGCAGTATAATGATATTTGTCAACAGATAACTATAAGAGTTAACACTTCAGATAATTATTCATGTTTATTAGTTTTTTACTGCTACAAATAATTCTGAAACTGCTATGATGCGATGATAGATATTTATATACCAAGTGAGTTGAATGAATCAGGGTTGAAAAAAATAACTTTTCTATAAATAAGACAAGTTGCTATTTTCAACACGTTTTCGATTTTTTCCCACCGTTCTTCAAATTTTATTTGGCCGTCTAATAAGCAGGGCGACGCGACTCATAATCAAGTTTCTTGATATTATGTTTCATGATGATATTCTTCGGAATGCTAAACCCATAGATTGGTGGAAGTCACAACAAAATATACCCATTATGCTGCTGCTTCTTCCGCATCAGTCGAGATAATTTTCTCAACATTTGGTTTATAGACTAGGAGGAATCGGCGCATGAGTACCGAAAACTATTCCACCTCTTCAAATTGCCCCACTGATGATATAAATGCATATTGCCATGGGGCAACCCCGTGCCATATTGTTTAAACCGAAATTGTTTAAACAATTGCAAGGAATTGTTATTTTTCAACCGGACAATTTTTTTTTATTCTTTATTGAAATACAAATTAAAAAGGCCCTATGACTTTTTACGATAAAGTTAATATTTTTGGAGATATGAATTTTTAAAGGTTCGATAAATCTCAAATTTGGGTACTTTTGACCCATGAAAAATATATAAAAAAAAAATATTTTTACAATATTTAATAATATTCTCAATAGATATTTAAAAAAATTTCATTGTTCATACCTGTTTTTTTATTGTTAATTTCGCGCGCTCACAAGTATCCGTCGCTTACCTTTAAGTATCGTCGTCTCTCTCTGACGGCCTCTCTGTGTCCTGAATTATTATTTATAATTTATCTTAAAAACTATCAACTTCATCAAGATTGTTAAAGAGAGCAATGTTATTAATAATGAAATTGGCTACAATTTGTTTTTAACAAATTTTTTTCTGGAATCAATTTTACAAAAGTTATTTAAGCATGAATCGGAACATGTACCTAATTAAAATTACTTTTTTATCAGTTTATATTACTTTTTTGTTATTAAAACAGAAAGTAATTACATTGAATAGCTTCTTCAAACGAAGTTTATAGATGTAGAAGTATGAAATAATGGAACGGGATAACGGGAATAACGAAATAACGAAATAACGAAAAAACTAGAAAACGGGATGACAGGATAAAGGGATAACGGGATAAATAAAAAACGGGATAACAGAAAAATGGGATAACGGGATAACGGGAATAACGGGATAACAAAAAAACGGGATAATGGGATGACAGGATAAGGGGATAACGGGAAAATGGGATAACGGGATAAAGAAAAAACGGGATAACAGGAAAACGGGATAACGGGACAACAGGAAGCGGAAGGAGTCAAAAGCATATCTAGATGGAACAACATAAAGGAAAACATAGAAAAAAGAAATTCTACGCGGACGAGAGTTTTCGGGAAAAACATTTTAGGGAACATAGAAATTTGGACAGGACAACGTCTGTCGGGTCAGCTAGTGCTCTATATAATCAACAATTTTGTCACAAGAACAAACAAAGATCTTGAGGTTTTATACAAAGAGTAACCTTGAAAAAATAAAAAACAAAAAAAAAGAATCTTTTCATATACATATCCATATAAGTATTTTTTATTTTATTATTTTTCAATTCATTTGAATGTTTTTTCAAAACATTTGAGTGCGTACCAAAATCTTTTTATTATTTGTATATATTTGTGATTCCAAAAAATGTTCAAATATCATTATATCTTATTATTGTTAATATAAATGCATAAATTACTATGATAATAACAAAAAAGTAATATAAAATGAAAAAGTAATTTTAATTAATGTTCCTTATGCTTAAATAACTTTTGTAAAATTGATTCCAGAAAAAAATTTCTTTAAAACAAATTGTAGACAATTTATTAATAATAACATTGCTCTCTTTAAGAATCTTGATAAAGTTAATAGTTTTCAAGATAAATTATAAATAATAATTCAGGACACAGAGAGGCCGATGCAGCGCATGAGGCAGAGAGAGACGGCGACACTTAAAGGTAAGCGACGCATACTTGTGAGCGCGCGAAATTAATAATAAAAAAACAGGTATAAACAATGAATTTTTTTTAAATATCTATTGAGAATATTATTAACTATTGTATAAAGAATTTAAAAAAATATATTATTTATATATACATATATATATAATAATATATATATATATATATATATATATATATATATATATATATATATATATTTTTAATATATTTTTCATGGGTCAAAAGTACCCAAATTTGAGATTTTTCGAACCTTTAAAAATTCATATCTCTAATAATATTAACTTTATCGTGAAAAGTCATGGAACCTTTTTAATTTGTATTTCAATAAAGAATATAAAAAAAATTTGTCCGGTTGAAAAATAACAATTCCTTGCAATTGTTTAAACAATTTCGGTTTAAACAATATGGCACGGGGTTGCCCCATGACAACATGCATTTATATCACCAGTAGGGCAATTTGAAGAGGATCGCATGAAAAAATTGAGGTGGAATAGTTTTCGGTACTCATGCGCCGATTCCTCCTAGTCTATTAGTCCATTGCAAACATAGAAATCGATTAGGAACGGAAAAAGGTGACAAATTAGTTTTTTGTACAAGCACTACAATTAACTAAAATAAACATTATTTTGATACAGTGGTATCATTTTTTTGATATAATAAACCATTGATTAAAACTCAAAGTTTTTATTTTCTCTTAATTATAACTTTTGATTTTAATCAGGATTGAAATTGAAAAAATTATGTGATTTAAATCGCGATTTAAATCATGTATTTACATCAATTGATTCAAATCGTTTTAACCCTGGAATGAATGTCTGTTTATTTACTAGAAATAAGTTAATTTCTTCGACTTCTTGTACATCAAAACAGGTCTGTTCGGTACAAATCTTGCAATGGATTTCAAACTAACTTCCCGATGAGCTAGAAACCTGAATAGCTCGGAACTGGATGGCAATACAATATTAACTCGTTTCTGGTCTGTCTGTTTGTTCTTTTTTTTTACGGACCACAAAAAGTGAGGTTAGGATCACACAATCTCTCCATACCAGAAACGAGCTTTTGCAAGCTTTTATTTAACTTGCTTGGTTCGGATGTCTTTCTTTTCGGTTCAAAATTTGTAATCAATTTTTAGAGCACTTGCCGACTTCCGATTGAGCTGAAATTTGGCGGGTGTTCATAATCTCGGTGACAATGCATTATGAAATTTTTGTTAGAGAAAAAACAAAATGGTGGCTCCAAGATGGCGGACGAGTTTTGTGATTCAAAATTTATATGTGGGGATTTTCGGGGTCGGAGATTATGAATTTTCTGTCAAAATTCATAAATTCAAGATGGCGGCTCTTAAATGGCGGAGGAGTTCTGTGATTATGGTCTGATTCTATTCAAAATTTGTATGAGGTGGTTTTCGGAGTCGGAGATTATGAATTTTTTGTCAAATTTTATGAAATTGAAATGGCAGCTCATGGAATTTTTGTTAGAGAAAAAACAAAAAAATTAGGTGGAACAAAATGGTGGCTCAAAGATGGCGGACGAGTTTTGTGATTCAAAATTTGTATGTAGAGATTTTCAAGGACGAAGATTGTGAATTTTTTGTCAAAATTCAAAAATTTAAGATGGCGGCTCCAAGATGGTGGACAAGTTTTGCGATTGCGGTCCGATTCGTTTCAAAATTGGTATGTGGGGGTTTTCGGGGTGGAAGATTAGGAATTTTTTATAAGAATTCACAAATTCAAGATGGCGGACAATTTTTGTAATTATGGCATGATTCGATTCAAAATTGGTATGTCGGGGTTTTTGGGATCAGAGATTATGAATTTAGTCGAAGATTGTTGACTTTTGGTTAAAATTCATAAAGTGAAGATGGCAACTCCAAGATAGCGGATGAGTTAATCTTTAGATGGTCTCCTCAATGAAAGACTAGATAGCTCAGAACTTACAGGAAAGAAAGGCCTCATAATAACGATGCTTCAACAAAAATGCATAGTATGAGGCGTACTTAAGTTCAAAAGAGCACAAAATAAAATAATTAATAAAAAACCTTTTCAAAGACAAGTTTTTATTCAAATGCACTAAAAAGTAAAAAAATAATTGCTTTGTATGTGTGACGTGGGTTATTCCGTGAGTTATAGATTCAAAAGCTTGTCGCGCAAAGTTTTCAGTTTGAATAAAAAAGCGACATGCTTTTGAATCTACTCACGGAATCTACTCACGGAATCTACTCACGGAATCTACTCACGGAATAACTACGTCACACATACAAAGCAATTATTTTTTACTTCTTAGTGCATTTAAACTCGAAAAATAAAAACAGAAATTTATTCAACCCGCTCTCAGTCAAGCGTCCAAGTTAACTCGACTCAACATAGTTACGTCTATATACACAGTTCGGTATGTAGTAAGATCAAAAGGCAGTTTTAAATAGCCAATATAAGTAATGGAAATGTATCTAGAGCCAGTGTTCGGTAAATAATCACTACAAATAATCACTTAATAATAACTTAGGAAAATATCGAAGAAATTAATATTCACAATTCAGAATCCGATTGATATTGTGTGTGGGAACCATCAACTGTAAAATGGTAAGCTGTTTTTTTGTTGTTTGTATTATTTTGGCATATTGAATCTTTTCCAACTATTATTGAACTGAATGGCATTATTCGTTTTTCTATGTGATCTCTATCCAAAGTGACAATGTTTCATATTAAATTTTAAATTTACTCAATTAAGTATGGCAATTCGTTATTTCTTCCAAAAAAATTAATTAAATTAGCCTTGACTTTTGAACTACTCCAGGGAATCTCCAGTTACCTGTATTATAAATAAATACTAGACTTCTATTCATGGCGGAATACGTTCCACAAGCTTTTGATCTCTTGTTGTAATACGGGTGTGAAATCAGCCACGGTTTTTCAACCACGGTTTTCGATCTGGCAACACCGCGCGGCCCTATCGTATCCACGCCAGAAATGTAGGCGTTGGAGGCGTTCGGAGTTTGGCTCAGTTTGCTCATCTCTTCAGCGTCTTATTCTCCAAACTAAGTAGGTAGTAGGTGAACAAATGATCGCGTAATAGTAAAATGATATGGAATATATGAGATGAAAATTATTTTTCTAAATTAGGAGATCATTCGTATTTTGAAAGGCATTCCGGGAGGGGGGGGAAAGAATTACAATCATCTTTTTTAATTTCTGAGCTCACAGAAAAACAGAAAAAAAGTTGGGCATTTTCGAAATAAATTAAAATTCATATTTTCCAAACAGAGTGGTGTATCGCACTTTGAGTGGTTAGAGAGTGTTTATAGAACCTTCCTTCACCACTTTTGGAAGCAGATTCGTTTGTAGAGCCGTAAGAAAAAAGTTTGGGCATATTCGAAACAAATAAAAATTCATATTTTCCAAACAGAGGGTGTATCGCACTTTGAGTGGTTAGAGAGTGTTTATAGAATCTTCCTTCACCACTTTTGGAAGCAGATTCGTTTGTAGAGCCGTAGGAAAAAAGTTGGAAATTTTAAAAAAATATTTCAATTCGTTCTACAGCCATAAGCTGAAGAAACAAAGTTGCATACACATTAACTACCCACTCAAAGTGCGATACACCGCTCTGTTTAGAAAACATGAATATTTATTCATTTCGAAAATTCCCAACTTTTTTCCTACGGCTCTACAAACGATTCTGCCTGCCAAAGCTGAGGAAGAAAGGTTGTATAGTCCATCCAATATCAATTGCAGAAGCTGTTTCTATAGGGAGCTCGCTAACACGAGCGTATATGCGAAGAAACGGAACGAAAAATAATCTGTACTACTCGTAAACATTCGCCGTCGGCAAACGGTAGATCAAAAGAGCCGATAGTCAACGTGGACTTGAGTGACGGCTGTCTGTTCTACAACCGATTCGTCTGGGCCAATCAAGTCGGACATCAATGCTGGCAGGTGTGTCTATACGATGGGAGGTCATAAATCACGCGTTATATTTGTGTTTTAATAGCTCTGAAAGATTAAAAACCAGTAGCGTCTATGGTCTTGGTGTGTGCCGATCGAAATACGTTTTAGGATATAATAATAACCTACATCAAACAATGAAAGAAATTATTTTTCTTTCTTAATGTATTTGTATAAATAAAAGCTTGTCTTTAATTTTTTTTCATTTTTCATTATTTATGAAGTATTTTTAAAATCTTAAAATATCTAAATAAAATTATCTCCTCCCACTGCTGCTCACAGGATTTCGCCGCAAGACTTTTTTATGCTTCTGCAATTGATATTGGGAAAACTATATACACATTAACTACCCACTCAAAGATCGATACACCTCTCTGTTTTGAAAATATGAATTTTCATTTATTTCGAAAATTCCCAACTTTTTTCCTACGGTGCTACAAACGATTCTGCCTGCAAAAGCTGAAGAGGAAAGGTTGTATACACATTAACTACCCACTCAAAGTGCTATACACCGCTCTGTTTGGAAAATATGAATTTTTATTTGTTTCGAATATGCCTACTTCCTACTGCCTTACCATCGATTAAGCACTCAGAAATTAAAAGAGATGATTGTAATTCTCTTCCCCTCTTCCCACCCAGAATGCCTTTCAAAATACGAATGATCTCCTAATTTAGAAAAGTAATTCTCACCTCATATATTCCATATCATTTTTCTATTGCGCGATCATTTGTTTACCTACTACCTACTTAGTTTGAAGAATAAGACGCTGAACGCTGAAGAGATGAGAAAACTGATTGAAAACTCGGAATGCCAGCAATCCAGGCGTGGATACGATAGGGACTCGCGGTGTTGCCAGATCTAAAACCGTGTCTGTTCTCCCACCCGGTGTTGTAATGCGAATCAAGAAATATTTCACAGTGTTATTGAATCAAATTAATGTTATATCCAGTTTGTGTAAATAATTACTAAATTTTATGAATCATCCATCCAGTTTCGGTGAATGATACGTGCTCATTCAACAAATATATTATTTTTTATTATTCAGTAGAGTTCAGATATCTTCTTCAAAAGTGGATGTGAGTATTTGAAGTTAATACATTGTTAACCTATCTTACAAGTGATTTGGGAATGATGCTTGTTCATTCACCATAGTGAAAATTCATAACATCTATATATTGGGAGGACGATATTTATCTGCCGCTCGATAATAAAAAAGTTTTTATAAATGATTCGCACCCAGTATAGCCCTTCATAAACTTGGTAACAACATCTCAACTAAGTAAAATAAAGTGTGCAGGGCCGGTTCATGATAATGGTTCTCAGTTGTGGGGTTTTTGATTCTATAGACAAACTTATGGTCTAGGTATGAAATGAAATTTACTGTATTTCATTTCTTTCAATAAATTATATAGGTAGGTCCTAATTTTTCATAAAACGTTGCAAATGTAATTTCACATCACTTCTTCATTAATGTAAAGACTAGAGAATTATTTTCCAAAACTTACCCATCATATTATAAATATTTTGAAAATAGTTTTTCAGCATCACATCAAAATCGACCAAGGGGGTCATAAAAACGGACCGCCATACTTGTGCCTATGATATATATGGTTAGTGAAAAATATGACATTTTTGAATCAGTACGGGTACTTACCGACACTGAAACAGTATGGCATGGTCATAATCGGCGATGAGACATTTTTTTCTATCATTGGGTGAAAAAATTAGCTTTGAGCTCGTATTTTTAGACAGCATAAAAAAGACACTTTTAATTGAGTATGGCGGACAGTTTGCGATGCTGCATCGGTATGGCATACAACTCTTTCATACTTTGGATGTCTTATGTATAATATAAAACGAGAATTACATTTGAGCTCATTCACCAAGAGCATCGTTTTTTTTTGACATATTAAAAAAAATGCGCAGCGCTGCTCCGACACCTACGGGCCGCCATACTTGCGCTGATCTGTTATTTAAAACACGGGCTTACTTCTCAAAAAGTTTTAGCTTTAAGCTGATCATACGTGTTTTTTTTGCTGGCTCTTGGTCTATGTGTGGAGACGTTGATACTTAATACAAAACTCATATACTTGTATCGCGACATGTAGCGATACCGATCTCATCGTCTGTGGGAGCCTTAACTCTTATACGTATCTAATTACCAAATTTAAAGCACCACAAGAATGACAAATCATGCACATACACATAACTTATCATACACATAACTTATCAGTGATTAGTAGGAAGAAATCACGAATCAAGAAAAATCCATTCTCTTTCAATCTATAGTGGATGCCTCCATTCAGAAAGAAACTCTCACGTTATTCACCGAAACACATGCATTTTTCATACAGTGCTTCTCAAAAGTCCGCTTCCCCCCTCTTATTTTTGGAACGATTATACATAAACAAGTGAAATTTGGAAACTGAATATTAAAGGTTGTAAACTTCCCTACTAGTGATGATAGATGACGAAATCGTCAAAGATGACGTCACAAGGCCATTGTGACCAATAATTTTAAATGGAACCCTACGGCAAGCGACACCTCTTTTAAAAGGTATCGAAAAAACCTATTCAATGATACTAATTTCGTTTGTGTTTAGGCAGTTTTGGCAACTCGCTTTTAAAAAACGCAAAGCTGTGATAAATTAAATCAGTTAATACTAAAATTCCAAATTCAAGCTCCGCCTCTGGATAGTTGTCAAATAAGCTGACGTTCTTGTTAGTCTCCCTAATTCGACGTTTTTGTAATTGTCCAGATTTTTGTACATTTACTAATTTGTGTTTTGTTTAACTGTTTTAGCAGCATTTGGTACTTTTGATATTTTTGTACATTTTAATAATTTGTTAAACTGTTGTGAGCCGAACGTTTAAGTGCTTCAAGAAGCGAAATGGTACGTGCTTTAGGTGATAAAGTAGCAGCGATCCTAATTCTTGGTACAACTGGACAAAATATTCATGCAGCAGAACGCATTTTTAATGAGAGGTTTCCCGATGGCCCCGTTTCGAGGACTTATTTAAGGGAGCTTCTTCGTAAGTTTGAAACAACGGGTAGTATTAATGATGCGAAATGATCTGGCAGACCACAAATTTCTGAAAAAAAAAATGATATACTGGCAGAAGTAATAGTTAATCATACTTCTTCAACAACTCACGTTGCATCTACCTGTGAAGTCAGTCGAAGTACAGTACACAGGGTGTTGAAAAAAAACAAATTTCATCCATACAAATTGAAAATGGTTCATCAACTCTCAGACGACGACCCAGACCAAAGACTAGAATTTTGTGAAAATATGGAAACTAAAATTAACCAACAGCCAGACTATGTCAAAACAATTTGTTTTAGTGACGAAAGTACTTTCTATCTAAATGGAAATGTAAATACACATAATGTGAGGTATGGAGTGACGCAAATCCTCACCTGTTCCGTGAAACACATACCCAATTTCCCCAGAGGGTGAATGTTTGGGCGGGTATCCTGGGAAACCACATCGTTGGACTTTTTTTTTAATACTAATTTAACTGGTGAGGATTATCGGGAGCTGTTGCAAAACGCAATGGAACCGTTAATCCTTGAAATTTTGGAAGATAATCCAGATGAATTCGGCAATTTGGAAATGACATTCCAACAGGATGGTGCTCCTCCACACTATTACGGTGCAGTAAGACGGTATTTGGATGAGGAGTATCGTGGTAGATGGATTGGACGACGAGGTTCAACGGAATGGCCAGCTCGATCACCGGACCTCACACCTTTGGTTTTTTTTCTGTGGGGGTACCTTGAATCGAAGGTTTACGCCACTGAACCTGACAATATTGACGTTTTAAAACAACGTATTGTTGCAGAATATGAGGCTGTTTCCGCAGACACATTTGCAAAAGTACGAGAAGAGTTTAAAAATAGGATATTTCACTGTCAGGAAGTAAATGGAGGCCACTTCGAACAATTCCTTTAAGTAGATACTGATTCTCAAATCTGTAATTAATATCATACTGAATGGAATATAAATTTTAATGTTTACTAATGAGCCATTAAAACTGCCATAAACACGAACAAAATTAGTATCATTGAATAGGTTTTTTCGATACCTCTTAAAAGAGGTGTCGCTTGCCGTAGGGTTCCATTTAAAATTATTGGTCACAATGGCCTTGTGACGTCATCTTTGACGATTTCGTCATCTATCATCACTAGTAGGGAAGTTTACATCCTTTAATATTCAGTTTCCAAATTTCACTTGTTTATGTATAATCGTTCCAAAAATAAGAGGGGGGGAGGGACTTTTGAGAAGCACTGTATACACAAACAAGAGGAATCCTATATATATATATATATATATATATATGTATATATATATATATATATATTTATGATATGAAAAATATGTTAAATATAGAAATAATAAAAAAATATATAATGATATTTATACATTACATGAATACCTGCTATGATTGTTTTTACAATTTTTCTGTGTACTTTGCATCTCTGAAATCTTTGGTCATCTTATAGTCAACGCAGATGATTCAAGAGTTTAGCAGTGGAGCTTTTATATTATCATCATTATGTTTCCAACAATCCATTCCATTTGCACAATCTATAAAAGTATAGAAATTAAAATCCACAAATACAAATTTTGAATTCAAATAGATAAAAATAATCTACGAGCAATTTTGAATCACAAGGAAACATGACCAGGAAATGTCAAACTATTTTCATTGGAAATCGTAAAAATTTAAAATTTGAGAACAGAAAATTGGTAGATGTGAATTTTCAACAGTTCTATATAAATAATATCATTGTAATAAAATATGTATCATAGGTTAGAATTGGAAAATGTGTTTTTAAAAAGAGTGTAAAGTGTGAGAATATGTACTGGAGAACAAAAAGTGATGGTTGCCAAGGAAAGAGGACTCGCCTGAGCGCACAAGCTGCACTTACAACAGCAACTTTATGATCAAAAACTAAATAAAGTGATAATATTCGAGTCAGACACTTTTTGGATTATTTTTAATAACACCTATTCACAGTGGTGAACTTTCTTTCTCATTCATTATTATGATATCAATATAACCTCTGAATATTTATTTTGCATTGTTCCTTGATTGCGCATGAGCAAGTTTAATTGATGTTTTTCAATTTGATTGGTTGACTAATATTTACTAATAACGTAGATATCGCAGGGATAGGTATTTTTAGAATTGATTTGAATAAAAGAACAATCATTTAACTATATTCTGGACTCATGATTTATCATTTGACCATATTACAAGCTATATTTCCATAAAAACAGTACATTGACTTCAAGCAAAACAACTAGATGACGCAACTGCAATCCTCCTGAGATAGAGACGATCATCTCTACATAGGCGTACCGACTGAGCTGGAGAAAGGAAATAAAAGAGAGGTAAATAGTGTATTGAAAAAGGGTAAGAGCATCATAGCCGGAGTTTATTGTTGTGATGGGTATTTGTTAAGCAGATAAATACAAATAATAATATTAATAATCATATGAACAAATACAACACATCATAACAATATATATACTGGAATGACCCTTCAACCGATTTTCATTACGACAAGGAACCTACTGTTACTTGTGAGTATCATGTTTGTTATCTACATTTTATTCTGTTTACATTGGTTTAATATTCTTAATTTTATGATTTTATCTACGTCAATTTAGAGCTATTTACAATGTATGCAATTAACTAACTTATTTGCACTTCTTACCATCTATCTTACAATCCACTTTCGTTACCATATTATTCATTTTGAGTAATAAATCACAATCCCCCTTGTAGTGCCCTGAACAGAACTATAGTGGTTTTAGTTAATTTGACCTTCTCCCAACCAACTCACAAAACTTCATACAGTATTTAAAAATTGTGTCTACTCCACCTTTTGTAGGGCAAAAATCCCCCCTGACTGGACTAGATGATGAGTATCTCATGAGAATCTCATTGTAGGAGAAATATATTTCCAAGGACCAAGACATCTGCTTTCCTCATACGTCCTTCAACTCTCATGCAGAAATATTTTCCCGAGTTGTTGGAAATTTTATTCAAATATTCCTTCACATGACCTAGTTCAACCCTGTGTAGTTATCCAGTGAACTGCATGTGATGAGTGTATTAGGGAAAATGTCAGCTCGTGCTGCGCTTCGAAATTGCCAGAGTTAACGGAAGTTACATAAGAGTTTAATGGTGAGGGCAATGAAGTACATTTTCGAGTTCATTTGAAACATTGCCGTGATCTCTTGTGTATTTTACTCGTGAATCGTATTGTAATGTTAACGGCGAGCATACTTTTTTATTTATTATATATATATTACTTTTTTATAATTCCAGGAAAGAAATCAAGCAGACTTTTGATGTATTCAGTATTTCTTTTAAGTATATGATATTTTTTGCTCGGGATCCAAACTTTGAGAGAAATCGGTAATAATATATTGAACAAGTTTAAGAAATAGAAATTTGTATGGGTATGAAAATTGATTAGGAGTAGTATACTGTTACGAGTACAGTACGCCACTGCCACTGCGGGAGCGAAAAAGACAGTATAGTACAGATATTCCTCGGGAAAAAACGTGATTCAGATATAGTGTCGTGCACAATATTTTAGTAGTGAACTTTGATTGATTCATGGATAATTGTGTAGTTTTTGGGAAGGGTAAATGAACGGACAATAATTTATTAGGTATTTTAATAGACACCATTCCCAGATTCGTAATAGTTGTTGCTCGAAGTGATATTTGAGAACAATTAATGGTGGGGATCAAGCAACAGTTTGCCGAGCAAGAGAGTGCTGAAAGAAAAATCGAATGGAAAATCAAATGGAGCAGTGGCGTCGACAGAATCAGATGGATCGTTGATGAACACGACGAGGAAAATCGTCGACGAAACAATTTTTTTGGATTTTCTGAACCGAGAAATTTGTATAATATTGACGACTTTGACAAGTATAGTGATACTGTAGTTTGTGATGAATGAATGAATGAATGAAATTTATTCAGCAGCATCATACAGATTGGTTACAGAATGATAATGTTCACATAAAATCTGAATAAATTGAAATTACCACAGAAGGAGGGAAATCTCCTTGTGCGTGGTTCAATACAGAGTGTTACAAAATATATCTTAAAATAAAATCTTACATATAGTTTTAGTCATATGTCATGCCATATATACAGATAGACATGCATACATATATATTTACAGATCACATTAGAGTTACTAATAATAAAAGGAATAGGAATAGACACAGTAATATATAAAAATAAAAAATAATAAATATAATTAAAAACGCTTTGGAAGGCCTTCTTTTTATTTGTTGTCAATCAGTTTATGAATAGACAGACGAGGCATTTTAGTTATGTAGTCATGGAGAAATTTTTTTTGTTTATGTATTGAATTTAATTTTTGTATTTCTTGGGGTAGACTATTGAATGTTTTTGGCCCTAGAAATTCGTGTGATCGTTGTCCAATTGATTGGATAGCGTAAGGTATTATGTATTGGTTTTTATTGCGTGTTTTGTAATTATGTGTTTGCTTCAGGTTGTGATTATTTTGTTTAAATTGTTTTAGAATAAGATTTTTGAAATGTAGTTGTCTGATATCGAGTACTTTTGCTTCATTATACAAGTTCTCAGTTGCATATCTTAAGTTTTTGTTAAGTATGAGTTTCAGAAATCTCCTTTGTATCACCTCAAGTGGCCTCAGGTAAGTTTTCGTAGCCCCACCCCAGCCTACCACACAATAAGTTATGTGGCTCTGAACAAGGCTATAATAGAGTGTTTTTTTTTGTTTCAAGTCAAATATATATTGGAATTGTCGAAACTTATATAAGACACATCTCAGTTTCCTAACAATGTAGTCAATATGGTGATTCCATCTTAGATGGGAGTCGATCATGACTCCGAGGTATTTTATATATGTAACTGATTTAATTTGTAGCTGATTCTGAATTGTTAGGAGGCTGTAGTGTGGTAGAGAGGAATGGTAGTTACAGAATGGCAAAAAATATGTTTTTTCTATGTTGAGAGATAGTTTTTCATAGTCGAACCAGTCTTTTATGATTTCCAAGTCTTTTTCTGCTTTTTGTTTTACCGCGGCCCAGTTTTCTTCTGGATAAAATATGGCTGTGTCATCGGCAAAGCTGATGATTCTGCCAGTACTTTTGATTGAAAATAACCCATTTACATATATACAAAACAGATTTGGTCCCAGGACAGTTCCTTGTGGTACTGCACATTCTATTTTTTCCGAGGTACTTGTGACATTTCCAATCTTAACTACTTGATCTCTATTTTTAAGGTACGATGAAATTAAATTAAGCGCACTTCCTCGTATGCCATTATTTTCTAGGGTAGATAATAGTATTGGGTGGCTCACTGTGTCGAACGCCTTTGATAAGTCTATAAACAAGCCTATTGAGGGTTTACTATTATCAAGGGCTCTATAAATGTGTTTGGTGAACTCAACCAGTGCATCTTGTGTACATTTTCCATCTTGAAAACCGAATTGCGAGTCTGAAATGATGTTATGTTTTTTGAGGAAAGAATTAAGTCTATTTTTCAGAAGTTTTTCAAAGATTTTACATATATTTGTTATTAGAGATATAGGTCGATAATTTGATGCCTCCTCCCTGCTTCCTTTTTTAAATACGGGAATGACTATCGATGATTTTAGACAAGATGGAAAGCGTCCAGCTTCTGTGGCTTTATTGAATATATATACAATGGGTTCAGCTATATGTTCTGCTATTAATTTCAGGACTTCTGCTTTCAGGTTGTCCATTCCTGGTGCTTTGTGGTTTTTGAGTTATTTTATCGCATTTACGACTTCTATGTTATTGGTTGGTGAAAGGAAGATGGAGTAGTTATTAATATTTTCTTTGAAGTTATGGTTAAGTGTCCTGTGTATTTTTTGTGCCAGCTTTTTTCCAGTTTGAACATACATCTTATTGAATATGTCCACAATTTTTATTAGATCAGTTTCAAGTTCGCCATTTCCGTTTTTCATACTATTTATTTCTACTTTTCCACCATGACTATACATTTCATTGATAGTTTTCCAGAGAATGTTAGAATTGTTTGAATTTTTCATCGATTTTATTGCGGTAGTAGTCTCTTTTGGTTTTTTGTATGAGTTTTTAAAGTGTTTTTTTATAAGTATGAGATTCGATTTTTTTTTTAAAAATTTTTTTTGGTAAGCCATTATTTTCGTTTGGTTTTTTTTTTTTAGCTGATATATAGGATGTACATTCTTTTAGTATTTTTTGAATTGTTTGAATTAAGTTTTCTGCACATGTGTCGATATTGTTAATGGAATATATATTCTGCCAATTGAAATTTTTCATTTTTTCTATGAATTCTTTTTCTTTAAGTTTTTCAATATAACGTCTTTTGCTTTGGAAGTTTTTGTGATTTTTAACATCAATCAGTTGGAATAGTACTGTGTGGTGATCTGTTATATCTGTTGGAATTATTATAGGTATTATGTTTTCAGTTGTTTGGGCGGTGGTCTTTATAAATATGTGGTCCAGGCAGGCTGCATTTCGTGTTGGTTCATTGATTAATGATGTGTAGCCGTATTCAGACATCATCGTGAGGTAATCATTTACTTTATTGTTGCTATTATCGAGAATATTTATATTAATGTCCCCAACAATTATTTGGTATTTTTCTTGTTCTCGCGATTGATTTTCTGAATAAATTTGCAGATTATTGTTGAAGCGGTCTATACAAGTAGAAGGTGATCGATATAGAGCGTTTACTAATATAGTTTCATTACCTTGTTGGATTTTGAGTTTTATTATAAATGAGTCGTTGAAAGGGATGATTTCATGTGATTTATATATGTCTTTTTTAATGTAGATAATTGTACCATCATTTTGATTCAGGCAGCCTTCATTATATATTATATTATATGTGGGTATGTTATATATACTTGCGTCTGACATTTTTCTCGTTTCAGTTAGTACTATGCAATCATAGTCAAAATCAAAGGATTCAAGTAGAATCATAAATTCATCTAAATTTTTATCGATACTTCTTATGTTGTTATGTATTAACTTGAAGTTAGTTGTTGTTTCATTAACTTTTAATACCCCGTTTGTCTGGTATGTATCTAAAAGGAATGTGTCTATCTTTGTTATTTCGAAATTTTGAATATAAGGGTTCATAGTTTATCGAATTGGGTGTATATCTGAAAAAGTCTATATAGGATACAAGTTACAGGATTATTCATTTAGATAGGAAAGAGGTGAAGTTGTGTTGTAGAGGAAATGATACCTTGTGTTTTACGAATCACTGTTGTCTGTCTTCGAATGTTGTGGTTTGGTACTAGTGGTACTGAGGGCGAGCACTTGTGCCTGATCTTAGGCTTTTTATTCTTTCCTTCTGTAGTGGAGAGCCAGATCCCTTCGTTACCTTCTTATCGTTTCCAGATATGGATGGGGTATTTTTAGCTTCTATTTCTAGAGGTGTGTCTTTATGTGTTGCACTTTTGAGCAAGTCTTCTTCTGTTGGGATGTTGTCTTCTTTCGAGAGAGCCATAAGATGTGGATTGTGAGAGTTTGGGGTTGATGGAGCACTATTCGTTTTCCTTTCTGTAGAGTCGGTATTCTTTTTTCCCTCAAGTTCCTCTACAGTGTAGGTTCTGTTGTTGATGATTAACCTGTTTCCTCTTATATAGTAGTTATCAGAATTTTGTCTCGCTCTATTCAAGTGGTGTCTCAGTATTTTATTTTCGCACCTCTGTTTGTATGTTTGGTCATTTGAGATTCCTATACTGGTTCCTTCCAGCTTTTTGCATTGTTTCAAAATCTCAAGTTTTTTCAGGTATGAGACGAATTCAACTTTAATAGGTTTTTTTCCTGTTTTCCCAATCTGTACAAATTATTCAAATCTGATTCCTGGACTTCAACGTCCAATAGTTTTTTGAATTCCCTGCAGACGGTGGGCGCAGATATCTCTTGAGAGCCTCTTATTCCAAATATGACGATGTTGTTTTTCTTATTTGTTATTTCCAGGAATTCGATTCTGTTATTGAGAATTGTATTTTCAATTTCGAGATTGTTTACTCAGAACCCTTTCGAGAATGGATCAATTATAAAATAAAAATGGTTTATTGTCCAAACAGGATACATCACAATCACAAGTCAGTTTGAATAATGAAACTTCAGTAACTAATTAGAACTAGGAGTTATGCGTGTGGTAAACATAGGTTATCTACGCGTACAAATTCCTTACGCTTTTTCTTCAACTCCGAATGTAATTAATTCGATATGGAGATTTATAATCACGTAAGGAAAAAGCGTGTGCAAATATATTTCCTACTTTGCTCCGAAATTTTACATGCGCAATAGAAATATACAATTCCACAACGCTCAAGTGCTACAAATGTACGGATAATTTCTAAGACCAAACGGAGCTGCCGTAAAACGAGGGACTACCAAGCCAGAGGTTCGGGGTTCAATCCTCAACACGACCATTTTTTTATATTCATTTATATTTTATGTTTGCTGTGAGTACTAACATTTTAAACACCTTTTATTTGGTTACCCGATTGGCCAGATAAAAGGTTTTTTATTCCTGATATAGAAATATAAAAGAAACAAAAATATCTTCCACGTATTACCACTCAACGATAATATCCGACTTGTATTCGCATAGATATCCTAGATATCATGTATAATTTTGAATTTCACGCAAGCAGACGCTTGTTACACGGACTCGTATATAATAGAAATAGGCAGAGAGAAAGAAAGTCACATGGAGGGGGCATAACGCTTTTTTCTTACGTGACGATTTCTACCAGTCAACAAGCCGCGTAGAGGAACTTCGTTCGAAAAAATCAAATGAATTATTTTTCTTCTGTCACATTCTTCCAAATTTTGAGAACAACGAAACAGCAAAGTTTTGGAAAGTCACATGTTTTTTATTTTTTTTTCGCGCTTATTAATGACTGATCGTCAAAATTTCAAAGGAAAAATGTGTTTATTTTTTGATGATCTATCAACTGCTAACGGTTATCTAATATATAAAATTCTCGTGAAACGGTGTTTGTAATTAAACTCCTCCGAAATGGTTCGACCGATTCTCATGAAATTTTGTGTGCATATCGGTTAGGTCTGCGAATCGGACAACATCTATTTTTCATCCCCCTAAATGTTAAGGGTGGTCCACCCCTTAATTTTTTATTTTATTTTTTAGATAAAAATCTTTTTTTTTATTTTTTTATGGTACAGCATTTAAAAATACATACAACCCTAATTTTTCACCCTTCTACGATCAACCCCTATTTTTACATCGCGATTTTATTTTTATTTTATCCACAGATCCGCAATAGGGTTGCAAGATGGCAATCGAATATAATAATTGTAGTACGATAAATTGAGAACGGGATAACGGTATAAAGAAAAAACGGGATAACATGACAACGGGATAACGGGAATAACGTGATAACGAAGAAACGGGAAAACGGGAGGGAATAACGGGAAACGGAATAACGGATAAAAAAAAACGGGATAACAGGAAAAGGGAATAACGGGAAACAAAAAACGGGAAAACGGGATGAAAGGATAAGGGGAAAACGAGATAACGGGATAATGAAGAAATGGGATAACGGGAAAACGGGATAACAGGAAAACGGGATAACGGGAATAACGGGATAACGAAAAAACGGGAAAAGGGGATAATGGGATGACAGGATAAGGGGATAACAAGAAAACGGGATAACGGGATAAAGAAAAAATGGGATAACAGGAAAACGGGATAACGGGACAACAGGAAGCGAAAGGAGTCAAAAGCATAGTCTAGATGGAACAACATAAAGGAAAACATAGAAAAAAAGAAATTCTACGCGGACGAGAGTTTTCGGGAAAAACATTTTAGGGAACATAGAAATGTGCACAGGACAACGTCTGTCGGGTCAGCTAGTATAAATATATATTTGAATATGCAAATTTGATAATTTCGCCGTTTCGGATCCCATTTTGTAATAATGCCAAACGAAGTAAGTAATTTCTTCACTGAGGTCTTAATTTTCATACTCCTCAGGTGTAGTCACTTAGGATTTCGTTACTTGACACCGTAGTCTCAATCTTCTTCTCAATTATATGAATTTGAAGGCTGGCTGGAGATGGGTTGAGTATTATTATATTTTAATCAATGTTGACTATTCTGTGAGAAAATTGTTGTTTTTTGTCTGGTACCCATTTTTTTGTTTTAGTTTTGAATTGATTCAAGCTTATGCTGTTTTCAATAATTGTTCCCTCACTTTTCAGTGTCAATAAACCATTGATTGAAAACAATATGGTATGCAACACCGTTCCTTGTGGGACACCGTAGGAAACAATTCTAGTTTCGCTGACAGCACCATCTATGCTTACCTGTTGTTGACGATCAGATAGGTAAATTTTCATTAGGTTATATACGTTACCTCTCATCCTAGATGTATGAAGTTTTCATATTAGAGTCTCATGACTGAAGGTATCAAATGCTTTAGAGAGGTCGACAAGGATACCAAGTGTTGGAATTTTTTTATTCAATTTTTCATATATTTGGGCAGTGATAGTTTGCATTGCATCTTCAGTCGATCTTATTCCTCTGAAGCCAAACTGCCTGCCTGAAAGAATTGCGTGTTTTTGTAAAAAAAATTTCTTACGTCGTTTAATAATTTTTTCCACGATTTTGGCACTATTTGAGATCAAAGTACGTAGCTGATAGTTTCAAATTTTAAACCGTTTTTGTAGAGTGGTTTGATGATTTCTTTTATTAATGCTATTGGAAAATATCCCAACTAAAGAAACTTATTTATCATGAAAGTGAGAGGTGGGGTAATTTCATAAAAAATGTCTGATATTTAATTCGCGTATTATAATACGGGAGTAGAAAACATGTATTTTAGTGTTGCAGCTCGAATGCCATCGTAACCGGGGGCTATTTTGTTTTTCAATTCAGCAATAACATACTCAACTTCATTCAGATCGGTTGGAGATATGAACATACTTTTTTCTAACCGTTTGGTGTTCTCTGTGAAGTCTTCTGGGTCCTCTATCAATTCTGGATTTTTTTTTCCAGAATCACTTTGATACATGTGGAAACTATTGCACATTTTCTCTTTTTGATTTATCTTCCTGATCTACAATGATTTTGTTAATACTAGTTCCAGGTTTGTTTTTGTTAAAGATATAATTCACACATTTCCAGGGATTTGAAGAATTCTCTTTACTTGTCTTGTAATTTGTTATTATTTGTGTTTATCTACATGATATTATTTATATATTCGCTTAAAAATAAAATTTAGGTTTCTGCTGAAAAGTAGCAGGAGCACATTTCTGCAAAGAATCGAATAAGCACCCGGAATTTTAATTTGACCCCTTTTTACCCAACTACGATAAAGCCAAAAGGAGGGTTAAGATTTTAGCATGTCACGTATGTAGGTTCATCTGTTCCCTCATATCTTCTAAAATTTGACAAATGAGATATCGTTAGAAGCGTCCTGATTGTCCGCTGGTTAAAGACTATGTGACGTCACACTGAGTTCAATATGGCTCCCTCTAGAGGACAATATAAAAAAAATTAAATATGCCGCGATGGGTATCAATTGAAAGGGCTTAATCAGCACATTTCAAAAATATATTTATTACCACCTGTTGCTCGCAGCTCTGTTTGTATGAACTCGATAATTGCGTATAATTTATCATGTGTACGGAAAAATATTTATTCGAAGTTTGATAAATTATCGTAGACTCAAAAGGAATTATGTAAATTATTTCAATTTCATGCCACACAACCAACACGAATTTTCCATTTGGTAGTAACACGTATTTTGTTCTTATCGCGGGCTTCTGGGCCATTCACATGCCTAACAATCCCCAATTAAATCCATTGTCCATCAAACCATGGTGCTGCGACATTTCCTGCTGCAATGCGTTTCGATAAATGGGTTAGTATATAGGGCAATCTGATGAGAAAGCAACACGACAGCATATGTAACAGTCAGCATGGAAATTCTTCTATGCCGCCTTTGACATGGAAAATTATCGGAATGACAGTTAGGGGTTATAGGGAGTCGAAGTATGTTGACAGCGCCACCGTTCGGTGATATTTTTGAATTTCGGGGTACCTTGTTGTATAGCCAGCATGGACTCCAGTGCAGTTTTTGTGAAAACAATGGATCAAAAAGGATTTGTAGCGTCGTTGATTGCTCGAATTCTAAGTATAAAAATCCTGAGCTCAGTTTTTACCGTTTTCCGCGGCTATGGTATTCAGTAACAATAATCATTAAATTGAAAAATATATTTTAATTTTAAAATATTGGAAACTAGGAAAAATGATTCCATGATTTTTGGGGGGATTTTGTTCGTGAAATGTGAGTAATCCAAAGTAGGCACAGAAATATTTGTGGGTTATTATTACATTATGTGTCTGAAATGTATAAGTAGGTACAATAATCAGAATTCCTCCGATCGCATTTTGATAAGTATGTTCTGTTGAATGATAATATGATTATCATTATTAGAAATTTCAAAATAAATTTGTTTATTTTTTTTCATTTGAAAAGTTTTTGTTATCGAATTTTTGACGGAGAGTTTTGTGAAAATATAAGGAATCAAGAAAGTTGTTCTTATGAATGGACAAGAAAACTTGGAATTTGAATAATTAATTCATTCTAGTCAACTCGAGATTCATATCCTCCTTATTTTGTGTTCATGTGTATTGCTCAGTAAATGGTTCTCCATAAAATGATTTTTCAAAAGCATCAATTTTTAATACAGCTTTTTTCTTTAATTGGAAGTATTAAGATCTTATATTCATTTAAAATGATTGCAAAAGCCTTATATACCTTTGCAGTTGCAATTGACTTCACGTACTGATCGATCGATATTCAGCTAAAAAATAAATATTATTTCATTGGAATTATGCTGATGAAAATAAAATAAGATCAATTTTTCGGAATATCTATAATTAATTTGTTTGAATCGTGATGTCTAATTCAATAGATCAGTCCCTTTATTCAAATCCAAATGAAATTCTGAAATTGTCAATTATAGATTTAGCAATCATTGTTATGTTCTTCCATTATGAGCAAATAGTATAAGGCATATCCGAATCATTTCATGCATATAATTTGCCATAATATCTATTTCTATTCATCAATCAATTTCCGTGTTTTTCATTCTGGTATAATTAGAAATGAAATAAAACGCACTGACAATGGTTTTTATGGATATATGAACCATAACCTAAGATTATTTTTATTCAATATATTCAGTACTTATTTGAACTTACCTCAACTATGACTTCATAAAAATTCGTATTCGTTTTTGAACTTTGATCTCTGGGAGTCTCCCGCAAAACTCTTCCACATATTATCACAAAATTGCCATCAGCTCGTTCGTAGACGTTGTCTATGTGGCAACTTTTTAATAAACCTGCCCCTTTTGCAAGGCTTTCTTTTCGAAAAACATCCGTATTTCTTTACGGTAAACATTTTTACACAAAAATCGCCAGAGGAGGAAACCAATGGTGTAAAACCTGGTGACCGGGAAGGCCAACAAATTAAAGCACTCTTCCTCCCAATCCATCTCTCCTGAAACGTTTCATTTAACCATCTTCATATAAGAACAACATTATAGACAGAGGCACCATCTAGTTGATTGAGAACATTTCTGCGTTCTTCAATATTCAGCTCTTCAATAAAATCCCAGAAGTTCGTGTTCATAATGCTTGATCAACTCTATGATTACCCAGTGTGCTATAATCGGCCAGAGGAAATGATGTCTACTCAATAATTCCTCAGGACATAACTTTAGATTTTCGCAAATATCTCATAAACCTCTACGTTGAGGTATATGGAATGTTATGACTTGAGTATCGATTGCAATTTTAACCTCTTACGATTAGAATTTTGGAAAAAAATATATTTTTACGTCCTTATAATGCTACCCTCTTGTAAAATTTAATTTTTCTGTTACTGATTCTCTTCGAGATATAACCTGGTTTATATATAATAGATTTCACCGCCTGGGGGTGCAAAATCCAGACATGAAAACAATTTTTAATCTTTAAAAAATGTATCTTGCCGTTTTGAAAAAAAGAGATTTAGAGAAAAATAATATAAAAATTATTAGGCATATTTAGAAATATTTTAATAATTTTCAAATTTGAAACTGTTCATTTTTATCATCATGTAGTATTTTGTTTTCTTCCATAGTTTCAATTTGAACCTGAAGATAGTTGTGAGAGAATACATTATCACAACACACATTATGGTTGGCAAAATGGACGTCATTTTACCCTGGGTTGGCGCTGAATTTAGCGAAGGGAGTTTCATGTCATATTTTCGTCAGATTCACCAGTATTAGAAAAATCTAAGGTAATTTAGAAGTCGAGATTTGGCCATTTATATTTATTCATCACCTACAATCAGCTATATGGAATAATAAAATTGGATTTTTTTAAATTGTATCCGCACTACTATGGAATATTTTCAATTAACTCACGTAAGGAAATGAGAAATATTAGCATGGTGCCATTTTATAACAATTGTATTTTGCAATGTTTTTGCATCGAACCAAAAAAACGTATAAAAAATATGATCTTCCTGAAATTCGGGCATAAGCTAGATATATACAGGGTGGCCCATTAGTGTGAGGAAGTACAGTATCTCGCCTATAATGAGGAGTATGATAAAATGTTTCAGATAAAAGTTAAATGGTTTACTTTGTTGCTTATTTTGAAAATATTGTGGAATATACAGAGTGTTCCTTCGAAGCGGAGCAATACAAATCATAATTTTTTTAAATGGACCCCCCTGTAAATTTTTTCGCCGTTGAACTGAGCAAAATGTTTTACATAAGGAGGTTTTTCCTTTTTTCGAATATTTTGCGGCGTTGTCAAGTTATTGCTGGAAGTAAGTAAATCTTCGGAAAAATAGACCACCACAAATGCCATCATAAAAAATTTATGGATACAATTTAAGCAGAATTATTTGAGACATGCAACACCAAGAGTGGGATAAAATGTCGGTATGGACTGAAAATTACATTTCTCAAACAGGACATTTTATACAGAGGCATTAACTTGACAAACTTCGAATATCAAAAACTTGATTTTTTTAAATGAAACACCCAGTATGTTATGTCACCATTTTGAAGAAATACTTTATTCCTACAGTTTTTGTTAATATGACTTAGCCCCTAAAATTGACAGATTTTGTGAAATTTGCAATTCAATTTTCAATTTGTCAAAAATTCTCTTTCTATTTACGTAAGACCAGCTAGGATTTTGACACTTAGTAACTGTTACTGGAATTTAACATAATTGCAATGTCAAACTTAAAACTGAAAATCGGTTGGGAAAAGTCTGGAAAACATGTTTTCGTTAAAGTATTCAGGACCAGGTAGCCGTGTTGTTAGAAGCATCGCTTTTCAATCATTCTATCTGCCAGTCGTGTGGGTTCAAAGCCTAGCGACTGCAGAATCTTTTTTCTGAGAGAAAGGGCTAGGAATCGCACGAAAACGTAAGACCTCGTTAATCCTTGGCTCGCACAAGTTCCGACTCCGTTCATAAGGGGAGGACAGCTGGTAAACGGCAAAAACTTTTTATTTATTTTTTTATTTATGAGAGTAAATAATTGAAACGATAACAAAACAAAATATTAGAAATTTATAACAACTGCTCAAAGTGACCACCGGCTACATCCGAACAATAATGTATTCGGTTTTGAAATTCTTCATTAACTCGCCTCAGCATGCTGACTGGAATATTTTGGAATACATCCCTAATTCTATATTTCATATCCTCCTCTGTAGATGGGGGTGTTCTATAAACTTGATCTTTAACGTAGCCCTACATAAAAAAATCCACTTTTGACAAATCTGGTGAGCGAGGTGGCCACTTGAAAGGACCTCCTCTACCTATCCATCTTCTGGGAAATGCAGTGTCTAAATAATTATTAACAGGAACAGTGTGGTGAACAGGTGCTCCGTCGTGTAAATACCACATTCTTCGTTTGATTCGAATGGGTAAATGATTACTTAATTGTGGTAACTGGTTTTCACAAAATCGAGGTAAATCAAGCCATTAACTCTTCCCTCAAAGAAATATGGCCCAACGATGAAATTTCCAATTATGCCACCCCATACATTTAGGGACCACTTTGTCTGACTGGTGGTTCGAAAGAAATGGGGGTTATCTGTTGAATAATAATGGGATTATGTCTATGTACAAACCTATTTTTATGAAATGTTGCTTCATCGGAAAATAAAACAATTGGAAAAAATCTCTGTCTTGTAGCAACTGTTGCTGAGCTCATTCACAAAATGTTATTCTTTTCTTAAAATCATCATCTAATAACTCTTGATGTAACTGAGAACGGTACGGATGAAACTTATTCTTTTTAAAAATTCTTTGTATGACAGTCCGGCTTATGTCAGTTTGTTTGGATATTTCTCTATGCGAGATATGAGGATCTTCTGTACCTTTCAAGAGGACAGTCATTTTAGTTTCTTCAGTTAATGCAGTTTTGGTTCTTTCTATTTTTTCATATGCGACATTTCCTATTCGAGTAAATCGAAGAAGCAACTTTTCAAACGCTTTTTTCTGGGTTGTCGCCTGTTTGGATATTGTTCATTATAAATTCTGGTCGCTAATAAACAGTTTTTATCACTTGCCCCCAGTACAAAAATTATATCGGTCAATTCTTCGGTGGAGAAATTTATTTCAAATGCAAATGCAAAAGCGATAGATACAAAATTGTATGACAGTCATTTTTGTTTTATGCCAAAACTTATCGATCATTGAATGTCAAATTCATAGCCCACTTTCATAACAGTTTCATTGCGCATGGCGCACACGAGAACCACCACTTGCCTTACTGAGAAGTGCATGACGCATTTATTTGCGCACCATGAACCAGTTCACAAGCAACCGGTTAGTATTATTTTAGCACTGTAGATATTGTCTGTGGTAAGGTGAGCGTTTTGTTCGGAGCATAACCTATGGAAAACTGTTAGTTCTTGAATTTTGTAGATATTAAAGTGATAAACACGCAGTTTTAGTCGAAATAAAATGAAATTGCAAATTTCACAAAATCTGTCAATTTTAGGGGCTAAGTCATATACACAAAAATTGTAGGAATAAAGTAGTTCTTCAAAATGGTGACATAACATACTGGGTGTTTCATTTAAAAAAATCATGTTTTTGATATTCGAAGTTTGTCAAGTTAATGCCTCTGTATAAAATGTCCTGTTTGAGAAATGTAATTTTCAGTCCATACCGACATTTCATCTCACTCTTGGTGTTGCATGTCTCAAATAACTCTGCTTAAATTTTATCCATAAATTTTTTATGGTGGCATTTGTGGTGGTCTCTTTTTTCAAAGATTTTCTTACTTTCAGCAATTACTTGACAACGCCGCAAAATTTCCGAAAAAAGGAGATACCTCCTTATGAAAAACATTTTGCTCAGTTCATCGGCGGAAAAATTTACAGGGGGGTCCATTTAAAAAAATGATGATTTGTATTGCCTCGCTTCGAAGGAACACTCTGTATATTCCACAATATTTTTAAAATAAGCAACAAAGTAAACCATATAACTTTTATCTGAAACATTTTATCATACGCCTCATTATAGGCGAGATACTGTACTTCCTCACACTAATGGGCCAACCGGTATATTAAAGATGTATTAGCTGAACCATCATTTTCAGAAATTAATAGCGAGTATATATATATTTTGGTTTTGTGATGCTTTTCTACAAAGTTATTCATCATTTTATGGAATAAATTGAATTACTTTGTTCATTTGAAAACATCTACTTCAGATACGGCGATTTGTATGGATACAAATGTGGAAACTATGTTTTTAGACTATTTTATGGAAAAAGTGTTTGGAGTACAAGAAATTTCATCTCATTTTTCAAATATTTAATATTCCATTGTTAAACTCGAATAAAAATCAACATTCTTATAATTATTTCATGAACGCTATGAGTTACTTCAATTTCTCAATTCGACATAAATACGACATGAAATTCAACTCTGCCAAATTGCGAGCCAACCAAATTACGTAAATTTCATTTTGAATGTGTTCCGGGTATCACTAATGTGTGGTGGTAACAGCTGTATGGTAACGATGGAATCATTGGAAATCAATGAAAGATAGGGATGTCGATTCATTCCGAATGAACTGAAACCACAAAATTTGGTCCACCGGTTAGAGAAAGATTGATAATCACTACGTGCTTGTAACCACTTTAAAGCACTCCGGCTGCCAGTACAACAATGAAGGTTTGTAACTCCATTGCGAATCCATTCATTGTGGGAGATACGAATCGGAGGGTCGCCTGAAGGGTCATTCTCATTAATCAACACTAGTCAGATTGGGTTTATATACCGAAACCTGGTGTGATGCAGCCTATTATTACGGTTATGTGTTTGAAACTCTCAGTATTTAGAGGCACATTCTAGAATATATTTAATTTTGTAACTCGTTGGAATGCGTTCGAAGGAAAGCTCCACTCGGGCATTCTTGAGACAATTTGAATGATAAATATCCGTTTCAGACGGCTTAACACATACAATCTCTTCAAGCCAGACTATACCGGGGTCCACGGAAGTGTCTCGCCCCCATAACTTTTTGTTTTCGGGGATAATAGAATGAAATTTAGAGGATCTGTGTCTGTGTTCAGCGGGTACCAAACAAATCGAGATGTTTGTTAAAGTGTTAGAAAATCATAGAAAGTCGATTCGCATAAGACAAGAGACACAATTTTTGGATTACATACATACATTCAAGATCTTCAAGAACACACAGCAAGCAGTGAGTACATTTAGGATTCTGGGAAATTCTGAAATACTTACTAACCTAATTTGCTCTTTCGGTCGATTGAATATAGTTCAGAAATGCTTTCCTTCAAATACATCATTCAAATATTCGTAACGCGGGGTTACTTGCATAATTGGGCTACCACGCTAGGCGAGGAGTTCTATCCTCGAATCAGAGCGTAGAACGAAAGTTCGAAGTTTTCCGTTCGTCCTTAAGACGAAAGTTCACTTTTGTACGTAGAACTATAGAAACATGACTCATTTTATGGAATTCCGATAAGTCTGAGTTCTATTTTGTTATTATTGTCCACACCCTATGTAAATAACTTTATTTAACATTTTCCTTTTACGAATATATTTGTTTTAACTTTGAGTGGTGTCATTATTTGCCGATCAGAACGGCGTAACAAATTTGCTAACCTAAAGGGAGAATCTCAGACCCTTCTCTAACCTAGCCTTAAGGAAGAAAATCACAAATCAGTCTAGGCAATGCTTCTAGCCGAATCTACTACCTATCGGATGAATAGGTGGAAAAACCCAGTACCGACTGTAATTTTGAGGAAATTAACCTCAAACAATGAAATCCTGGCCACATCCAGTGGTCAGGTTGGTGACAGCGTGCGTTCACTCGCAAGAGTGGAGGCTGCCAAATATAATTTTCTTTGTCCACTTGCGGGTAGAGTTGAATATCTCTTTTTCTAACAACTTGGAGGAAAAACAATAGTAATTTCCTCTTTGTACAAATGGTGACATCGGCGAAATAGTTTTTTTTTAAATTTATTTTTATCTTGAAAAAATTAAAATAGAGACAGTCAATAATCTATTGGCCTGTTCTACAATGGTGACAACGGTGTGGAATTTTGTTGAATAGTCTCACAGAAAAACAATACGAAAAAGAGACGAGACATTAGTTTTTTTTTCATTATCACTGAAAAATTAATAACAGGCCATTGACTTGTTCTAAACTATTTAGTGTAGTAAACAAGTGTTGTATTGTCAGTGTATTATTGTGTTGTGTCGCAAAGTGAAATAAATAGATATGAAAATTAATCAAGCATATTTTGATAAAAAGGAACCCCAGATTCGTAACAATTATCATTTGATCGTAATTGTTGAAAAAGTCAAATTGTTGGCTCAATCCCATCCTTTCCTTGTGTCCGCCTCGTTGAGGATCCAAACAAAATTTGTGTGGTCCCGTTAGAGTTGCTCAATCAATAAGCGAATGCACTCGCGATTTCCCATTGCTGATTATTAATAATACCTTGCAACACCCACCTCAATTTCGGCAATTTGTGTAAGCAATTAATCACCTGCATGAATGTCACATTTCCCGTTTAATCGAAACTCGATGGCATACCTGAACCGTTCATGATAAGTGACTTCCGATATGCAGCTGAATGACATTATTAATCATCCGATACAGCCACACATACGACTTGTGGCATAATCCAGGACTGAATTTCATTCCATTAAACAGATTGGCTTCATTGGATGATAGACCGAGCAAGAAGGAAATAATTGGGTAAACACAATGCGATAGTCTAGTCGAGAAGTGAGTTTCCTGCGAGAAATATGAGCAATAGCTCATTCGATTCGGGATGCAATTCTGAGGAAGATGTTTTTTTGTTTTTTTATGCTGACAAAAATTGCAATTGTTATTAACAAAAAACAAATACAAAAAGGGGTTGAGTTTTTTGGGAATATCTCAAAAACTATAAGCGATAGCGGAAATAAAAATATTCTTAAAGAGGAGACAATTTCCAATAAAAAAGTTCTGACTCCCGGAACTTTATCTCCATTATTTATAATAATTTTTTTAAATATCGATTTGAAAATTTGAATGAAGAGGTGTGTTTCTAACACTTAAGAGAACAAGATCCCATTGGAAAAAAAAAATTAAGTGTATTTTTCAACAAGCTAGGCATTTGTTAATTAGTCCTAATTATTCGGACTTTTCATAAAAAACGGCATAAATATTTAAATAATAGCTCTAAAAGTTGTTCGAGTCGTGGAGCCCTTCATATATATATATATATATATATATAAGTATATATATATATATATATATATAAGTATATATATATATAAGTATATATATATATATACTTAATAAATTCACGTTATAAAAGTTTTTAAAAGTTGTTTATTTTGTTTTTTATAAAAAATAAGTTAACAAAAAATAAAAAAAAGGTGGTTAATTTTTTTTTATCCATTTTTTTTATAAATGAAGGCATTCAATAACATTCGAAAAAAATATCTTTCATTATTTGTTCATAAATTGTTTATAAACAATATAGAGAATATGATGTTTAAAAAAAAAAATTTTTTATTGTTTATAATAGTTTTTTTCATATTTCCATTTTTTAAATAATCATTTAAGAATTTTTTTTTCTTTGAAAATCATAATTTAACAAACAATAAAAAATAAATTATAAAAAAATTATTTGTTCATTGTTAACAATTTGTTATAAACAAATTCCAAATCTCATTATATGTTCTCCTAAATCTTCTAAAAATTACAGAAACAATCATGTGCAACAAAGTGTCGATTTTTTTTAAAATTTTTGTAGATTTTTCTAAAATTACGATGTT
The DNA here is from genome assembly GCA_018342105.1 of Gonioctena quinquepunctata. Classification (NCBI taxonomy): domain Eukaryota; kingdom Metazoa; phylum Arthropoda; class Insecta; order Coleoptera; family Chrysomelidae; genus Gonioctena; species Gonioctena quinquepunctata. Next base: position 38,186 of record JAFIRS010001673.1, on the reverse strand, counting down.
TAAGAAGCTGCAAAAATTGTCTAGGGGAGACTTGTTTCAATTCAGCTGACATTATGGGGGGAAATAACGAAGAAGATGATGATAATCTAGAAGATTTGGAACATTCTGATGAGGTGACGGTTGATAGTGAATATATAGTCAAGCCTGGATATCTTCAAATGATCCGGGGTATTTTCGGTAATAGTAGTAATGATGTTGGAGATGCTGAGACTGTTCGTGACGCTGACGAACAATCGGAGGAAATAACGATAGATCAAAAACCATCGACATCGGACTGCCAGCCTTCAAGAAAACGCAGAAAGAGGAAATAAACTTCTGATGAAAATCTAAATTGTAAGAACTTTCATTAATTTCATTCTGTAATCAATAAAAATCTTTATAAAAATATTATTATTCATTATCAACTAATATTACCCCAACCTAGTTGTACATTATTTTTCTCTGAATTTATATCATTAACGTCGCGGAAAAAATCAGTTGTTACATGTTCGTTTTGTTTAATAACATTTTAGAAAAATCTATGAAAAATGTAAAAAACGGGACTGTTGCCTATGTTTTTTTTTGTAATTTTTGGTAGTTTCAGAAAAAAAATATAATGAGATTTGGAATTTGTTTATAACAAATTGTTAACTCAATAAACAATTACATTTTGGATATTTTATTTTTTGTTTTTTATTAAGAAATGCCAAAAGAGACGATAATCCGCCTAAAATCATGTTGTACTGGAGTAGTTTCGCACGAAATAGACTTAGGTATATAAAAATATCAGGACGCAAGTAATATGTTCTATGAGCGACAAAAAGTAGAGAGCTTTATTTACGTTTAAGACCACGTCACTTTAACAAATTTTTCAATTACGATGTGTATAATCATAGTGATCCTAATCTTTTACTAAGAGTTTGTTAACCTAGGTTTCTACAAAACAATTGTCATTAGCAAAGGCATCGTCAGTTTTGTATTAATTTTGTCAGTTACCGTTGAGATTTGTATCGGTGATCTTCTACTAATTGTAGTGTAACTGTGATTTTTGTGATGAAAATGTCTACATTAGGTGGTGGAAAGACTGTGCACAGCCAAGTACGCCGAATAGTGTACAAGAATTTCAATTATCTACAACTATTTCCAAATGAATTGAAACAAGAAATAAAACAACGTGTTCACGATTGTTCTGGAGAATCTGTAGGAACGTATTGTGAAAAAAGCAAAAGGTACGTATGTAGAAAAAATGGAAATGCGGTATTTAGTCGTCAAAACAGAGATAAAATTAAATAGGTGTAATCTAAAGGTAACAAGATATATTAGTATGAAATATTGTCTAGAATTTTCATAACACTGAAGGCTGCCGAGCAGTGGCGTATCTAGGAGCTTAGCTTGGGGGAGTTATAACAAGTTATATATATATATAGTTAAACCATCTACAATTGCAGTCTTGAAGCGTTCTCCTTTGAGCAGCATAGGCGGAGATAACTAATTTCATTTAGATATTTAAATATTTTAGAAATACGTTAAAGTGATAAAAATATGGCATAAGCGAGGAAGTATGTATTAATAGGCAATCGCATCATCATAATTTCATTTTCCTATGGTCGAAAAAAGCCATATTTTCCAACAAAACACAAAAGAACTATAGATTATTTCAAAACCTATTTCGATCCCAAACCAGAGACGCTACTTGCTTTTATATATTCAGACCTCTTCAAACACAAATAAAACTCGTGATTTATTAGCTTTCTTGGCCTCTCAACGTATCGACACACCTACAAGCATTATCATTGGATTGCTGCCCGGTTTGATTGGCTCAGGCAAATCTTCTGAATCTCAAGCAAAGCTGTCACTCAAACCCACGTTGAATTTCGGCTCTTTTGATCTTCCGTTCGGCCAAGGAAAATGTTTACGAGTAGTACACATTTTATTTTTCGTTCCGTTACTTTGCATATACGCTCGTGTAAGCGAAGTGAGTTTTTGATTTGCTCCTTATAAAAACAGCTTCTGCAATTGAAAATGGTTAAACTATACCTCTATTTATAGGTACATTTTTTTTTTCTAGAAAATCCTAGGAAAATGACAAACAATGTTTTTAACAGTTTGTCGTATTAGTTGTTTTTGTTATTTTTTGTACCATTCAAAAAATATAATGCCAATCAAAGTTTTTTTGATTGTTAAGTAAATAAATAATTACATTATTCATGAGAAAATATTAGGTGAAGAAAAACCAACTATTAATTAAAAAATAAATCTTTATATATTTAAATAATAAAAAAAATAAAAAAACTATTATAAACAACAAAAAATTATAATTTTTAATTTTTTTCGATTATAATAAACCAATGCAAAAAATAAATTTTTAAAAAATATTCAATTTATCCATTTGTTTATAAACAGATAGCGTATTAAAAAAAATATATAATGCCTTTGTCAGACATAAAACTGATAATAATGTGGAATATCGATGAAAAAATCATATTTACTCGATTTCTCATATTTTGTTAATTTTAGAGGTTTATATTCAACAAAAAAAAAAACAACTTTTAAACAATTTTATAGCGTGATATTATTGAGTACACACGTAAAATGTGCTCCAGGAAGCAAATAAATTATGGAGTCATTCTGAGAACAATTCGGTTTTTAATAAAATCAGCGATTCCAAAAAAACTACTTAATTAACAATAGCCTCACATTACCAAAGTTCGATGAAATAACATTCTTTCAAGTATTCAGATAAAATAATAATTTTTTTGAATTTTTAAAATCATATTCAATAGTATAAATTTCTGTTTATTACATTGCTTTTTCGAGAGGTGCTGTACTCCTGCATTAACGCCGACGCGGTGCCGTATTTTCAACGTTGAATTAACATTATAAATAAGAGTTCCGGGAGTAGGGACTTTCTCATGGGAAATCTCCTCCTCTTCAAGAACCTGTTTTTTATTTTCTCATTCATCAATAGTTTTTGCGCTATTGCCGTTTTAACTTCTTTGTTTAAAAAAATTGCGAATTTTCGTCAGCGGAAAAAATCGAAAAATAAATTTTTCTCAGAATGACATCCCGAATCGAATGAGCCTTCGCTCATATTTTTTGAATTTCTAAGGGTAATTACACACAAAATTCCCGTTGGGAACTTTCCAATGATGAAATACCGAATGATTTTTCTGTTGAACAGAATACACTGCGGGATCTGAGTCAGAGGGAAAATTCCGATAATTTTTGTTTTAATAGGCCATTGAGAGCCTCCAGTAATATTTTGAATTTCGGTGATAGACCCGCCAGGGTAACTCAAACCCCAGTAAATAATGGCTGACCTCAACGAGTTGTGGAAGCCTTCCAAAATTTAGAACGCAATACATTAAGTTCAGGGGCCTTCAACCCACTCAATTTTGTTAAACAATTTTCAAGAAATTCAGGAATGAATGAAATGAGAATGTATGAGTCAAACCGCCCCCGCACTCCAGACAATGATTCTCGTATATCAGAGCCCAATTGCTCGCGAGCTAGCAACGAGCCCCCGATCGAAGGGGTCCCACCTGCATGCGAGGCCGTTCATCAAACGGCCCGCCCGAATAGTGAAATCCCTGCTATTCGGCAGGTGGTATCGCAGGAGGAACGGGAAGAATGGGATTTATTCTTAAGGTTCGAGAGATTCCGTGAAATGAAACGGAAGACACTGGTAATAAATGCCGGTGAGGAAATCTCACCGCCCCCTTTCCCTGTAGGTAATCGACCTGTTTCGAGACAGTTTATTTCATCACTTTGTATATCATTCCATCCTCTCATAGAATATAATGATTGTGACGGATGTAGAAGAACAAAAATAATGACAATAGCGATCCGTCATTGTCTGTAGGAGAACAAAAATAATGACAATAGCGATCTGTCATTGTCAACTACATATGTGTGCCAATGTTCACAAGTGAAAAAACAATTATCCCCAATTTTTCTACCCGCAAGGGTGGATAATTCCATTCGAAATTCAAATATGATCAATTATGAGGTATACCTTATCTAATAAAAATAGAATCATCCAAATCGAAGAACCCAGTACAAAGTTATGCCTTATAGAATCGGTTAACGGACCAGAATTCAGAGGGTGAGTGATCAATATCCTTCATTTTGCTACCTTTAGGGAAGGATTTCATCTTTCAAATTCAAATGGGACCAACTTCGAAGTACACCCTATCCACTGAAAAAAGAATTATCGGAATCGGACGTCTCAGATGAAAGTTATGCGTGAAAATACATAAAAAAAAATATACGCGTCGACTAGAGAACCTCCGCCTTTTTGGTTTCGTCGGTTGAAAATAAGCATTAATGATCAACTATTCAAGAAAGTTGAAAAGTTTTAGAGATGAAAGCAGACCGATCTTGTTTTTGAATGAAACTTTCGTTCATGATGGACAAACAACCTCCAAGTCTTAGAGTGATGTAACATCGTCCGGATTATTCACACCTATTTCAAAAGGGAAGCGGTTGATCATTCACTCGGAAAATTACGGAAAATGGTTGCGAGAAAAATTAATACCTAATTTTCTTCCAGATCAGAAGTGATTGATAATGCGTCCTATCATATTGTACGAGAAAATAAAGACTCTACATCCAATTTCTTGGGGGCTGAAATGCTGACTATGTACAAACCTCAACTTTTCGAATAAATCAAGGTCCACAAAACGCAACATCTAACCTAAAAATTCGATCAGTTGTCGTACGGTTTAACGGCTGCCTCCATATCACCGGGAATTAAATCCACTGGGGAATAGTAAAGCGACATTTAATTTCGATGATCTCAAAACTTCAACAGAAAATTATTTTGCAAAAGTGCTGTGATCATGTTATTGAAACTGGAAATGAATATTTGGGAAAGGAACCTGATGTTACGGTTGTACCGCTCATTATGAACGTAGATGAAGATAGCAGCAATGATGATAGTTTTAGCGACGACGGGTGATCAATTACCTATTCAAGTGAATTACTACAATTATTTTATACCTAACTAATTAAGCGAAACATTCTCAATTGAATATTGAATAGAAATATTTTTCTGTGAATTGAAAAATCCACAAAAATTAAGTGAATGCGATGCCTCTCTTGCGTCAATGTTACAAATGATTTCTGCTGAGTACTCTCTTTTGGAAAACATTCTTCTTTGCCTCATTCATCTATATGAGTTCCTAATTAAGACTGGAATAGAAAATCATATAGCTATCTGAATGAAAATGCAAATTTTCAATTTCAATTTTTTTCTTTTGAGCTAGGGTCCTTTCGGAATATCTATCAGATGTAGTTCATTGTCCAGCGTGGCTTCAGTCATGGAAGTAGTTATTTTCTGTTAGACATTCACAAAAAATAACTTCATTTTTATCTTGGATTCTTCAATTCACAGAATAATCTTTCTATTCAATATTCAATTGAGAATGTTTCCCTTTTCATCGTGATTACCCCCACAAGAGGTTATCTTGAACGATGGAAGATAGTGACTAAAGTTTATCTTTCGGTCCCAGATGATTCCACATCTGATTTTATACATCCTGTTCATATTTTAAAACAAATCAATCTAACTAATTAAGTTATAGTAATAAATATTTTTAAAATAAAAAAATTATTTCATACCGTAGTATATGGTATATGGTTCTTGGATATCTCTTGGATTTTACATAGTAAATACGTGCGTACGCCACTGAAGGGATAACTTACTGGTGGATATGAGCGCCTTGAATGAATATGAACGAATAAGCTCTACGTCGAGATAGGAAACAATCGTTGAAGCAATTCTACATGGAAATGATAAATTGATAGTAATCCAAAATATTGAATTCCGCAGCAACTACAACGGAATTTTAAGTTTTATTCTGGGAGCCGGTACCTTGGAAACGCTGCAAAAAATAACCACTGACTACCTGCCTGTACACTTTTAGATAGTTATGGAAATTATTAATTTTTCTTCAAATGAAGGAAAATCTCTTGGGCAAGAACTTTTCCTCATCAATATTCAGATAACGCTTCATATTAAACTCATGCGCGTCATTGCGCGAATCCACGCTCTACGGGTTATTACTACTAAAAACTTTTATATTCGTTCCGACGGTTCTAAGTTTTTATTATGTTCTTGTAAGAGTACTTATTCGACTTGATGGCACTAATATGCAAAAATCGATTCGTATCGGAAAAGTACAGATAGAATTGGCTTTTCTAAGAAAGAAAATGCACACCTTGAAAATGGAACGCTGCAATATTGTTGGAAAGGAGTGTTAACTCGAATTCACGAAAGCCATACATCAGAAGTTTTCCAACTTGCAGATGAATTAGAAACTTGAAATGTTATTCATTAAAAACTTATTTTGCCAGGGATATCCTTGGATTTCTTAGGTATGCAATAGAAATCAATAAACCGTGATATATGGTCAAATTTTAAATCAGTTCTGTTGATTTTTGAATAAAATTTATAATTTATTTTCAATGGAGAATATCACCAACTTTTGATTTTTGCCTTACAATGCACTCTATTAAAAATGAAAAAATATCGTAAAAATATTTTTTCGATACGTCTTATACTTTCCGAGATATTTAATTGTATAGCTAGGCGTGCGGCGACGCGGAGTCATTGGCCGCTGTGACGTCACTTTACAACGGTCGGTTAGGGCGTGCTCTGCTTCCGAGCTGTGTGTATGAAGCTTGCGTCGAAAATTGATAAACATGTCGAATGGAGAAACTAGAAAATCGTGTATTGTGCCAAAGTGTTTAAATAAAACTACTAACGCACCCGAAAAGTTGTTTTTTATTGTTGCTTTCGAACCTAAAAGTCGAAAGAAATGGATGCAAATCATGATGTTCTGGGGTGATTCTGCATTTCACTGTACAAATATCTCTTTTAACTTTTACATATCCAATAGCGTCGTCGTCGAAGCTGTTTCTAGCCGATCTAAAATAAACGTAAGTTGATCTAATATATAAAAAATGAAATAAATAAAAATGCACTTATCCACGATCACATTAAAGAGGAAATTAATATGAGAGGTTTTTCATCTTAGCTTAATAATATTTAATAGGTGTAGTCGCGTGCATCCTAATAATAACCTACTTTTGAAAAAAATATTTCATGGGTTCAAATTTTTAAAAGTTTAAAAGTTCAGGTTATGTTTACTATGTTAATTTTTTGTCACATTACATATTAAAAAAATACAAAATGTAAGTCATGATCCAAACTTTGTAAGTACAATAACACAGTATTGTTTTTAATAAGTCCCACCCTGTTACAAATACCTACGCATTCTTCCTTCTCAGGAACTTAATGTCAAGTAAGATAGTAACAATATGACGTATGACGTACATTTATAAAACACTAGTAATGAGAAATATGTACTTATAGGGATCAAAAAATTTATGATAAAAAGTAAAACGTTATTAAGTAATACTTACTTTCGCATTTTTACTCCTCGCATATCGGCGGCCAAGAAATCGGAGTTATTTCAAAAATAGTGGGCAACCATTAACCGGTTATTTCAGGCAAGTTATCAGATTGTCCTTCTTCAAAACCGTCATCCATATCTAATATTATACTTATAACACATAAAAACTTATGTTAAAAACGTTATTGTGGTCGAACAACCGCTAGCAAAGCAATGATTGAGTGTACGGTGAGAACGTTGCGTTGTAAAATGACGTCACGCGAGCATGGCGCGCTCGCCCGAAATATTTGAATAGAACGGACACTAAAATTGTCGTAACTTCAACACTACTCGCTTGATTGAAATGAAACAAAAACAGGTGTATTTCTAAACAATTAGGCTACACGGTCATAAAGTTTTAAGTCATTCAACAGACCCAGTGACATTCTTCATTATCGCGGCCGATAGGTGAACAAAATGAATATGGAAGTGAACACAAAACACTTCACTATATGTGTTTCGCTTTAAATAGCTTTTTTCTGAAATCGCTCAAGAATGCCTTCTTTCTCGGAGCAACTTCAGACCCCAAAATAGGCTCATCTAGTATTTTAGTCCGTAGCTAAGCAACGAACATTTTTACTAGCATAGGCCGTCAAAATCAGTCCCTACCGGTTTTTTATATACATTTCAGACAGTAAATAAATACACGCAAACAACCAACTCACATAAGGAAAATTTATTGTATATATCATTACACATATGGAACGTTTATTATAACTATTTTTGTATATTTATAGTTATGTTGCAGTTTGTATAATCATTAAACATCATCTTCATATTACGGACTCGGCTGGCGCCTCGTCCGTAAACATTACGATTCGTCCGCGAAAGCCTCATTTTGCGTACTTGTTACATAAACTGGGTGGTTGGTTGAAAACTGACGAGCCAGATACAGGGTTGGCACTTAGCTTCCCTTGACACTGCGACCAGCTGGGGTCTATTGTATCACTCTGTCGTCAGTGGTTCCTCATCCAAACAGGTTTGTGCCTCTAATTAGGTTTAGTAGCCTGTTAATAAGCTTCTTCGGATTCATACCTGTGTCCGGGCTGATCTCTCCAAAGGTTCTGTGTCGCCTTCTACTTAGGGCGTCACAGTCGAAGATAATATGAGAGGCTGTTTCCTCCTCTTCATCACATAGCCTACACTCCACGGTTTCCCTGCGTACTCCCATGGTGTTTGGGTGTTTTCTTAGGCCGCAGTGTCCAGTCAACAGACCTACTATTATACGTGCCTTCGTTCTGTTCAGGTTCAGAAGGTCAGCCGTCAGGATCCGGTTTGGGTGCCCTACCATGACTTTGCTGTGTATTTGCCCGACAGTTTGATGCCAATATTGTTGGTGTCTTCTTTTTATCCACTCGTCGATCAGGGTCCTGCATCGGTTTTTGCTAATCCCATGCTCAGGTTCTGGCCCTGTGAATAGCGTTTCAGATGCTTGTCTTGCTAGCTGATCCGCTTTTACGTTGCCTTCAATGCCTCTATGACCTGGCACCCACATCAAGGTGACCTTGTTGTGTTTTGCCAGCTCGATGAGGTTCTGGAGGCAGTCCCAGACTAGTTTAGACTTTATCTGTATAGAGTTGAGTGCTTTAATAGCACTTTGACTGTCAGATAGAATGTAGATGTGTTTTTTCCTATAACCACTTTCTAGATTCTTTTGAATGCATACCATAATAGCATGTGTTTCAGCTTGGAATATCGTGGAGCATTTGCCAAGTGGTATTATGTAGTCCCTTCTTGGCCTTACCCCATGTAATCCTGCTCCCGTTCGTTCAACTGTCATTGAACCGTCTGTATACCAGACTATGTCCGCAGTTGATTGTGATTCTATACTCGGGGCCCATCCAGATCCGTCAATTCATGTTTCGAATGGTTTTTCGAATGAGTATAGGGGTTGCATGTAGTCTGAAATCATTTCGAGTTCGTCGATATTTATTACATGAGTGATTCTGGTATGTCCAGTTGTTCGGATTCTCCAGTTTTTTGTTTGTTTCAGTCTGTATGCACTCATTCTGGCCTCTCCAATGACATGTAAGTCAAGGGGTTCGAGGTTTAGGATGATTTCCATTGCAGCTGTTGGAGTGCTATTCATTGCACCCGTGATGCAGAGACAGGCAAGCCTCTGGATTTTCCCAAGGTTGGTTTTTGCCTGTCTTTGATTCGTTTTTGGCCACCATAAGAGTGAGCCATAAGTTACTCTTGGTCTTATTACCGCTGTGTAAAGCCAGTTTCCAAAAGCTCTCCTGCTCATCATGAAGGTTATCTTGCTTTTATTGGTTACATATTGAAGATGCGGGTTCCAGGTTAGTTTCTTGTCAAGAATCAGCCCTAGATATTCCACCTGCTCTACTACTTGTAATGTTTCTGGGAGGTATGAGATCTCCCATGTTTCTTCTCCGGGTGAAGGGAATTAGTGTTGTTTTGTTCGGATTGCCCTAAGGCTTTCTCTGTTACACCATTCCTCTACTGTCCTCTACTGTCCTCAGTGCATTTTGCATTAGCTCTGAGGTTGTTCGAGTATTCTTTTCTTTGATGAGGATGACCAAGTCATCTGCATACCCTTGGGAGTAATACCCTTGGTTATTCATAGAAATTATCAGTTCATCTACAACCATGTCCCACAGAAGGGGAGAGAGTATGCCCCCCTGTGGGGTACCTCTGGAAATTTCAACCTGCTCTGTTTCCTCGAACATGTTGGCTTGGACCAGTCTATTGTGCAGCATTGAGTATATCCACCTGCAGGTGGTTTTGTCAATGCCTCTTCGAGTGGCCGCAAAGACATACTTTCAAAGGAGGTGTTGTCGAAGGCTCCTTCGATGTCTAGGAAAGTGCATAGTGCAATTTCTTTGTTTGATAGAGACTCTTCAAGCCTTGAAACAAGCTGATGAAGTGCTGTCTCGCATGATTTTCCTGTTAGATAGGCATGTTGGTTTTGATGTGAAGGCCGTTCTATAAGAGCGGTTTCCCTTATGTCTCTATCTATCAGTTTTTCTAAGCCTTTCAGAAGAAATGAAGATAGGCGTATTGATCTGTATGCCTTTGCCTGGTCGTATGAGTCCCGTCCAGGTTTTGGAATGAAGACCTCGTTTACAGTTTTCCAGGTTCGAGGTAGCCATCCCAATGCTAGGCTCAGCCTGTACAGTCTGCACAGTTCTGGTGCTAGATATTCAACTCCGCTCTGAAGTAGTATGGGAAATACTCCATCTGGGCCATGAGACTTGAAGGCTTGAAGGAGTTTATTGCCCACACTACTTCTGAGTGAGTTACCGTTCGTTTAGCCACTTCCCAGTCCGCCCTTTTTGCCCTCAAATGAAGGTTTGCAGGGATTTCATATCTGGGGTTTTGATTTGTGGTGACAGTGGATCCTGGGAAGTGTGTATGGAGCAAGAGTTCTATAGTTTCCTTTCCAGTGTTGGTGTGATTGCCGTTGGGTTTTTTGAGAGTCCCCAATGGATTGATGGGGTCTTTGGAAAAGATGCGGTGGAGTCTTGCTCTTTCTGAGGTTTGTTCTATGTCCTCACAGAACTTCCTCCATGACTTTTTTTGTTCCCCTCTTTTTTTGTTGTTGTATTCTGTGAGAGTTTTGGAATAATCCTCCCAGTCACCAGTTTTTTTTCGCTCCATGACTCCTCCATGACTTTTTTTGTTCCCCTCTGATTTTTTTGTTGTATTCTGTGAGAGTTTTGGAATAATCCTCCCAGTCACCAGTTTTTTTTCGCTCGATTAAATAGTTTGCGCGTTTCATTTCTAAGATATGTGAATTCGGTGTTCCACCAGCTCACTTTACCTTTAGTGGTGCTGTGCTTTAAAGGGCAGTTGTTATGATATGAAGTTATCATGGCCTCCTGTAACATTAGGGAGGTTTGCTCCATTTCATGAATCGTATTTGAGTTAGGTTTGACATTTTTGAAATTTGCGAGATTTGCCTTGAGCTCCTCCCGGTACCCCGGCCAGTTGGTTTTTCTGGGATCCCGACACATTACTGCAGGTTCATAGGCGAAGCCAATCTCCACATGTATGTGTCGGTGATCTGAGTTTGGAAGTTCCTCAGATACTGCCCATTTGCCGACGTGCCGAAGCCCCAAAGAAGAGCCCAAAGTGATGTCAATGATTTTCTGTCTGTTACGGGTTACGAAGGTTGGCTTATTGCCTCTATTAAGTACTTCCAGGTTACTGGAGACAATAAAATCAAGCAATGACTCACCTCTTGTGTTCGTGTCGGTGCTCCCTCATACTGTGTTATGGGCGTTTGCATCGGCTCCGATGATAAGCTGGAGTTTGTGGTCCTCACAGTGTTTAACCAAAGCCCTCACTTGTTCTGATGGTGGAGGGCTTGTAGAGTCATAAGGCATGTAGACGGAGGCTAGTACTATGTTCCTTCCTATGTTTTCATGAAACCTATATAGGTTTTTATGAAAACTCGATTCATGAATGTTCAGAGAGTTTTAATATTATAAATTCAAATTTTTTTATTTTTTTCTGAGGGCTTCTCAAAAATAATGGTTTTATGACAGTTGGAAAACCAACTGAAAAGTACATGTATCAAAATATACAGTTCTCAGCGATCTGAAGAATCTGGATAACTTGAGGAAGTCATGGATGTTGATAATTCAAAAAAATAATATTCGAAGTTTCGGAAGACTGAATTCAACAAGGAGTTTGCTGTGCAATGAAGGCCCAAAATATTTCCAGTTTGTATGGCAGGAAAATAAAAGCCAATTCGGTTAGGATAAAATCTTGGAGCAACATACACAATTATTTGATTTGTTTGTGGAAAAATTCATCGCTGAACTATTAAAAAGGAAATTTAGTAAAGTAAAACTGGGGAAAGCCTCACCTATATACAGAAAAGAGGATCGCACTCATCAATTATAGACAGGTGATAATTTTAAACGGCATTTCTAGCATTTTTACGTATTATGAGAACATGAACATTAATATTATATCGGAACATGAACTCCTAGTAGTCTGTTCCACTCCCCAATGGTGCTGTCAAACGATTGAATATCCCTCGTTATCTAAGAATATGTCCCACAGTAACTACAGAGGATTAATGTCTGTGGCTAAGGGACGTTTGTCAGTTGTCTACCAAGTGTAAGTCGGTTACAGACGCTGCTTCCTCGGTCAACTCTAATTAATGTTAATTTGATGCGGGGAACTTCAGCAGTTATGCTCATTTCGACATCCGTTCAGAAATTTTACTCATTACTTTCCATATTGTTATACAGGTATTAGAAGAATTCGAAAATGAACAAAATTCAGCATTTGCACTCTCTTGTAAATGTTGATTCTTCAATTTCTTTGTTTATATTTTAATGCCAGAAACCATACCCAAATGAAATCACGGAAAATGTCGTCAGTTAACTCAATTTTCATATAGAAAAAAAAAACACGAATGATAAAGATAAAAAATTATAATAAAACAAATTGTCGAAAAAAGTGGATTACACCTACACTATATGTACAAAGGATGGTTTTTTTCTTTTATTAAGGAATTTGTCTGCAATGCCACAATTTCCATTCACTTATATCTACACTATACAGTGCTTCTCAAGAGTCCCCTCCCCCCTCTTATTTTTGGAACGATTATACATAAACAAGTGAAATTTGGAAACTGAATATTAAAGGTTGTAAACTTCCCTACTAGTGATGATAGATGACGAAATCGTCAAAGATGACGTCACAAGGCCATTGTGACCAATAATTTTGAATGGAACCCTACGGCAAGCGATACCTCTTTCAAAAGGTATCGAAAAAACGTATTCAATGATACTAATTTTGTTTGTGTTTATGGCAGTTTTAATGGCTCATCAGTAAACATTAAAATTTAAATTCCATTCAGTATGATATTAATTACAGATTCAAGAATCAGTATCTACTTGGAGAAATTGCTCGAAGTGACCTCCATTTACTTCCTGACAGTGAAATATCCTATTTTTAAACTCTTCTCGTACTTTTGCAAATGTGTCTGCGGAAACAGCCTCACATTCTGCAACAATACGTTGTTTTAAAACGTTAATATTGTCAGGTTCAGTGGCGTAAACCTTCGATTCAAGGTACCCCCCCAGAAAGAATCCAAAGGTGTGAGGTCCGGTGATCGAGCTGGCGATTCCGTTGAACCTCGTCGTCCAATCCATCTACCACGATACTCCTCATCCAAATACCGTCTTACTGCACCGTAATAGTGTGGAGGAGCACCATCCTGTTGGAATGTTATTTCCAAATTGCCGAATTCATCTGGATTATCTTCCAAAATTTCAAGGATTAACGGTTCTATTGCGTTTTGCAACAGCTCCAGATAAACCTCACCAGTTGAATTATTATTTGAAAAAAGAGACCCAACGATGTGGTTTCCCAGGATACCTGCCCAAACTTTCACCCTCTGGGGAAATTGGGTATGTTTCACGAAACAGGTGGGGATTTGCGTCACTCCAATACCTCACATTCTGTGTATTTACATTTCCATTTAGATAAAAAGTACTTTCGTCACTAAAACAAAGTGTTTGTTGGTTAATTTTAGTTTCCATATTTTCACAAAATTCTAGTCTTCGGTCTGGGTCGTCGTCTGAGAGTTAATGAACCATTTTTAATTTGTATGGATGAAATTTTTTTTTTTCAACAACCTGTGTACTGTACTTCGACTGACTCCACAGGTAGATGCAACGTGAGTTGCTGAAGAAGTAGGATTAACTATTACTTCTGCCAGTATATCAATTTTTTTCTCATCAGAAATTTGTGGTCTGCCAGATCGTTTCGCATCATTAATACTACCCATTGTTTCAAACTTACGAAGAAGCTCTTTAAATAAGTCCTCGGAACGGGGCGATTGGGAAACCTCTTATTAAAAATGCGTTCTGCTGCATGAATATTTTAACCAGTTTCACCAAGAATTAGGATCGCTGCTACTTTATCACCTGAAGCACGTACCATTCTGCTTCTTGAAGCACTTAAACGCTCGGCTCACGACAGTTTAACAAATTAATACAATGTACAAAAATATTAAAAGTACCAAAAGCTGCTAAAACAGTTGAACGTGCGATCAACAATACACAAATTATTAAATGTACAAAAACTTGGACAATTACAAAAACGTCGAATTAGGGAGACTAACAAAAACGTCAGCTTATTTGACAACTATCCAGAGGCGGAGCTTGAATTTGGAATTTTTGTATTAACTGATTTAATTCATCACAGCTTTGCGTTTTTCAAAAGCGAGTTGCCAAAACTCCCATAAACACAAACAAAATTGGTATCATTGAATAGGTTTTTTCGATACCTTTTAAAAGAGGTGTCGCTTGCCGTAGGGTTCCATTTGAAATTATTGGTCATCATGGCCTTGTGACGTCATCTTTGACGATTTCGTCATCTATCATCACTAGTAGGGAAGTTTAAAACCTTTAATATCCAGTTTCCAAACTTCACTTGTTTATGTATAATCGTTCCAAAAATAAGAGGGGGGAAGCGGACTTTCGAGAAGCACTGTATGTATCTATCAGGAAATAAAGTTAAATGTACACGAAATTATAATAATCATATATTGAGAGAAATACAATAAATATAGGAATTCATTGAATAAACTCATGAAAGCTGCAAAAAGGGTTATAGACACAAATAAAAACTGCTCTAAAGCACTCTGGGATTGTGTAAATGATTTGTGCATTCGAAACAGAATAGAAACGAGGATAGATAAAATTAAGCTAGAAAATGGAGATATTATACTGAAAAATAAACTTATTGCTGATAAATTCAACAATCACTACAATACAATAGGAAAAAGGAAAAACACTTGCTGAACAATTATCAATTCCTCGTAACTACAGTGAATCGGACAAAATCATAGAGAACATGTATTTCTATAAAACTGTTGGGAATTAAAAAACCATATCCATGAAATAAAAGACAATCTCGCTTATTTGGCTAACGTATGTTCAGTACTGAACCTGGAATCATCAAACCATTATAATATAAGCGTAGATAAATTAAATATAATCAACTACAGACCGGTTCCTCCCATCTTTAACCTTGCAAAACTTATAGAGAAACTATTAAAAATGAGAATATTGAGTTTCCTGGATAAACTTAATATCCTGTCATGTTTTCATCATCTAACATCGTCAACCTCTCTAAAGCATTCGACACCATGGGAAACTCTTAACAAAACTAGAAAACTATGGAATGAGAGAAAAGGTCCATATAATTTTGAAAGACTATCTGTCTGATCGGAAACAAATGGCTGACATAAATGGAACTACCAGTGACCGTTACTTATGGCGTACCCCAAAGAACGATCCTAGGGCCACTTACATTCATAATTCACATGAATAGTCTTCTGAATTTGGAAACAAAGGGAAATATTCTCAGTTTTGCCGACGATACTGCTATCATATATGAATCGGACTCCTGGGCATCATTAAAAGTAAAAACAGAAACTGACTTTGTTGTTGACTGTATAAAGATATGGTTCAGGTATAACAAACTCACCCTAAACGGAAAAGACGAACTACCTATCTTTTACTTCGTAGTCTAATGACTTACCTGATATGGGACCGCTATGTTTCGAAATGAACTCTGAGATTCCTGAAGAACGCTCCATAAAATATCTGGGCATTGAAATCGACCGACACCTAAGATGGGACATACAAATAAGAAATATAATTAGAAAACTGAGAGAGAGGGCTCTTGCACAAATTCAAATACTTGAAGGATTTTCTATACATTAACCATCTCAAATTCTCTGCATTAGTACAGTCACAGCTGTCTTACGGAATCATTGTTACTTGGAAAAGTTGAATGTGATGCATAATATACGGAAAAGTCTCAATATATCCAAGTGACGGTCTAATCAAAGAAGCCAGCACGAATACGATACCAGGAATAAAAAGGCTATACTACCAAGATCGAAAAAAACGATAGGGCAACAGTGCATGAATCAGCTTGAACTTCGTTTCTATTGGGAATTCAAAATAACGGATACTCCCTCTGGTGTCGATTTTTGAAACTATACATAAGTACATTGTTTACTTTTCGAAACATTGATGTTTATATGATTTTAGCCATTGAATAATCAAAACTGGTCGAATATCTTGTGATTGTTGATATTTAATGAAATTGGTGAACGTTTTGTTGACTATTGTACGTCTTCGAGTGAGAAAATTAGTGATCAAGTTCAAATCACTATTGTTGTGTACCTCAATGTGACTCCTGGGCAAAACGATACCGTTGCACTAGAATAAGTTTTCATCATTTTCCGTGAGAAAATGAACGTAACGTTCTGGTGCAGACCAATCTAGGATTGAGGGAGTCTATAGACAGACGACGGGCTCTTGGGATCTCGAAGAAGAATACAGTTCTTTCCAAAAATATTCCTGTATTGTCTGTGGCAAAAAAATGAAAAAGAGAACCTTCAGCGAGTGTTGAGAAGTAAGAGAATAGAGGTAAGAAGAAAAAATAGAGTTATTATATAGAGTGACTATATATGTATATCTAGGTGGCACAATTTTCACACCATCTTGTTTGTTTTAGATAAAATATGAAAAACCTAGTGTGTAACATTTTTCAAAATAATTCATAATAATAATTCCAGATGACTTCACTAAGCTATCTAGAAACTTCGAAAAATAATATATTTTGTCTCCTCCAGAGTGAGTTTTCGCAAATGATATTGTCACTAGAGTCTTGAAATGAATAACATTACACAAAAAACTGGAAACGAATACAAAAGGGGAATATTTTGAGAAAAACCCCAAACACAAGTGTATACCATCTAAGAAAACAGAGAAACAATGTACATATGTCTGGTTTGAATTTACGACACTCTAATTTTGAATTCCCATTAATATGCCATGTATAAAAATAAAGTAAAAAATTGGACCCTACCTTCTAAAAGTAGACCAGGGCTGAAGCCTTTGAAAATGGTAAAAAGTGAAAAAAAATAATAGTAGGATGAAACCCATTGGAAAAGGAAGAGAATATAACAAAAATGAAAGGAAAAATAATTTACGGGAGATCTGAGGTCGGGAAGTGGAAGGGGGTGAGTTTTCAAGAGTAAAAAACGGTTTATCTCGATTTCCGGCAAAACTACGAGTCTATGGAATAAAGGTAGATGGCAAAGTTGTAGGTAATAAAAAGATCAACAACTTTTGTATTCACACTTTTTTTAAATAACCTCAAAATTTCGACACAGTGGACCATAGGTCTTGGAAAATACAGGAATACGGGGACAGTCGTTTGAACTTTTCCAAGATTATTTACACGGAAGAGAACAAATAGTTCGTATTAATAATTACCAAAGTAAACCAAGAAATATCGAATATGGGATACCTCAAGGCACCGTACTCGGCCCTCTCCTGTTTTCCCTCTATATCAATGATCTATTTTCACTAGAAACAAATGAAAAAATAATGAGTATTGCAGATGACACGGTAATTTTATATATTGCCGAAACGTGGAATGATTTGAAGAGGAAAACAGAAGAAGACTTCATCAAAATATTTGATTTCATACCCTTTACCAGTTATAGAAATTATCTCCCAAGTTACCAAACACTAGATTTTACCGAAAATTCACAAATAATTAAAATTCATTCTAAGAACGATATTAAATATTTAGGAATAACTATTAATTCACATTTGTGATGGAATGTTCGTATAATCGAGGTCACAAAAATCATCAGACCATTACTTTATAAATTCAAATTGAAAAAAATATACTTGTATTCACTCACCTCAAAATACTGTATCATGCACTCTGTAGTCACAATTCACCGAAAAATTATTCACAATAAACTATGTACATATCCATCAAATGATTTATTCGAAGAAACACAAGGGCAGATAAACATGCAAAATGTAATTATCTACACCTATAAAAATAAACAAATCTTACAACAGACAGAACACACTAACAATACGCCTAGTAAATCGAAGAATATTGTTAAAACAACTTTTGCCAAAAAGCAAATAGGTCAACGATCATATGCTTACCTTGCCTCCAAAATATTCAATGCACTACCTGAAAAGTACAAATATGTACCACACACACTCCTTTGATTTAGTGAGAAATATAGTGAAACATTACTTACATGTGACAGACATCATACACTCATTGAAAATTGATTTCTGTTATTTAGTTCCTTTGAAACGAATACGTAGTCTGTAATATAAATAGTATTAGTGATTTTTCTACCAAATTTCATATAAATCAATATGAATTATATACTATGTATCATTCGTAATGTACTATAAACGAGTAAAACAGCCTATGCGCAACCATTATGACTCTGAATAGGTTACTTGATGATCATTTGATAGCGAATTAATTCCCTTCCTCAAACACACTAACATTAAATTCTAGAAAGCGATATCCCGATCGCGGTTGCGTACCTAAGTCCTCGGTAGCTCAGTTGGAAGAGCACTTGACCGGTTATCATGAGGTCGTGGGTTCGATCCCCCCCCGAGGATATTTTTTTCTAGAATTTAAAAATTCTTGTCTGCACGCCGCCAAATCTCTTTACAGGTTACTTACCGTTTATTTCATGAATGGAATGAATGTTGAACATGAACATGTAAATAAACGTTATTATTATTATTTACATGTAGTTCTGTCCATTCCCTTGTGCAATAATGCTCTTTTCATTGCCTCGTGCGAGGTATAATCATATGCTTCATGTATGACTGATATCAATTTCTTTGTGCTAGAGTGTTTTCTGTATGTTTTCGGTAATCTCGAACAGTGCGGTTTTTATTGATCTGCCAGTTCTGCACACATGCTGACCTCGGTGTTATGCCACTCCCTCGAAGACCTTGGTACCTCTAGAGTCTTCAGTCGGAAAGATGAGCGATAGACTGGTCTCAACGATTTTGAAGGAGTGGTATCTTTCTTCTCCATCTTTGAATGCATGTTTTTCTGGTCCTTCTCCGATTTTCAGACAATCGTTTTTTTCCAATTTTTGTATTATTGGACAAAGTTGATTGCCTACGTCAACCTTTCAAAACTAGATATGAATTTGGCTCTTTTCCAGTCTCCTTGCCTAGGTTTATTGAAGGCTGCTTCGCTGGAGTTATACTTACATGGTGCGGCTCCAGTAGGAGAAAGGGTCGCTGCTCTTCATTCTCTGAGTAGATGATATCCGAAGTGACATCAGGCCTTGTTCTCTGCCTTTTGCACTGCCGGGCCAGAGTTTCTAAAGCTTTTTCGCTTCGCTTTCCTTATTTATTTATCTAGTCTAATCAACAAGTTCAAAAACGTATTAAATAAAGCTATATCTTCAAAATGAATTCAAAATCGATTCTGTAACCATTGTTTATCAGTTGTTATACGCATTTGTTTATATTTTTTTTTTATATTTTTGTAAATTTCATAGCTTATAACTTGTTAAATAATATAGATACAGCTACGGACTCAAGAACTTTTTTGTTCTATGATGAAATATTTTTCTAGTTACGTATAAATTATAGCAATATAGATTTTTGTTTAAATAATATACTAGTTTAAATTTATACTTACCTAATTTACATTCTGCTATTGATCATTTTCATTCATTTATCACTAGAATTATCAATATTCTGCTAAAGTTCAATTATTTATTACTAAAATAATATTTACTAAAATAATAATTGAATTTATTTTCTAATTTTTGTATTTTTTTCAAGTATATTTTCTAAATTATTAAGCATGAAGTATAATTTCAACTGTCAGAAAATAAATTCAATTATTATTTTAGTAAATATTATTTTCGTTAATAAATAATTAAACTTTAGCAGAATATTAATAATTCTACTGATAAATGAATTGAAAATGATCAATAGCAGAATGTAAAATAGGTAAGTATAAATTTAAACTAGTATATTATTTAAAATCTATATTCTATAATTTATACGTAATTAGAAAGATATTTTATCATAGAACAAAAAAGTTCCTGAGTCCGTAGCTGTATCTATATTATTTAACAAGTTATAAGCTATAAAATTTCAAAAAATATAAAAAAAATATAAATTTTTTATAAACAAATGCTTATAACAACTGATAAACAATGGTTACAGAATCGATTTTGAATTCATTTTAAAGATAAATAAATCTTTCATAAAAATGACTTGAATGTCCTTTACCGTATCTCTATATTATAAAATAAAATTTTTTAAATTTTTAATTTTTTTATTTTGAATTTCGAAAAAAAATATAGCGGTTAATATTATTTGTTTTTATCAAATTGTTAAGTTAATAAACAATGAAATTATTCATAATTTTTTTTTATTTCTCTGTTAATTCATTGAAAAAGATCAATGATGATTTTTAAGAATAAAATAATTTCTCAACTAATTATTTAAACAATTGAAATATAAAAAATACGATTATAAACAATAAAAAAATGTATTTAAGAATTTTTTTTTTCAAATCATAATTTTACCTATGCAATGAGATGGTAGAATTTTTTTTTTTAAAAATCCCAAAATATTCTGTTTGTTTATAAACAATTTCTCAACAAATGACGTAAAAATTGTTTTTCCAATGTTAATTAGTACCCATATTAGATGCAAAAACAGCAATAATAAGATATTACAAAAAAAATATTTTTTGTTATTTTTTTTTAGAAATTTCATTTTTTTAAATTATAATTGACAAAATAATACACTTTAATAAAAAAAATTTGCATTGCTTTATTGAGTACCTGAATGAAAAGAGCTCCACGAAGCGAAAATTCTATAGACCAATTATTTAAACTTTTATGTCGTAATTTATAAAAACAGAGATTGGAAAAAAAAATAGTTAATTAACAATGGTGTAACTTTTAGAAAAATCGACATGAAAATTTTTTTTTACCGATGTTTTTTTCGTTTGTGTCTAGATTACACCGTAATTTATTAAAATGTTTAAATTGTTATTTAATACTATAAAAAAATTATTTTAGGTGATATAACGGCTTTTTAGACGGTGCGCCTATGACGTAACGACCTCGCGGAGCCCTATTTTCGGCGTTAAAAAAAAATTATAAATAATTGAGATAGAGTTCCGAGACTTTTTTATTGGAAATTTCCTCCCCTTCCAGGATCTTTTTTCATAATTCCTTAAATATCATTATTTTAGAAATAATTAACGAGAAACGAAATACCTTCTTTTTTTAATCTAATTTTGTTAATAACAATCGCAATTTTTTACGTGCTAATAAACCCTTAAAAACATTTTTCTAGACGTCATTCCGAATCGAATGAGCTATCGCTCATATTTTTAGGAGCTTTATATCTATTTAACACGTTTTTGAACTTGTTGATTAGACTAATCGTTGTTTGTAGCCTTGCGAGCCTCCATCTCGCTTAGTTTTTCTGAAAAGCCGGTGTACTTCGGTTTTTAATTTTGACAGATGCTTTCCTTCAATGTGCTGGATTCTACAAGCATGCTTCTTATTTGAGAAAGTTGCACTCATTGACCGTTTTTTTCAAGTGGTAGGTATACCACCTGCAGTCAACAATTCACAAAAGGTGACGTTGCATGTATTCATTAGTTGAGGCAGATGAGGAATTTTCCTTAACTTCATGTTGAAATATTTGCACTCAAACTCTTCAAACCCCGTATAAAACGTTTGTATGAAAAGCTCTCATATCATAGAGCTCTTCAGATTTCAAATATTCGAAATGTATGTAGAATAATAATAACAGGGGAGAATCCATGTTTTGCAATCGCAACTGAAAAAATCCGACCGGAAACATAACTAGAAGTGTCATCAAGTTGAGAGCTCCCAAAAGCTCTTGAGACTTCTCATGCGTTTCTTTTTTCTCTGTGATCATTGGTCGCTACACATTCTCTTGAGACTTCTCATGCGTTTCTTTTTTCTCTGTAATCATTGGTCGCTGCATTTTCTCGTCTTCGACTAGGATTTTTGGTAGTGAATACTACTACTACGTGAATGTCCAATGATCAAAACCGAATTAATCAAAAGTTTTATGGATCAACTACAGTTTTATTAGTTTTTATTGTTGTGTACTACCACCGATGAATAGAAAACAGAAAAGGATCGATATTGGGCAACAAACCGAGAATAAATACAATTACATGATGCACACTCTCTTATAAAGGTGCTAATTGAATAGTCATTACTGAATTGAAAAAATAAATGATTTGAAATTGATTGGCACAAATTGAACTGAGATTTCAGCACTTTTTTGAACTCAACGTTACGTATTGCTATCCACCAGTTTTGAAAATAAATTACATGAAAGAAATTTCATTCAGAATATCCCAAGAAGTGTTTGACAAATAGAACTTTGCCATAGTACTTTCTCAAAAAAATTAAATGATATTCTATGGTAGTTTGAGAGAGTCGAATTCAAGCGGCCCTTTGTAAGTTGGAAAATATAGCAGGCGACATGATACAAGGAGAAAACTGAGAAAAGTAAATGGAAGGGAAAGCGAATAGTCTTATTGAAAAAAATAAATGAACAAGGGTTTTTAAATTGACTCAAAATTTGACTTGAACTTACGTATATACTACTTTTTAACCGGAAGTGGCCGCAAAAGGCCGCGACTATTGGAAGAAGGATAATTATTTTACAAGCTTTTTAACTTGCCCTGTTAGTAAGTATGTATGTATGTATCTATCTATACTTGAAATTTAATTTCGAACAACTGCCAGTCACTCAATTGACTTGAAATTTGCCAGGTATTTGTCATTCGGTTGACAATGCATCATGACATTTTGATAAGAAAAAAAGAAGATGGCGGACGCACTCATGATTCATTGTCCGATTGTATTAATGATTGGTATTTGGGGATTTTTCGGCTAGAAGATGATTCTTTTTTTATTGAAATTCAAAAATTCAATATGGCACTTTTCTGCCCTAGGTGTGTAATGTACTATATAATTATTGATACCATGCACCCCACGCTTTTTTTTTCTCATTTTCAATTTTTTAAGTCTGGTTTTCTATAAAAGCGTGTTTTTTAGTTTTTTTAAACTATTATTTATTTTCAACTTTTTAGTTTAGTTTGCTATTAACGCGTGTATTTAGTTTTTCAAACTATTATTATTATTATTATTATTAATTTTTTTCGACTATTATTCTCCAATATTGAATAGGATCGGACCATAATCACAAAACTCGCGGCCATTTTGGAGCCGCCATCTTGAATCCTTCAATTTTGACAAAATAATCATAATCTCCGACCCCAAAAACCCCCACATACCAATTTTGAATAGAATCAGACCATAATCACAAAACTCGGCCGCCATCTTGAAGCCGCCATCTTGAATTTTTCAATTTTCACCAAAGAATCATGATATTCGACGCCAAAAACCCCCACATACCAATTTTGAATAGAATCAGACCATAATCACAAAACTCGCGGCCATTTTGGAGCCACCATCTTGAATTTTTCAATTTTGACAAAAGAATCATAATCTCCGACCAAGAAAACCCTCAGATACCATTTTGAAGCGAATCGGACCATAATCACAAAACTCGTTCGCCATATTTGAGCCGCCATTTTGTTTTTTTTTCACACAAAAATTTCTCAATGAATTGTCACCGGAATTATGTACACCTGCCAAATTTCAAATCATTCGGACGTCTGGAAGTGGGTCAAAAAGGAGTCGGTTACAAACAAACATACAAGTGAAGCTAATATAAAGCGTGTGAACACAATTACTTCGGAAACATTCTGAGAAAATCGGAAATGGAAAGGTGGATGATCTAAATCCTAAACAAGTTATCAGTGGATTCTAGTGGTGGTTATGGTCTACATATTTTCCCCGAGTGTTGGACAAACATTTTTCAAATATGGTAATAAATTCACATAAATTGATCCTAAAATTATTGTCCAAGAGGCTCGGAGGTGTTTTTCTAAAAGTTGGGTTCTGCTAGCTTTACGGTTAAGCTAGCAGAACCCATGATTTTTAAAAACACCTATATAAGGAACATTCGATTAGGTCTTTGGTTCTGCTAGCTTAGCGTTAAGCTAGCAGAACCCGCGATATCTCCCATAATTGAAGAGCCAAAAATTGGTGACAATAGTGCTAATAAATAAGCTTAAAATTATGGCCCAAAAATAAAACGAAAATCCCAAGGTGGTTCTGCTAGCTTCACGTGGGTCGATAATGTACTCTGACTACTGAATTAAATAATCACAGTTCAAAATAACGCGCTTGACACTGCACTATCAAACTGTATTGATCAAACAAATAACTCATCACATAAATAACTTCAAATGAATGAACTGTCTCTGTGGTTCACCTTTCCTCTGATGGTCAAACTATCGGTAGTTCTTCTAATTCTGTTGAAGTGGATGACCCTGGGAGCTCAGTTATCGCCAGCCAGCATGCACCCGATATGCTAAAAGAGTTTCCTATTGATTCTCCTAGCGAATTTTTTTCAAGCACTACCGCTACCTGCCATGGGTTGTAAACATAGATAATTCCAATATCTTTGCTGGCGGCGTGATTATGGCAGTGTCGTAGTGTATTCGTTACAATATTCATATAACTGGCTTATCTGATTTTTCATTGTACGTTTAAAGAACTGCTTATTCTTATATTTCTAGTATACTTATTCTGATTCAGTAACTACTTACGCGTTACTGCCAATTTTAACGCAAATATTAAGAAACCCTGTAT
This sequence comes from Gonioctena quinquepunctata, assembly GCA_018342105.1. Classification (NCBI taxonomy): domain Eukaryota; kingdom Metazoa; phylum Arthropoda; class Insecta; order Coleoptera; family Chrysomelidae; genus Gonioctena; species Gonioctena quinquepunctata. The sequence goes on along the minus strand of JAFIRS010001673.1, from coordinate 13,151 downwards.
AAGCAATGAAAAAATGGAAATCAGCAGTGAAATATTCCGAAATAAGCAGCCCTATGAATAAATTAATGCGTTAAAAAAACTATGCTTGGATCCATTTTGAGAAAAAAACTAACATATGTCCTAAAGATCTTAACTTTTGAACTACAGGTGCTGGAATTGAAAAAAAATATGTTTTTTTCATAACTTTGGTATGACGAATTCAATTTAGGAAGATCCCGGATTAAATATACGAAAAATTGGGAACAATTTGAATATCTCACATATTCTTGTTTGGAAAATTCTCCATGACTTTTGATTATATCCCTACCATATCCAACGGGTTCAGGCGCTACTCCCTCCATTAGAGATGAACTTTTGCCAATGGTTCCTTCGTAAAGTGTATGAAAATCCATTATTTGATACTGAAATTTTATTCACCGATGAAGCCAATTTTTCCAGAAACGCCATCCAAAACTTTCACAATAATCATTTTTTGGCTGATGAAAACCCACATGCAGTCTTGGAATCCCGTTACCAGGAGCAGTTTTCCATTAACGTGTGGGCTGGAATATGCGGTGATTATTCAATTGAAATTCCGTTTAAAAATCATTTTCTCGAATAATTTTTTGTTTAAAGATACATAAATTGTTTTTTTTGTAAGTGGTCTAGCAAGATGCAAAATAATGAATTTTATTTTTTTATGCGAAAACCGTACGTCAAACAAAAAAAATCAGGTGACCAGATTTGCTCAGAAAGGAATGAAGATTGAAAAAATTATTCTACTTCAAGGAAAAGCAGTAGCGTACCACTTTTCTCTTCAAAATGATTCAGTGCAAATCCCGCAAGGCTCGTGAGAATAAAACATTATGATGTACAGCTGAAAATGCCTTTTGATGCATAGAAGATGCGTACTACGTTTCACAGAAATATCTAGGATCATATCAAGGTTATCATAAAAAAAATTATCTTAAGACTTTAGCACCCTGTAGCTCAAAAGTTGAGACCTTTAGGACATATGGAGTTTTTTTAAAAATGGACCCAAGAATAATCTCAAATATAAGCATGTTATTGGAAACACCCAATCTTTTATTGAACATACAATTTGTGTATTATATTACCGACTGTTTTAATGACAGCTTGAATTTGTATGTTGAATTACACATACAGGCAGTCGTACCTCAGCCACTGCCGGATTTTCCTAGCTCTATGAACTCAGGGAGTACGTCTTGAGAATGTTTCGTGGATAGTAAAATATTCGCGAATGCTCCATATTGTAACTCATCAAAGCGTGTGGGTATATTATTTTTTGTATCATTTTTACCAGCTCTTCGAGATATACTGGAACAATGGAAATCGATTCTCATTACTTCTTGACTTCCCTCCAAACTCAGTTCCTTTCTGTGCATCCATTATCCCTGCAACTTTTCGCCGTATCATCCTAAGTGAGTGTCTGAGTTGATTTATAACGTTGATGGTATTTCATCCGTTGCCAGTTTATTTCTTTGAAATCTGGGAACGGATGCCTTGAGATTTGTACAATATGCAACATAAATAAACTGGAGCACATTTCATTTGAGCGTCTAATTTAACGTGCAATGAAATATCAAAACTGTGATTCTGTATCCAGCCTAGCGAGATAGCCTGTTTTATTTTCGATACAATTCAATCAAAAACTACTTAGGCTACATCCAATTACATCCGGAATATCTTGAGACTCCACTTAATTGTAATGAACGAATGAGATCTTGTTTTCAAACGAGTGGGCTTAAACTGCCATCTTTTTTATTTACCCTCTCTGGTTATCTTGCATTTCTCTGGATTTATTTCACGACAATAACAAAAATTAATGTTTCGACAAGGTCCTCGATGAAACCCCATGTTAAATAATCGAGAAGAGTTAGGTCAGGTGAACGCAGTGGCCATTCAGTAGGTCCTAGAATAGTCCTAATGAGGACATTTTTAGAAATCTTTTGCCATGCGGAAGTGATCCGTCTTGTTAGAAGTATTGATATGCCTCAAAAATCTTTAGGGGTGAATCTTATGGAACGCCTAGAATTTCTGGTAGGAACTCAAGATTCAATTCTCCCGTCAAGTATCAGAGAAGTGGGTTACAACGATTTTACTATCCAAAACATAAACCTAGACATTAATGCCGAATATTTTCCGGAAATTAGTTGGATATTCCTGTTGAACCATCCATTATTCGTAGAACGGCATTCATTGCACCATAAAATTTTATTACAATAAGGTTGGGACATGATGCGGAATATCAGTATAAAAACACTTTTATTACAGATATTGATCACTAAAAACATTAAAACCATTGAAAAAAACGATTTTTGCTATTAATGTTCCGTTAAAAATAACTAAAAGTCGGTAAATTCTCCGTCAGCTCGGAGTGTCAATTCTGTAGCGTGACGTCACGATACTGTTGGGACTCGGACCACCACATGCATCATGTGAAAATGACAGTCGATGAAGAAGAAGATGTCATTCAAAACGTTTCTTGTTTGGATTGTGCAGCTGTGAAAGGCAATAAAAACTTTTTAACAAAAAATTAAACCGACGAAAAAATCAACTGCAGAGCAAAAAATTAAATAAACTTTCTTAGTCTTAATGATAATTGAGCTCCTAAACTAATGTGAGTAACTAATTTTGAGTCGGCGCCAAACAGTTATCGAAGATCATTATATTACTTTGAAGAAGTAATCAAAACTCCGCTGTGCATCTCGTTGCCATCATTTTACGCTTTACCTGAAGCAATTGCTAGTTTGTTTGGCGCCGACTCAAAATTTGTTACTCACATCAGTTTAGGAGCTCAACTATTTTTATTTTTCAATGATCATCAATAATTTATTTTTATTTTTTGCTGTGTTTCAATTTAGTTTTTGATCGGTATTAATTTTGTTAAAAAGATTCTTTTTATTTTTTAATATAATTTTTCTGAAGTCGGGTTGTTCACTAATTAATCCACCTTTCATTTAGTTTTGTGAGTGTAGAGCTGTAAAATACTTAGCAATTCACTTCAACTCATTATCTGTTAAATAAATGAATATGATCTTTTTCTTTTTTGCATCATAAAATTATTTCTGATAGAAGGTTCTTGGTGATTTCTTTTTCTCCTTAGGGTTATTTATAATTAACTCATTCTCTATCAATAGAATTGATAATTATTGTGATAGAAATTTTGATTGTCGGAGGAATCTGTAATGTTTTTCAAGCTACTTTTTATGTGCAAATGTTCGATGAACTTAAAAAATCAATCATCCCTATTTTTTCTATTTCCTTTAGGGGTGATTACTTTTCGAATTTCATAGTTGAAACTATTGACAACTTTTAGTAGGTATATCCTAGTTTAATTATATACCGAACGAAGAACCTGCTGTTACCAAAGTAGGTACCGTGCTATTGGAAAAAATCCGTTTTATCTACAGTAGGAACAAAAAAAATTCATAAAAGTCCTATCTGAATTCGATGATTCCGCTGTTGCTTCTGCGCCATACACAAACGATGCGAAAAAATACTTTTTACGTCAATTTTTAGTGACAGCTGATGAAAAACAAATTGATATGCAGTTTTCTCGATATTTTATAATACTAAAGAGCATGAAATCATGTGTTTGTCTATTCATCAAATCGTGATAGAATTCAAAAAATTGAATCAAACCGCTGATGAATTTGTTATTTTTGCGAGCATTGTTTCGACACAAAAATTGTGTGAGTCTTTGGAATAGGTCTCAAAACGACTCCTCATTGTGGCATGAGTTGCGATTTGGTCGAGTTACAGCCTAAAATTTGCATCAATCTGCTCATTGTATACTACTACAAGACATCTAAGAGTCTCATCATAAATGGTAATCCGATACCGTAATCATGGCCTATTGTTCGAGGTGTGAAATTCAAGCTGGGAATTCCATATGAAATGCTCATTGAAAATGGGGGGCAGAACATATTTTCTCAATTCTTTTGCAGTACCCGTTAATGAATACTGTATGTAGTTTTCCATATCATCCTTCAAAATGAAATGATCCTCGCAGCAAAACAATTGTGTTGTAAGGGTCTTTTCCCCCTTCAACCTGATCTTGGCGCGTTTCTTTGAAATTCGGAAGTGCCTCGGGCGCCACCTTCTTTTATAGTGCGAAGACCACTTTGCTCCGGGAAGTCTCAGTGAAAAAAATTAACACTCAAGGGGTCAGTATAGTATTGACCAACACAACGTGGCCAGAAGGGCAGACTTCAATCGCCCTTGATGGGTTTCGAACCATTTGTTCTTCTCATAGCTCTAAACCAAGTGAATAAAATAGTCAGTTCTAGATCAATTATAACATATTTATTTTATACTATAAATTGCAACTATATACAGGACGGCTGACGGCAGCCTCAGAACTACATAAGCAGGCCAAACATAATTTAGAAGTGGAAAGGGGTGTTAAACTTTATAATGCGGAGTGTATCAACTAAAGGAAAAGCTCATGCAACAAAACTTTTTTCTTCAAAGCGCACACAAAAAAAATTTTTTTTGTGTTGTGTTTCTTGTTGAATTTTCACAACCAGGTACATAATACCAACGATAAATCATTTTTAGAGTAGGCATTTTGAAGATAACAGTATGCATATCGATAACGACGCGAACAATTAACACTTCACAATATTAGCGGCAGCAACACGTGCTCGCTGCCTACCGCAAAAGAGTATTGTGACGTCACGCTCGCTCTTCAAGGTCACGGAGGCGATTTGGAACTCGGCGTATTCAAAATGCTGTAGCATTCTCAAAAATTGCTTTAGAAACGTAGGAAAAAAAATTAATGATAAAGTCGTATGCAAAGATTCTAAGTATGCAATAAAAAAAAATTCATGTCCCAACCTAATCATCACCATTTCCTCAGTAGCCACCTACAAAATTCTGTCTTTTCATTGTAGTCCATAACACGCGAATGTTGGATTTTTTTAACTTTGTTTGTCTTTGGTTTTGTTTATTGATGATAAGTGCGTTATACCACAATTTAGCACTATTTCTCTCAGAGATACGTCCCAATTCAGATTCTTTTTGTGTTCCACAAATTCTCATTCACATCATGATTTCATTAGATCTAACAGGAAATGAAAAAAAAACTCAACCGATCTCATTATCGTCACCATTTTGAGTGGTGGTACAATATTAAATTTTTTTATAAATGAAACTCCTTTCAAGTTAATAATTTCTATATTTGGGCGCATAATTTGAGGCAGAAACCTCTCCAAAAGTGACGTTAAAAATTGCTCAACAATTGTAAAAAGTGTATTTTTACACGCTTTATATTAGCTTCACTTGTTTGTATTTGTTTGTTTGTTTGTAACCGATTCCTTTGGGCGCGATTTTGACCCACTTCCAGACGTCCGAATGATTTGAAATTTGGCAGGTGTACATAATTCCGGTGACAATGCATTAATACATTTTTGTGTGAAGAAAAAACGAAATGGCGGCTCCAATATGGCGTACGAGTTTTGTGATTATGGTCCGATTCGCTTCAAAATTGGTATCCAAGGGTTTTTGTGGTCGGAAATTATGATTCTTTTGTCAAAATTGGAAAATTCGAGATGGCGGCTTCAAAATGGGGTACGAGTTTTGTGATTATGGTCTGATTCTATTCAAAATTGGTATGTGGGGGTTTTTAGGGTTGAATATTATGATTCTTTTGTAAAATTGGAAAATTCAAGATGGCGGCTTCAAAATGGCGGCCGAGTTTTGTGATTATGGTCTGATTCGCTTCAAAATTTGGTATCTGTGGGGTTTTTGTGGTCGGAGATTATGATTCTTTTGTCAAAATTGAAAAATTTGAGATGGCGGCTCCAAAATGGTGGACGAGTTTAGTGATTATGGTCTGATTCTATTCAAAATTGGTATGTGGGGGTTTTTGTGGTCGGAGATTATGATTCTTTTGTCAAAATTGAAAATTCAAGATGGCGGCTCCAAAATGGGGCGAGTTTAGTGATTATGGTCTGATTCTATTCAAAATTGGTATGTGGGGATTTTTGGGGTCGAAAATTATGATTCTTTTGAAAATTGGAAAATTCAAGATGGCGGCTTCAAAATGGTGGCCGAGTTTTGTGATTATGGTCTTATTCTATACAAAATTGGTATGTGGGGTTTTTGGGGTCGAATATTATGATTTTTTTGTAAAAATTGAAAAATTCAAGATGGCGGCTTCAAAATGGCGGCCGAGTTTTGTGATTATGGTCTGATTCTATCCAAAATTGGTATGTAGGGGTTTTTGGGGTCGAATATTATGATTTCTCTTGTGAAAATTGGAAAATTCGAAATGGCGGTAGAGTTTTTTGATTATGGACTGATTCTATTCAAAATTGGTATGTGGGGGTTTTTGGGGTCGGAGATTATGATCACCTAATTTGATAAGATCATTCCATTTTTCAATTTTCAAAAAAATAATAAAAATAATAGTTTAAAAAAAAACTAAAAAAACACGCTTTTATAAATAAACCACACTAAAAAGTAGGAAATAAATAATAGTTTGAAAAAACTAAAAAACACGCTTTTATAGAAAAGAAGACTAAAAAAATTGAAAATAAGAAAAAAAATTATTTTATTTAAAAAAGCGTGGGTGCATGGTATCAATAATTATATAGTACATTACACACCGAGGCGATACCATGCACCCCACGCTTTTTTTTAAATAAAATAATTTTTTTCTTATTTTCTATTTTTTTAGTCCGCTTTTCTATAAAAGCGTGTTTTTTTAGTTTTTTCAAACTATTATTTATATCATGACTGTCTAACTGTTGCGCGAATCGCATAATGTCCAGGAGCATAAGCAATATCCAGCAGCTCCTAGCCTAGCCTCAGTCGAAAAACAGGTCTCTTTGTGAGTGGACGGGCTATTGATTACGTTTCAGCTTTGTTGTTAGTTGAAATCAATATTTGTTGTGGCATTAATAATTAATGTTTTGAAATTGAATTACGCGTTAAAAAAAAGACAAGAGCTTTGTTTCAAAATATACAGTGCTTGTCTAAAGTCCGTTCCCCTCTACTAATTTATGAACCACCTGGTATATCGCAACGAAATTTGAAGGGCTCAAATAGGAGATAGAAACCTACTTTTTCACGAAAAAATCACAGCTGAAAGTTTTAAAATGGTGGCTGAGCGCCATCTTCAATAATTTTTTTAAATAGAACATCCCGTATATTATTCCATTTTCGAAATCTGCTCATAATTCTCAGCAGTTTTCTCTAATATACTTTACTACTGAATTCAATTGTTTTCGAAATATTAACGTTTGAAAAGTGACATTCCGGTTCAAAATGAAGTATGGATTTTGGTCACTTGCGGTAAAACATTTTGCTAACTAAACGTTGTTATCAATTTGTAGTTAAATCTCTCAATGAATTCGACTAATAAGAGGCGTGAAGAGAGTTCATTGAGGATGAACAGTACCGCTTACCGGGAAATCTCGAAGCCTACGAATGTGTTCTGTAATTCCCAATCAAAACAAATTAGTTAGCTAAAAAATTATAATTTATTTTTGAATAACACTTTTATTTAACCCCAACAATTATTTCATCAAGTGTTCAATGTGGCCCCCTCCTAAATCTTGACAATAAAGTGCCCTATTATAAATAGCTTCTCTCACGTTGATGAAAGTCTGTTAATCTATTTCTTCACATGTATCTATTATTCTGCGTTCCAACTCTTCTATTGTTTGGCATTCAGTGGCGTAGATTTTTGACTTCAGATACCCCCAAAGGAAAAATTCTAGAGGTGTGAGATCTGGAGATCTTGGTGGCCATTCTGTACTTCCCCTGCGACCTATCCATCGCCCAGGAAAGTTTTTATCGAGGAACCTTTAGCCATGCGATCGAAATGGGGAGGTGCCCCATCCTGCTGAAATATGATTTCACGATTTTCAAACTCTTCCTGATTGTTTAATACAATTTGTCTTATTCGAGGTTCAATTTCAGTTTCTAAAAGATTTCTGTAAAGAACTCCTGTAAGATTGCCTCTGATGGAAATCGGTCCAACAACGCGATTACTCAAAATCCCCGCCCAAACATTCACCTTTTCAGGAAACTGGGTATGTCCCTCTTTAAAAATATGCGGGTTAGTATCGCTCCAGTATCGTACATACTTTTGTTGACTTTTCCATTGAGGAAAAACGTGCATTCGTCTGCGAAACATACACGTTTCAGGAAGCCCCGTTCTCCTTCAATTGCTCTTGTTAACCACTCACAAAATTCAACCCTCCGATCTGGATCATCCTCCGTGAGAGCATGCAGGATTTCTATTTCATAGGGATGAAACTTTTCTTTTTTTAGGACTCTTTGGACACTTTTTGAACTTACTCCACAGGATTCAGCAACTGCAGATGTCGACTGAGTCAGATTGATTACCATTTCAGCAACAATTTCTACCTTATTTTCTTCTGAAAGAGGCAGTCCTCCTGATCTTGGAGCATTTTCCAGCGTACCAGTTGCTTGGAGCTTATTCAAAAGTTTGCGCAAATATGACCCCGAAATAGGATTCTCGGGAAATCTATCATTAAATATAGGGACTGCTAGATGATAATTTCTTCCAGCTTCTCCAAATATCAAAACTGCTTCAAATTTATCGTCTAAACTACGAGCCATGATCACACTTTTCATAAAAGGATTTAGGCAGTCAACTGACTATTATGACAGTTAGCAGTTCAGTTTGACTGTGAACAAGATGTTACCGCGACAACGATTTTTTCCAATGCAAACTTGATCGAAAGCAACATTAGTGTTTTTGGTTGGGTTTGAAATGACCAAATTGTCACTTTTCAAACGTTAATATTTCGAAAACAATTGAATTTAGGAGATAAGTGTATTGGAGAAAACTGTTGAGAATCATTTTCACAATAACTTTTTGTCAACCTATAGAACTTTATTTCTTATTAAGCCTGTCAGACAAAAAAAAATGTTTCAAGAAATAAATTCAGTGTTGAACTTAACCACATAAAAAACATTACAATAATCATGAATGATTACATCGTATTTATTTTTCATCATGGTATTTTTTTATTTTATTAAATTTTCTTACAATTTGTTTAACTCAAGATTATTTTCAATTTACCAACCGTTCCTATTCTTCTGATGAAGGAGTAATAATGGGCAATCCCTTGAGACCTTTAGTAGCTGAAACATTTATGGACAACTTGGAGGAAAAAATAAAATAGAGAAATCTGGAGAATATAAATTAACGTGTGGCTATTGTGCAAGTTTTTACATAGGCCAAACAGGCAAAACATAAAAAGCGATTATTGTTCCGAAATTCACCCCTCCGAACAAGTGCCGCTACTGGCTTATTTAGTTTATAGATTTATTGCTCGCGAAGAGACAAAAGAAGTTATATTGTTTATGTTGACATTCATGTCATATCTGTCATGTTGAAACGTTGTGTTTGTATTAATAAAATAATGGTAAAGAAGTGATACAGTCCACATCATTCAATTAGTTTAACAAGTCAAAACATGGTCCATTCGAGCCGCCGGATTAAGCATTAAAAACATTCGGTTGGTTCAGCTCAGCAACAAGTTGAAGAAGTACCTAAATAAGCGCAGCAGATTGCGTGAAGAAGAAAGCAAGTTAACTCGCATTGAAAGCAACATCAGAGTGAGTTCCTATATTCCAAAGCATTCCTATTACTCCATTCCCTTCAAAACAGTTTCATATTATTTTCCCATTCAAAGCATTGACACGCATTGACAATTTCCAATCATGTCTCTAGGGACCCTAAAAAAGCAGAGAGAGTCTATTAAACAAAAACTTCATCTCTTTGAAAAATACGTCAGTAACGTCAAAAAAAATATTGCAGACAATCAAGGTGTCATCAGTGACATTGAATACATCGAAATCGAGCAACGCATATTTCGATCGGATCAGTATCTAAATCAATTTGATCAAGTTCAAAACGAAATTGAATGTTCATCGGAAAGTAAAGATATCGAAGATGAATATTCAGAACGCGAGTTATTCGAAAATAGATTTCACAAAAGCATGTCCGACGCAAAGGCGTTTCTCTTTTCAATCGCCGGAGCGATTCCGATTTCAAAAACTGCTCCCGCCAACAGTGGCGTACAACAAATACATTCAGAAGGGGTCAAGCTCCCTATAATTCAGTTACCGAAATTTGACGGTTCATATGACCAATGGATGGAATTTCGGGACGTATTCAAATCTTTAATTCAATCAAACGGACAAATAAGCAACATCCAAAAATTTCACTACCTTAGAGCCTCACTAACGGGAGGAGCTGCGGAAGTTATAAAATCAATGGAATTCACCGATGCCAATTATAAGGTCGCTTGGGATATGTTATGTGATAGATTTGAAAATAAAGGGATTGTTAGTTCAAAATCATGTTAAGGCCATCTTCAATCTAAAGCAGATTACGAATGAATCTTCAACGCAACTTAGAAAATTAAAGATGAATTGAATAAGCATTTGAGAAGTTTGGAGCAATTAGGTGAACCCGTCGAAAAGTGGACACGTTGGTGATTCATATTGTAACAAGCAAGTTAGACAAAGGTACAAAAAAGGAATGGGAAAAGGACAGATATAATAATGAAGTCCCCACACTTCAAGAATTAAACAATTTTCTAAAAAATAGAGCTGACCTGCTCGAAACTATTGAATCACCCAACGAACCCCAAGATAAACAATTCCAAAAACGCGAACACGTAAAAAATATCTCGAGAAATTTGCATGGCAAAAATTCCACAGAGTCATCACGCCAATACGTTTGTGCCTATTGCAAAAAGGAACATAGTATTTATTATTGCCCGGAATTTTTGAGACTCCCTGTTAAAGAACGAAAAATCAAAATACGACATTTACAATTATGCAATAATTGCTTACGCAGCAATCATCAAGTGAAAGACTGTCGTTTCAGCGGTTGTAAATACTGTAACGTAAATAAACTTAACTTGGTTTAACTAATTTATTTAACACTTATTCTACAACTTAATTTATATTACTACGCCACTGTATAGCTCGATTGTATGGGCTCGTTCAGACTGTGTCTCTGAGACTTGAGGGTTGCCTATTTATCTCCGATACAGCATTCTCGATGTTTCGAATTCTTTCCGTTGGCGACCGGCGTGTTCCAATTGTTTCCAATATTGACCGTTGTCTTCCGCGGCAGAGCGCACTGGATGGTTCTCGAACATCTCCGGGGATGATCTCATCGCTGTCGACGGCAACATGTGAGGCGACAGGTCCGGCCTAGGTTCGTTACATTGCCCCCTTCTTAAAGACATTTCGTCCCGAAATTTCATCCTTGGAGTGTGACGATATCTGCGTGCCTCCCCATATCTGCACCGTGAAGTTCGATGGAAGTAACACTCCACGGTCTTCATGATCGGTCGTGGAAGAGGGTTACAGCAAACCAAAATCTTGACCGCTGGATCTGAATATCGCCTCCAGCATACTTCTTATGACTCTCCAGTCCAACCCATCAATACCACAGGACAATTTTGGAATTGCTAGATCCACCAGATTCTGGTCCACCATATATCTCTTAGTTTGGTGAGACTCTTCCAGACATCTTCATAGGACGGTTTATCTTGGGAATGCCTCTTGGTAACTAGGTAGTAGATGTTTCTCTGGCCTTTCTTCAACTGTAGCACCCACCAACTTCTGGATTCTGCTCCGCAGTGTTTGGAGTTGACCAAATTTCTTGGCGAACACTACGGCGATGCCCCTGGACATTCGAAGATCTTCTGCCACACAGTGCGCTAGTGCGTAGTCAGCAGGCACCTCGAAAAGGTCTCGTGACTCCTCTCTAGTAACCCCATGTAGAACTTTCTGCCCGTTTGAATACAAGGACATAAACTTCTCGAACGTCATATCATCCTCCGGTGGCTTGAGGGTGCGAACTTGGTCATGGTTTCCAGCGTAAGGGGCCAACCTGTTGAAATGGACGACCCTTGGTTTCCCTGGGTGGCTTATGGATTCGGTACACAAGGTCGTTTATCCTTTTCACGATCTTATACGGGCCTTCCACGAGTTCCGCAACTTTGGTGATAGTCCACGACGACGTTTGGGGTTGTACAGCCAAACCAGGTCATCAACCTTAAATCCTCCGGCGTCGGCCTTGATGTCATAGGTCTTCTTCATTTTATCGCTGGCACTCTGGATGTTCAACCGGACTCGTTCGTGGATGTCGTCCCTTCTCTGCCGAAGTTTGCTGACGTAGTCCTCTCCCGCAGTGTCTTGTCCTGGCGGTATCCCAAACTTCAGGTCACAAGGCAGTCGCAGTTCTCGGCCCATTATAATACTAGCAGGAGTTTGACCGGTTGACTCGTGTACTGCGGATCGATAGGCCATCAGGAACAAATGAAGATACTGGTCCCAGTCTCTTTGATGGTCAGAGACAACCTTGGACAAGTGGCGGTTGATCGTCCTGTTCATCCGTTCCACCATTCCATCGGACTGCGGATGTAGGGCCGTGGTTCTTGTCTTGCGGATGTTCAGCAGTAGACATATTTCTTGGAAAAGGTTGGATTCGAAATTTCTGCCTTGATCCGAGTGCAGCTCCATTGGAATACCGAATCGACATATCCACTCTTTCACCAAGACGTCGGCGACGGTGATGGCTTCCTGGTTGGGCAGGGCATAGGCTTCCGCCCACTTACTGAAGTAGTCCATTGCCACAAGGATGTATTTATTCCCGTGGTCGGATACGGGAAACGGGCCGGCGATGTCAATGGCGATTCTCTCGAACGAGCTGCCTACGTTGTACTGACGCATCGGGGCCTTGGGTCGTATTCAGGTCATTGCTAGCAGCGCATCAGCCACTTCCTGCACCAGTCCTGGACGTCAGCTGACAATTGGCCCAGTAGAACCGTTGCCTCATTTTCTGCAGGGTCTTCGTCACTCCCAGATGTCCTCCGGCGACTCCATCATGGATTTCTCGCAGCACTTCCTCTCTTCTGTTCCTGGGCACAATTGTTTGGCGTCTGTCTTCCCCACCAATATCGGCCTCCAGCACACGTTTCAGGATCCCATTGTCCCGAATAAGAGAGTTCCATTGTGCCCAATAGGACTTAACAGCCGGCGAGTAACCTGCGACTTCCTGCCATGATGGTCTTCGTTGCCCTTCTTCCAGCTGACGACTAAGCCAAGGTCGGGGTCTCTCTTGGTCTTTCTGGATCTTGCTG